>BSBK01006469.1:0-353620 GCA_027943335.1 Chamaecyparis obtusa
ATTATGTATATGTATATGTATACATATACATATATATATATATATATATATATATATATATGTATATGTATGTATGTATGTATATGTATATTTATATGTATATATATATGTATACATATACATATACATATACATATACATATATGTATATATATACATATACATATACATATACATATACATATATATATATATATATATATATATATATATATATATATATATATATATATATATATATATATATATATTCTCATAATGATAATCAATATATATATTGTTATTGATAATCAAGATTATTTATATATATTTATTATATAGCGCTCATAAATGAGTAAACATCTACATTGATAATATTTATTGATTAAAATAAAATAAGAACAAATATATAGAACCTATTACTATTTAGCTAAGAAGGAAGACTAAAGTGTGACCAAGGAGGGGCTTGTCTAAATCCAAGCAATGGCTATCTATCCCAAAATAAGGTGGGGTTCAGTGTCCCAATAGTTTGGGCTTGTACCTGTAAACTTTGAGGGAGCCCATTGCAATTGGTCTCTAGGCACCTTGGATAATGTTTACGCTTCCCTTCATGGAGTTAAAATAGTAATAAGGCTGGATATGAGTGTTAAAGATAACTAAATCTAATGAGATAAAATGACTAATCCTATCATGGATAGAACAATCCAAAACTTAATTGATAAATTTAGGATAAATTAAGTAAGGTCCCAATAGGGGACATTACATATGAATTACACGATATACCCATCATCACTTAGCACTTAAATAATAAATTATGGATAGGGAACAACCCCCTAACCTCTAGATGTTTGTTTCATGTTGGCCTCTTATTATATGCAAAGGTAGGCCTATCTTATTAGGCTAACAACCATAGTGTAGGGACCATAAATTATAGAACCCAAAATAGTGCACACTTGTATTAAATTAGGTTCAATAAACTACAATGGAATGGAAACCATGAAATAATGCCTCATGGGGATGGAAGAAACCCTTCACCAAGAAGATGGTTGTGTCTGCAATATTTACTAAAGGCAAAGAACATAATTTGGTTCCAGCAATTACTCCTAGAAGATATTGGCACCCACAAAACACTTGGAAAAGATAGCACTCACTATATCTTTTATCACTCTTTTAAAGCTGGGACAATAAATCTCAAAGATTGATCAACGAATTCTTGAACACAAAGAACCATTGACAGATATGATTCATGTGTACAATAGCCAACAACCAGTTGTTCCAATCATGGTGTCCAATAGTTATGTTAGAAAAAGCATCTAAAAATCCCTTACACAACCATAATAGATTCAAACCATGAACTATAAGAACCTAACAACGGGACTAACAAAGATATAGCCTAAAAAAATCTTGATCATATTCCACCCTATTGTAAGGCCCAAGAAGTAACTCTATCTTAAAGTACACATTCTTCTAGATGAAGCTCAAAGGTTAGGTAGCTGAAGCATAGCAATGCTTGAATGAATATAGGAATAATTTGATGTACAATAATTTTCTAGCTTGGTTTGTGGGTTTTCCACATAATATTTTCCCTTTAACCACATTTATAGTTTGAGAAAATTAGAAAAAAATTGTTTCAAATTTATATTATCCTTTTGAACTAGCACACTGCCATCAAAATGCATAATCATTGGTCATCTCAAGAAAATTCCTATTGATTAGTAGGATATCCTTATAAAAATTTGATGCATGAATTTCTTGTGAATTATCAATGGCTATGTGTCCTACAACTATGGAAGGAATTGTTAGAAAGTAAAGATCCCCAAGATAATTGAGAAGGTGGGGGTGAATCAGTTATCAAATAATTTATCCATTCAATAGCTTTAAACAATATAATCAATGTACTGATCAACCATAGAAAGATAATCATACATAATTTCATAATAACACAAGATATGTTAACTAGGGAAACTCTTGAAAAGAGTAAACCTCGGTGGGAATGATGCCCACAAAATGATGCACTAATATGAAAGTTCCTTGTTAGAGGATGGACCCTGTTAGGAGTCTTATGAAATACATTCAATACATATAAATCCATGTTAGGAGATTTTGAATCCCTGTTAAAAGATTCTAACCTGGTTAAGAGTTTATGGAAGACAGAAGGACCCACTGCCCAAACAGCTTCAAGGCAAGATCTCTGAACCCACTCTCCAAAAGATCTTAGAATTATTCAATAGAATAATATGAAATATATTACCTCCTTCACATTGTGCCAAAACTGCACTCTCTGCTACACAAGATCACAATTTCAGATCTCTGTACTCACAAGTCTTCCTTCATCACTGAATTAGCTCTTTTCTTCACTTCATGAATATATTCACATCTCAATCTTCATAGTACACATTACAATAAGGAAAAAATTCCTTCTTATATACCAAACTCAAATAATTACAAATGAGTCAGTCCTCAATTACAAAATAATAAATTCTACATGCTACACATAGAATTCACATAAAACTGTCGGCTTCCAGTTACTGTAACTTTCTCCAAACATATCCCCAAAGTTTGTGCTATGAACCACATCATCATTAATGAGTCTCCAACATCCTTTTAACTACACAAAATCAGATTCCATCCCAGCTAAGAGATATCTTCTGATTTCTGAACATCGCTACACAGAAACACTGTCTAAACACTGCTTTCACCAAAATGCTCATAACTCTTACAAATGAATAAATTTATTTTTTCACTATTAACCATAGTTTAATAACACACCCAAAAACATACCATCAACTACAAAAAATCCAATCTACAATACAACATGTGCGCAAAACAAAACTGTAACTACTTTCCTGCTAATATCCAGAATATCACTATGTTGAAATTAATGACAATCCAAGTCATGAATGCAACAACAACTGCTATAGAATGACTACCAAAACACTTTGCATTCATTTCTAACAATCTCCCCCATTGGCATTGATGGCAACATAGATGAAAAACATCCAATGTTCCAAAAATCCAATACTACAACATCATTGCAAAATATCAAATCAAATCTTGCTTTGTTTTCCTATTCAACTCTCTCATACAATCCACAATGTTTTTCATGTATATCTCTCCCCCATTGACATCAATGATAGAAATTCCATCACTAAGTCAACAAAAACTTAATGTCAAAAGACACTTTTCAGAAGAATACAATAACAAGAGTCCTCATGACTTAGCTCATAAACTCCCCCATAAAAGAAGTTCCAACATCCAATCCAGAAGAAAGATAGGGCTCATATACCACTGGATGGATGCAATCATCTGCATCAATTCTCAAAAATAGGTTGGGGCATAACCCCAAGCATATCTCTCAGATACACAAATGTATCTTTAGGTAAAGGCTTTGTAAATATATCTGCTATTTGCTCCTTTGTACTTATGTACTCCAATCTTACTTCTTTTTCCGTAACTTTCTCTCTTACAACATGATACTTGATCTCAATATGTTTAGTCTTAGAATGTAAAACATGATTTTTTGACATACTCACTGTAATGGTGTTATCACAATGTATAAAAATAGGCTCATCAAACTTTATTCCAATATCCTTCAACATCTGCTTCATCCAAATAATCTGATTACAATTATTTGCTGCTGTCACATATTCTGCTTCTGCTATGCTTTGTGAAGTACAATTCTATTTCTTACTTAGCCAAGAGACCAATTTACCTCCAAGAAAAAAGGCTCCACCACTAGTGCTTTTCTTGTCATCAATGTTGCCTCCCCATTCTGCATCAGTATAGGCACATAAGGTAAAATCATCAGAATTCTCATAGCATAATCCATAATCCATTGTTCCTTTTAGATATCTCAGTATCCTCTTTACTACTACATAATGTGATTCTCTAGGTTCTGCTTGAAATCTTCCTACAATCCCCGCTAAATGTACTATATCAAGTCTTGTATGTGTCAAGTACTACAATCCTCCAATCATAGATCTGTACTTTTTCTGCTCAACTGCTGGTGTCTCATCTTTGCTAGATAACTTATGTCCAGTTACCATAGGTGTTCCAACAGGTTTAGAATCTTCCATTCCAAATATTTTCAATAATTCATTTAAATACTTAGTCTGACTTACAAATATACCTTCCTTGCTTTGTGTTATCTGTAATCCAAAAAAAAATTTCATTTCTCCAATCATGCTCATCTCAAATTCAGTCTTCATTTCATCTGCAAATTTGTCACTAGCTTCATCTTCTCCTCCAAAGATAATATCATCAACAAATATAACTATAACCAACAAACCATTACCAATTTCTTTTGTGTATAAGTTACTATCTGTTTTTCCTTTTATAAATCCCAATTTCAATAAATACTTATCCAATCTTGCATACCAGGTTCTAGGTGCTTGTTTTAATCCATATAAAGCTTTCTTTAACTTACATACCATATCTCCTTCTTGTGTCAAAGGAAAACCTTCAGGCTACTCAATGTAGACTTCTTCCAATTCACCATTCAAAAATGCTAACTTCACATCCATCTGATACACTTTGAATTTCTTATAAGTTGCATATGCTAGAAACATTCTCACTGCTTCAAGTCTGGCCACAGGTGCAAAAGTTTCTTCATAGTCAATTCCTTCTTGTTGTGAATATCCTTTACATACCAATCTTGCTTTGTTTCTTATCACTTCTCCTTGTTCATTCATCTTGTTTCTGAATACCCACTTTGTTCCCATGTCTTGTTTTTTTCAATTTGCTCTAGTTCTTCTTTCATAGCATTGATCCAATGTTCATCTTCACAAGCTTCATTAGTAGTCTTAGGTTCAATTTGAGAAATAAAACTAAATTTACCTTATTTCAAGTCAAAAATCCTCTATCTAAACTTCCAATAACTTGCTCAATAGGGTGATGTCTTGAAGTATACTTGTTAGGTGTCATAGTTACTGATCTTGTTCTGACTGTAGATTCTTCTCTGCTTTCTTCTCTATTTTCTTCTCTATTTTCTTCTTTGTTTTCTTCTCTATCTTCTTCAGTATGAATTTCATTCAACAAATCACTGTTACTTTCAAAAAATAATTATGCATTTTCAATGTTAGACTGAGGTTGTGCTTCTCCATTAAATTTATAATCAAGCATTCTTTCCTGAATTTTAAACTTCTCATCAACTTTTACATTTGCACTTTCAACAATAGTCTTAGTTCTTTTGTTATAACATCTATATGCTTTTCTTTTTAAAGAATATCCAAGAAATATTCCTTCATCACTTCTAGGATCAAACTTTCCTATATCATCATCTCTCTTAATATAACATTTACTTCCAAAAATTCTAAAATACTTAACTGAGGGTGTATGTCCAAACCATAACTCATAAGGTGTCTTGTTTGTATCTACTCTGATTTGTACTCTGTTCATAGTGTATACTGTTGTGTTCACTACTTCTCTCCAAAAATTTTTAACCAAATCATTTTCAAACAACATAGCTCTTGCTACTTCAGTTATTCACTTGTTCCTTCTTTCTGCAATACCATTTTATTCTGGTGTCCTAGGGGCTGAAAGTTGTCTCTTAATACCATTCATTTCACAAAAGGTTTTAAACTCTCTAGATGTAAATTCACCGCCTCGATCAGATCTTAGACACTTAATCTTCATTCCAAATTCATTCTCAATTTTTCTTTTCATGATCTTAAATTTATCAAATGCTTCAGATTTTTCTTTAAAAAATGCAATCCACATCATTCTTGTAAAATCATCAACAAGAATCATAAAATACCTTTCACCATAGAATCCTCTAGTCCTAGTAGGACCACTCAAGTCTGTATGAAAAATCTCCAACTTCTCTACTGATGTGAACTTCTTATTGGGAAATGAACTCCTTTTCTACTTTGCCATCATACATTCTTTGCATATCATGTTAGTAGGTTTCATAATTCTAGGTAAATCTCTTACCGCAAGTGTAGTGCTCACCTTGAAAATATTATCAAAGTTTATATGACAAAACCTTTTATGCCATAACCAACTATCATCAATCCTAGTTATCAAACATGTCATCTCAGTAGGATTCAACTGAAATACATTACCTCTGGGTCTGGATCCTTTTCCAATCAGATTTCCATCTTTATCTTTTATCACACAAGTTTTCTTAGAAAACCAAACTTGATAACCCTTATCAGCCAATTGTCCAATGCTTAGTAGATTATGTCTTAGTCCATCAACAAAGTAAACATCATCAGTGTTAGTCTTTCTATCAAGAGTAATAGATCCTATACCCTTAATCAAACAAGGTGCATTGTTACAAATGCTAACAATTCCTCCATCATAATTATCTAACTTAACAAACTTTCTTTTATCTCTAGTCATATGATGTGAACAACCACTATCTATAATCCAATCAGATTTATTTTCAACTTGTGAAACTAATGCTTTTTCTTCCCTTTTATCAGATTCAAAACTTTCTTCTTTAATTGCTACAAATCCTATTTCCTCAAAGTTATCATTATCACTGTCACTTAAATGTTTTTCAATTCCTACTTCAAAATCTTCATCATTTGCATAGTAACATTCTTTAGATCTCCTAGGTTTAAAGTTGCTTCTATACTTCTTAACTCTTTTAGGACATTTAGATACAAAATTACCATATTCTTGACAAGTCCAACATTTAAAGATTTTCTTACCATCTGGTTCTCTTTTTACAAGTAATGCAATACCTTCTTCAATCTTCTTATCTTCCTCAGATCTGCTACTGCTGGCATAATCTCCATTCACACTAGTACTTCTTGTAGGTCTAATGCTAAGAGCACTGAATGTTGTTTCCATTCTAGGTAGCTCTCCTGATAATCTCAAGTTCATCTCTGCTATTTCTAATCTTCCAAGAAGAGTCTCTCTTGAAAAGTTCGATGTACAAGGTATCACTTGTTCAATCATCTGCATTGTCTGCTTGAAGACTAGTGTCAAAGTTCTCAGAATTTTCCATATCACTTCATTCTCTATCTTATCACCTCCACAAGACTTTATTCCTATCACAATCTCAGACATCCTACCAATATAGCTTCTAATAGATTCATCTTCCATCATTCTGATATCTTCAAATGCATAAATCCAATTATGTAATCTAGCCTTCTTTGCATGTTCATCACCTTCAAAAGTAGAATGTAAAGCTTTCCAAATTGCATGAGATGTTTTCAAACATCTAACCTTACTATATTCATTCTCTGGTAGTGCTGATAAAAGTGCTTCTCTTGCAAGTATGTTACACATGAATAGATCTAGTTCATCTTTAGTTCCTGCCTCAAGATTGTCTTCCTCAATGATAGTCTTCTCATTCTTTGTAATCAACCAATAACTTGGTCCTAAACAAAATAGATGTGTCTTCATCTTTTCTTTCTAGCTGTCAAAATTTACTCCATCAAACTTAGTGCTTTCTTTTCTAAAATTCACCATGGACCTCCTTAAGTTGTTAAACTTTTCTTTCAAGGACCTGCTGCTCTGATACCAATTGTTAGAAAGTAAAGATCCCCAAGATAACTGAGAGGGGGGTGGGTGAATTAGTTATCAGATAATTTATCCATTCAATAGCTTTAAACAATATAATCAATGTACTAATCAACCATAGAAAGATAATCATACACAATTGCGTAATAACACAAGATATGTTAACTAGGGAACCTCTTCAAAAGAGTAAACCCCGCTGGGAATGATGCCCACAAAATGATGCACTAATATGAAAGTTCCTTGTTAGAGGATGGACCCTATTAGGATTCTTATGAAATACATTCATTACATATAAATCCCTATTAGGAGATTTGGAATCCTTGTTAAAAGATTCTAACATGGTTAAGAGTTTATGGAAGACAGAAGGACCCACTGCCCAAACAACTTCAAGGCAAGATCTTTGAACCCACTGTCCAAAAGATCTTAGAATTATTCAATAGAATAATATGAAATATATTACCTCCTTCACACAATGCCAAAAATGCACTCTCTGCTACACAAGATCACAATTTCAGATCTCTGTACTCACATGTCTTCCTTCATCACTAAATTAGCTCTTTTCTTCACTTCATGCATATATTCGCATCTCAATCTTCCTAGTACACATTAAAATAAGAAAAAAATTCCTTCTTATATACCAAACTCAAATAATTACAAATGATTCGGTCCTTAATAACAAAATAATAAATTCTACACGCTACACACAGAATTCACATAAAACTATCGGCTTCCAGTTACTGTAACTTTCTCCAAACATATCCTCAAATTTTGTGCTATGAACCACATCATCATTAATGAGTCTCCAACATCCTTTTAACTGTGCAAAATCAGATTCCATCCCAGCTAAGAGATATCCTCCAATTTCTGAACATCGCTACACAGAAACACTGTCTAAACACTGCTTTCACCAAAATGCTCATAACTCTTACAAATGAATGAATTTCTTTTTGCACTCTTAACCATAGGTTAATAAAACATCAAAAAACATACCATCTTTTGTGCAAAAGACAATCTGCAATACAACATGTGTGCAAAACAAAATTGTACTTACTTTCCTGCTAATATCCAGAATATCACTCTGTTGACATCAATGATAATCCAAGTCATGAATGCAACAACAACTGCTATAGAATGGCTGCCAAAACACTTTGCATTCATTCCTAATAGGAATAGTGTTGGTGTTAGGTTTCATTTATTATTGAATTCAATGGTTTCCAAGATGTGTTGAGGAGTTTGCTCCTTGTTTATTGTTAACTGTTCCTCCACAATCCACTCATAAAATAGTGAAATGCTATGTGGAAGGGATGGTTGATAGTGTTCCTTGGGGGAAGGAGGATTGTCAAAGACTTTTTATCATTGTATTGTGTATTTCTAATACGTTTGGATGTAGGGCAGACCAGGAGAATGAAGGATCACTCACTGATTGCATGATAAACTAGTTTTGAAGGGTCACTAGTTGAGGGGATAGTCAAGGTCTGAATGATTGTGCCATTCGAGGACCCTATTTCTTTGTAGTAATTTCTATTCAAATTTGATGCATGGATTTCTTGTAAATTATCGACTGCTATGTATCCTGCAACTTCATTCATAAATCTCCATATACTTCTCAAGGGTTGTAAGCCACTTAGGGATCAAAATATAAAGACTAAATCAAAATCATTCTTTGCCCTATTTCCTTTTAACAAAGTCTCAACTATCAATGATACAATATAAATTTGATGCCATAAGCTATCAAATATACAAATGGTGCCTACCTAGAAGCTCACTAGGAGAATGAAGGATCACTCACTGATTGCATGATAACCCAGTTTTGAAGGGTCACTGGTTGAGGGGATAGTCAAGGTCTGGATAATTGGGCCATTGGAGGACCCTAGTTATTTGTATTAATTGCTATTCAAATTGGATGCATGGATTTATTATGAATTATTGGCTACTATGTATCCTACAACTACATCCGTAAATCTTCATATACTTCTCTAGGTTTGTAAGCTACTTAGGGATCAAAATAGAGAAACTAAATAAAAATCATTCTTTGTCCTATTTCCTTTTAACAAAGTATCAACTATCAATGATATAATAGATTTGATGCCTTAAAATATCAATACAAATGGTGCCTAGCTAGAAGCTCATGGGCTGTCCATTTGATAACCACAGTCAACATTTCAAAAAAATGGATATCCTTGAGCACAAGCACCGATAACATCAAATAATGGAGTTGAAGCATGTGCTAGGGCATGTGGTCATTTCAGTGACAAAAATTTACAATGGAATCATTAAACATATATGCCAATAATATCAACAAACATGAATCCAAACATTTGAATACAGTGAATCGATATCCTTGAGCACAAGCACCAATAACATCAAATAATAGAGATAAAGCATTGGCTACGGCACGATGCTAGTAGAATGTAGTCATTTCAGAGAGCATTCATGATCAAATAAAATGAAATGCATTCAAATATGATGCCAGAGGCTTGAAAAGTGAAGAAATCACATAGCTTCTCCCATGCTCAGCTTTCACTCCTTTTCTCCTGCTCCCTCTATCCAATCGAAATAAAAATGATGAGGCTGTTTCAATTTTTTTTAAATGTATACCCTAAATCTATCAGATTTCTGATGGTCAATTAAACACCCATCAGAATACCGACATCATCGGGGCCTATTACAAAAAAAAAACACCAAATTTGTAAGAAAAAGTTACCCGTCAGAAACTTCTATCAAAATTTGGCCCCAAATGTAGTAGTGCTAGCTCAAAGTATGCCTTAGAACTCTAGTTGAGGTAGCTATCAGTAGTCTAGTGCACCTTTCATAGGATGGAATTTTGTTAAGAACACTGGATGTGACTCTTGTGGTCAACATGGGCACATTGTAGTTAATTTCCCTCAGAAATATACCCCAGTAGCTAGCTATAGATAGGCCTCTTCAGAACCAACAGTAGGTAATGTAGGAAGAACTCACTAAGTATTTCCCACCTTAGACCATAGACAAGCCAATCATCAGAGAGAAGTCATCAAAACCCCAAGTTTTTTAAGGGGTATCTCTACCACCATACTATTTGATTCAGGAGCAATAGATTCTTTTATTTCACCTTCTTTAGAAGAGCAATGTGGGATGAAGGCAATAAGGCAGGAAGGTAGGTGGTAGGTAGAGCTAGCCTCTAGGGCATGAATAACCTTTGACTCTTGTGTCTAGAGTTGCAAGTTAGAGCTTGGACATTTTTCCACCTTAGTAGATATCTGAGTAATTCCTCTAGGCTCGTATGGAGTAGTTTTGGGTATGGATTGGTTGGATGCTCACAAAGCCACTTTGGATTGTAGAAACAAAAGCATTTAGTGTTTAGATGACTTAGAGGAACCTAAGAAGATTGTTGGGGTGCAACTACCCATCACTCTTTGTATGATTTCTATGATGTAGCTTAAGAAGTGCATCTGCAAAGGATGTAATTATTTGTAGTCTCAGTTGAGGACTTGGACCAAGGAGAAAGTAGGGATGTATCACTAGATCATCCCCTATAACATGAGTACTTAGATTTTTTTCCCAAAGAAATTCTAGGGATGCCTCCCAAGATGGACATTGACTTCCAAATTGAGTTGGTTCCAAGAGTAGAACCAATCTCCAAAGCTTCATACCATATGACCACACAGGAACTTGAGAAACTCAAGCTTTAGCTAGAAGGGCTCTTGGAAAAAGGATTTATTAGACCTAGTGTGTCACCATGGGTTGCACCACTAATATTTGTGAAGAGGAAAAATGGATCTCTTCGATTGTGCATTAACTATCATCAACTCAAAAAGGTCACTATCAAGAATCAACATCCTTTACCCCACATTGACAATCTATTTGATCAAATGAAAGGGGAAAAAATATTTTAAAAAATTGATCTCAAGTTAGGATACCATAAACATAGAATTCAGGAAGTTGATATTCATTGAATAGCTTTCCATACTAGGTATGGTCACTATGAGTTCACAGTGGTACCATTTGGGTTAACGAATGCACCTTCTATATTCATGAGCTTAATGAATGGGGTTTTCAGAACCTTCTTGGATAAATTTGTGATAGTATTCTTAGATGATATCTTATTGTTCTCTAAAACTTTTGAAGAACATGAGTTTCATCTTCACCAAGTATTATAGTGCGTTAGGGAAAATCAACTTTATGCCAATGTAGAAAAGTGTGAATTCTTTCCGATAGAGGTTAAGTATCTTGGACATGTCATATCAGGAAATAGCATTGCTATTGATCTAGCAAAAAATCAAGCCATAGTGGAGTGGCCAACTCCAACTAACATTCCTGAAGTTCACAGCTTTATGGGACTAGCTAGGTATTACAGATGATTTGTCAGAGAATTTTCTCGGATAGCTCATCCCATTACTTCCTTACAAATGAAAGGTAATAAGTTTGTTTGGTCAAAAAAATGTGAGGCTTCTTTTTGATGTTTGAAGGAGAGATTAACTAGTGCTCCAATCTTGGCGGTTCTTGAACCATAAGGAAACTTTGTAGTTTTCACAGATGCCTCACTAGAAGGGATTGGGTTGGTTCTTATGCAAGAAGGAAAAGTTGTTGCTTATGAGTCTAGGAAACTTAAATATCATGAGCTCAATTACCCCACCCATGATCTAGAACTTGTAGCAGTAGTTCATGCCTTAGTAAAGTGGAGGCACTTTCTATTTGGTCATAAATTTAAACTCCAAACAGATCATCAAAGCCTTTAGTACATCTTCTCTTAACCTAACCTCAATGCTAGACAACATAGGTGGATGGAATTCTTATGTGAATATGAGTTTGAGGTTAAGTACATCCAAGGGAAAATGAATGTGGTGGAAGATGCTTTGAGCACGCATAGACATGTTTTATCAACACTATCCTTAAGCATGGATTTGGAGAAAAGAATCAGGGAGGCTCTCACTTCTGACTCTTGGTTTCCAGAGGCTGTTGGTGAACAGATTTGTTCTCTTATACTCTAATATGTATCCTCCAACTCTATGCCTCTAAAAAAAAATCGTTTACACAACAGTTGGGTAAGCATTTACTTTGCTTCCCTCTGAATTTTCCACAAAGGTACAGCTCCCTTTATAAGATATTCAATGAATGGAAAAAGTAATTTTAACATACAAGCTTTTAACTGAAAAGCAGTAAAAGGACTCTCAACCGTTCCTAGATGGATGAGGTAGAACAACAGAAACTTGTAAAACCAATAGATGGAATAGAAGACTACCTTGCGAAAGAAAAATAAGCTTCAGCGGCCATTCAGAGAAATTTAGACTAACTAACAAAAATGCATCTACAAAAAAACTATAACTCAGAGAACTATAATAAATGACTGAAACTGAATAGCACATACACAAGATCGATATATAATTCCCAAGGTAGAACATATATATTTCACTATTTGATTCAAAGATCAAAATATTTTCGTGCACAAGTATTCAGCTAAGACTGGCCCAAAGTCCAGTTATCATCAGTCATTCAAACTACTGCAAAATAAAAAAAAAACCGAAAAGAGCTTGTACTACTGCTTCTATTCCCTTCTATGTTTTTTTTTTTTAATTCTAATCTATCCCCTTTCCATGTCTTAAGCACCAACTTAAATAGTTTAAACGGTCCGAGAAAGCCTCCCGAAAAACCTAGCTTCTCGGACCCCATTAAAACAAGAAACCGTTAACAGTTTAAAACCAGTTTCTAAAGAAGAGTTAAGGTAGGGTCAATTGAGTAAACAAAACTGAATTTGATTCAGTTTTCTTGAGCATCCTCTGATGTGGCAACCTTTACGAGCTTCCAGGACCGGTAAATTCGGAGTAGCTCTTGAGTAGGCAGGGCGTGCAGGTTCTTCAACGCAGTCAACTTGGCATGCGTGGTGTTTTTCTCCCATCTCATCTCTTAAATTTTCTCCGCTTGCTTTGGCAATTGACCTCGATTTAAGATAAGCATTGCTTCTATGTTGGGGGTCCTCGTGAAGTCATGAACCATTGGCGCTTCACTTTCCTTGAAAGCATTCATTTCATCCACAAAGGACTTCACTAATGCATCAACTCCCTGGTCTGCATCTTCCAATTGTAGAATACATGAGGGATTTACTATTTTAATGTCCTTCAGGGTGTCAGAGTGAATCTCCTTCACGGCCTTTTTCCATAACCCGCATCTGAGAAATGGCTGTCTCAAACAAAGTGTTCTTCCAGCTGAAGTTCTTCAGGATGAACAACATACATGGGTCGACTAGCTTCATGGGGTTCTCTGTTAGAAATTGCTTCACTCCGTAATCTTCAATTTCTTGTACTCTTTTCATGATCTCTGAACAACTTTCAGCTTCACTTTCCCATATTGGGATCAATGTCTGAATTTCCCCCAAGAGCACTTCGCCGTCTGAACGGGTGCTCACGAACTCTTTTATGAAAGCACTGCCTTCCGCTATGATGGCATCTATCCATGCCTTCATTACCTCTGTCCAAGTCCTCCCCTGCTGAACCTGCTTGAACAGCCTCTGACTTTCCGTCAAATTGGGGTCGAACCCCTGATGAGTCTGCGCTAGAGGTATTGCACTATTCTCAGCAAGCGAAGATAGGAATTCCGCCATGGTCAAAACTATCTGTTTCAACTCCCGCTTCTCTCTACCGTCCTTCTACGACTGTCCGAGCATACAATCGGTAGAGAATTTGAAAATGTGATCACGGGAATCCCTGTTCAGTACTCCAAAATCCATCTTCATTATCTCATAATCCTCCAGCTCAGGATCTTGGGTATTTCCCATAGATCTCACTGTAGCAATTTCAGTAGTGATTTTCCCGGTAGAAGGATCTATTATTAGCCTCGCATCACTCTTCATCCTTTTAGCTTTCGGAGTACGAGCTATGTACCTCGTCACTATTTCTTTAACTGGCATAGATAGAGGCTTGAAGTTTTTCCTTTTATTAACCGATTCCGTGAGCCAAGGTGGGATTGTGCTGGACACCATTCGATTGTCAGGGGTCTTGACAAGTGCATCTGCATTCTGAGATAGGTCTTGGCAGTGCGTGAGACCTTCCTGCATCTTCCCCTTATGATCAGGGGTGAAGGTGAGATCTTCATCATTGAGGTCACTGATGTCATCCAGATAATCAGGCTCCTCTAAGGTCATTTGGATTTTCTTCTCAGATCTCATCCTTGGTCTTGACCTTGGCGCGGTTGGATGTTTTACCGGGGCTGTTTTCTCCTTCACTAGTATTTTCTTACCTACATTTGATGACAAAAGAGATTTATTAGCAAGGGCTTGTGTTACACTCTTAATGGGCGAACCAGTGTTATGACTTGTATCTGTAAGAGGTCGAACATCTTTCTTCTTCGCCACGATCCAGTTTTCTGTTTCCTCAAAAATGCTGCGGGCCCAGAGTCTGATATCACTAGACTCCTCTCTACTCCAATCGATGATCGAAACAACATCCTCCTCAGAAAAGGTGGCGGATGGACGGGGAACCTCTGAATCATTATCTTCTATATTTTTGGTATCAAACTTCAACTGTAGTAGTTTAATCTGAGATACCGTAAGCCTGGTTCTATCTCGTTCCCAGATCATTTTTTCATTGCCGAGATCTTCCCATAGGTCCTCCAGATGGTAACTTGGTGAAGGGCATTTTTCTAATCCCAGGGTCTGTCTGGCAAAGCCTTTACTATCGAACCTTGTTCTTGGTTCATAGAAAGGCATGTGAAAGTTCAGTAAATTACTCCCCAGAATAGATGCGTCCAGCATGCTATTACAGATTAAGTGGCCTAACTTAACTGGGAACAGAGAGTTCCATTTATCTTTCGGGAGAGCTATTTTAATAATAATGAACAACTGTCTGCAAACTTCTACAAGAATGAAATAGTCAAAAGCATACCTAGGTAGCTTCAATGGTTCTTCTTCGAATCCTCCTACCCGAATATAAGTAAAACGAAGAAATTGAATATAAAAGCTGTCAAATACTTTAACTAATCTCTGCGCATTGTCTGAAATCCTCTGGTTAGGCCTGCCAACCAATTCCTGACGCGATTTCTCCCAGAACATATCATGTATCATTCTATAATCCTCCAAAACCTTATCTCTTCTCAGTAATGGACAACACTCATAGATAAATAAATCTCCATTCCAAGGAGCTTTCTGAATAGGGTATAGGTCTTGAGTACATGCCAAGCAATACATCAGGTACGAAGACATGTAAAATCCTTCCTTGGTCATCTGAGTCTGTCTGAGATGGTCTCGAAGAGATGCGGCTATAATTTCAGCCCAGTTAATGTGTTGACTTCCTTCTAAGATGATTTCTACAAAATGATACATCCACTCATCAAAGGATAGGGCCTGTTCTGAACCTTTTAATCGGTGAAGGAGAACAACCAAATCATGTATTAGGGGGTTCATATGGTCCTTGGTGAGAGTTTTGGGTAACCGCGACCCTCCTTTATAGTTGGTCTTCGTCCACCTTCTCGCTATGTGACTCTTGTTTTTATCAGCATTTTCTCTAAATTGGGCCAAAGACTGGGTAGGCGTGAAGTTGACCAAACCTTCATCTGGTATTTTGAAGACTGCTGAAATAGTTCTACGGTTAACACGGATTAGGGTTTGACCATCCATGTTCAAAATACTCTTCAACTTTACATCGTATCTATTGATACATTCTTGCACCAATTTCGGACAAACAGTAGCCGGTGGGAAAGCAGCCGCTTCTAACAACCCACTAGCCAGGACTTCTACAATGTACTCCTCGTCAACACGAGTTGAGAGTTTTGAAGGTATAGTATCGACTGAGACCCCTAAAAGATTCGTGTCTGTTATGACCGGGGCCTTACATTTAAGATTCTTCACGTTGGCAAAGAAATGCATGACAGACCTCATGCCTGCCTAAAAATATGAAAGTCTACCAGCTCACTGCTTGAACTAATGAATTTGAAGGAATAACCAGAAATGAGAAGGTAGAGCTTGAAAGAAGCTACCTGTACGCTTTGCACTTCGACCAGACCACCCTTCCAGTGCCCAGACCTCACAGTGTACAATAGGGAAAAAAAATGACTTACCTAGTTTCTATTTTTAGTTACCACTTGAAGCGCGAAATATACTCCATTACGCGTGTATTAATAAATTTTTTGACACCAAGTGGTGATAAGCAATAAATGCCTTCAAATCAAATTAACTCTTCGGGATCCGCCACCTTTTCAATCATCATAATTCAGTCTCAAACCAAATATTTTCTAATCGTGCAAGTGATTGCCTCATTTTCTGCACACTAGCCCATCCAATGAAATCACGTCAGGTCTACACGGCACATCTTGTCAGGACATTCCATCATTATTGATCACGCCGGTAGTCCGTTTGAACTACTTTGAACTCCTTCGAACGAGAGCTCGAAGAGGTTCAAACTCTCTCAAGAAGAAAATGCCGCTAGCCTTCCTGCATAACACATCATTAATAATAAAGGACTCGGGCCGCTTTTGAACTCCTTCGAACTACTTCTAACCAGAGTTTGAAAAGGTTCAAAGTGATTCAAAAGCCTTGAAAGGATATGTTATTGGCTTAAAACGGGTCAAACCGATACAAACGACGCCGTAAGCTCAGTTTTGACAAATTCAAATGCGCGAAGACTCATGGGAAGACCAACAAGGTGGAAAAATGAATAGAGTGAAGCTTGACATGAGAACTTGAAAAGTTCAAAATAAGGCGACTCTTACTCACCCAACATCGGCTCTGACTAGGGACTGCAAACTTCTTAATTTGTAGAAAACTTCAGAAAACTGGTTCTGCAAACCAACCCAAGCAAATGGAAGGGAAAAGAAAAGAGGGACACAACCAAAATTGAAACACAGGAAACTAACTACTATTTACAAAGGGGACGAACCCGGACACTTAGAGTTTGCATAACTTCAGGTCCTGCCCATTATAGGTGAAAGGAAGATTAACACCATCTGGATATGATAGTTTAAAGGCATTTGAGCCCAGGTTTTCTGAGATGATGAACAGGCCTTTCCAAAGAGATTCAAACTTTCCATGTGCCCCCTTTGATGCTCTTCTCTTATCCCACAGCAGGACTTCATCTCCCACCATAAAACCGCGAGGCCTAGCTCTCATGTCAAAGATTTGTTTCACTTTCAGCTGATGTTCGGTAATATGGTCTACCATATTTTCTCTGTCTTCCTCCAACTTACTTAGGTGCATTATGCACCTCTCCAGGGGATTTTTAAAATATTCATCTTCAATAACTGCTTGAAGTTGTGCAGAGGATAGCTCGAGAGGCAGAGAAATATGAGCCCCGATCCCATACACCAATTCGAAGGGTGACATGCCAATGGCTCACTTCAAAGTAATCATGTCTACCCAAAGTGCCTCATGGAGCTTCTTATGCCATCCTCTGGGATTATCATCCATCAACTTTTTCATTATGACGATCAGGTTTTTGTTGCTGGATTCTTCTTGGCCATTTCCCTGCGGAAAATAATCTGAGAAATGAGCTAAGGCCACACCATGTTCATAGCAGAAGGTTGATATTTCTTTTGAAGAGAAATAAGTAGCGTTATCTGCTACAATTTTAATTGGTATCCCAAACCTTACAAAAATAAAATTCATCAAAAGGTCACACACCTGAGAATTGGCTTTCTTCGTGGGTATTGCCTCCACCCATTTTGTGAAGTAATCAGTGGCAGTTAGAATGTAACTATCCCCGGTGCTGAATGGTGGGTTCAAGGGCCCGATGAAATCAATTCCCCACTGCCTGAATGGTTCTTCTACTATAACGGGCTTCAGAGGTAACGCTGCTAGATAGGGTCTCACGGAGAACAATTGACACTTGTCACAACTTCTTACATACTGGTAAGCATCTTTAAACATCCCTGGCCAGTAGAACCTATTTCAAAGAATCTTATAAGTTGTCACGGTTGAGGAGTAATGCCCTCCGCATGCTTCATCGTGGAATGCTCTTAACAATTCTTTCCTTTGTCCTTTGTCCACGCACCTGAGGAAAGTGCCATCAACTCCCTTCTTAAACAAGGTGCCCTGTGAAATTACATATTTACTAGCTCTTAACCTTAGGTTCCACCTCTCCTTTTGATTCAGATGATCTGGACACTCCCCATATGTCAAGAAGTAAGTAACATCTGAGAACCAAGGGTCAATTGAGCTAACCAGCAAGCCCATTGGAACTTCATCTATTTTTTCACAAATTTCGTTATCCTCTGCTATCAACTTGCACAAACCCTTGCCTCTCACCAAATTCGTGGGCTTGATCGTCAAGTCATACTCCTGGATTTTTGCAATCCATACGGCTCTATTATTCATACCGATTTCTTTCTGAATCAAAATACTTTTCACGGCAGTCTCCGGTACATATACGGTACTATGTGAGTGAAGGATATAATACCTGAAATGTTTTACTGCCTTCACCACCGCATAAGCATATTTTTCTATTTGAGGATATTTAAGTTTGTGCTTCTTGAGAGGCACGCTCATGAAAGCTATGGGTGCTTCTTGCCCGTCTTTATCCTTCTGCGTGAGCATGCTTGAAAGGGTATGCTGGGAAGCATAACAATATATAATGAAGTCTTTTTTAAAATCAGGACTTTTCAGCACTGGTGCCTGGGATATGGCAGTTTTGACTTCGTCAAATGCTTTTTTTTCGTCATCATTCCATTTAAAAGGAACCTTCTCGCTCATCATCTCAATCATGTGTCTTGTTACCTCGAAGAATTCAGGGATGAAAGCTCGTAGAAAATTGATTTTCCCGAAGAAGGACTTCAGGCCGATTCTGCTAGAGGGCAGGTTGAGCTTTTGGATTGCTTTGACCTGATCGGGATCTATTTTTATGGCATCTTTCGATACGATATGACCGAGTAGTTTTCCCTCTACAAAAAATATGGACTTTTTGAGGTTCAAGGAGATACCATGATCCCTGCACCGTTGCAAGACTCATTCTACATCATTCAAGTGCTGATTCCTCTTTTTGGAGAAAACTGTAAGATCATCCAAATAGATCACTATGATGTTATTCCTGAGATCTTCAAATGAAGAGTTCATTGCCATTTGGAAAGTGGCACCTGCATTTATTAACCCGAAGGGCATCTTGTTATAGGCGTAAGTACCCCATGGTGTGATGAAGGATGTCTTATGCTGATCGGCCTTTGCCATGCCCATTTGATTATAACCTGAGTAGCCATCCAACATTGACATGACTTCCGAACCGGAAACTGCCTGTAAAACATGTTCCATGACGGGCAGTGCATAATTGTCTTTTAGACTTGCCTGGTTCAGGTTACGAAAATCAACACAAATTCGCACTTCGCCATTCTTCTTCCTTACTGGGACTATGTTAGCTATCCACGTCGAATGGTGAATAGGGTAAATGATTCGGGCTTGTAACATTTTCTTAACTTCCTTCAGTATGGCTTCTGATATCTTGGGGTTATAGTTTCTTAGTTTTTGGTGAAAAGGAATAACCCCAAGCTTCAAAGGGATTTGATGCTCAAATTGACCACCTCTGAAAATCTTTAGATCTCCATAATCCCAGGTGAAAACATCTCTGTATTTTTTCAATAACTTCTTCCAATCTTCTTTCTCAGATTCAGTACAGCTTTGACCAATGGAGATCCACCTAGGGGAATCCTAATCACCTATATCGATCTTATCATACTCTTTTGGATTTGGGGCATGTGATACTTTTTCTTTCGTCGTACTGTCATCTCTTCTTCTGAATAAGTGCTCCAGAGAAATCAAGCCTTTAGGGATCTTATTACTTTTAAGCTGAATTACCCCTGCATTATCATTCTCATCCTGGTAAAATTCTGTACATTCATTCTTTGAGCCTTCAAAATATGTCTCAGCGAATCCAGCAGCACACTCCAGGAATTCTTTAAGTTGTGCATCATCATCAAAAACCTACCAATTCTGGACATTGTCTGGTACCATTGGCTTGTATATCATTTCAATCTGGTATTTTTCAGTTTTAAAATCAGGATGCGGCAAGAGCAAGGAGGCTGATACGGCCAAAGAATCTGCTCTAGTATTCTAATTTCTAGGGATATACTCAATGGAAAAAGCGTCAAAAGATTCTATATCATCCAAGACTAAATTTCTGTAATGCTTTAATTTCTCATTCTTTACAGAAAACTGACCCCGAACCTGTTTAACTATTAATTCAGCGTCCCCTTTCACAATCAACTTTTTAACCCTTCTCAACTTGCATTCCTCCAGGCCCAACAACAAGGCTTCATACTCTGTAGTGTTGTTGGTGTTTTTGAAATCCAATTTGAAAGAAAAAAGAATGCAGTCTCCATTCGGGGGGAAAAGGACCACTCCGGCACCCGAACCTGAGCTAGAACAGCTTCCATCGAATTCCATCTTCCAAATATCTTCTTCTCTATCGGGTTTGATCTGAACATCTTTATTTGGAGCAGACAGAATAACATAATTTCTGAAATTACATTCTTCGTACAGGATTTGGGCTCTGGGTTCAGCTGAAGGCATTACGGTATATTTATTCTTGGGTTCAGGTTCTAACTTTACTTTCCTTTTGCCTACGGGAATTGTAGCTTTGGACCAATCTATTTTTATATCCGCACCCAAGTCTTTACAGAAGGTTCTGCTGAGTAACATTTCGTAACTAGCAGGTATATCGGCTACTAAAATAGTGAGTTTTAGCCGCTTGTCCGGGTAGGCTGCCAGAACAGCCTGGCAGTCTTTGATCTGACCCTTCAATGGAACTTCTTTGCCATCCATAGAGTAACAATGGCCGAAGGTTTTAGTTAAGGGTAAGTCCAAGGCTTTAGCTACGGGGGCAGGCATTATGTTGTCAGAGGCACCAGAATCGATAATACAATTACTCAATTTTTGGCCATTCAACAGGAGAGATACATAAAAATGATTTGGCTTTTCCTCTTCAGACTTGGTTTCTATAGAGTTCGTGGATCGACATCCTTCTGGAACCTGGGGAGTATCTTGAGGTTGGAAAGCAAAAGGTTCTTGAGTAGCAAAAGCTTCTCCTATAAAAGGTGTATCCACTTGAGGGCTTACATAATTTTCTCCTTTAACATATTTTACCAACCTATCCAGTTCTCCAGGGTTCATTCTCAAGAAATCAAGAGAGTAAATAAAAACTGTAGATGACTTACAAAACTCAACAAAATCAAAAGGAGAGGAAGGGGCAACTGCATTCCTGGAAAGAATTTTTACCTCTAAAATTTTTGAATTTGTACGTGTTTCTTCACTAGTAGGCTCCTTTCTTTTTGTATCTGTGCTCGTGGCAGCTGCACCTGGAACAAACTTCTGAGTTCATTGGTTCCTTGTTAAAATAGCGCAGGCTGGATCTTGTAGAGTTGCCAGCACACTTCCCCCTTGCTCTGCACTAGGTACATATTCAGAATAAAAAGATCCTGATGTACCCATGTCTTGAGAATCTTTTTCTTCATGAAATTGTTCATTATTCACCTCATCCCTGGTTGCATTTAGTTGTAAGTATCTCAACCATTTGGTGCATGTATCCCCATCATGGTCAGTGGTTAAATGGAACGAGCACATAGTTTCTTTGGGAGCAGCCTCTATCTGTAACCTTGGTTGAGGACCAGGTAACTGCAGCGCTTTCATCTACTGTTGGGGCAGTTGTCTTCGACTTATATCTTGATAAGGAGCTGGATAAGTAGTCGTTCTATTCTATTGCCTTTTAAGCATTTTTATATCATTCATAACTCTCTATATCATTGGATCTGTAGTTGCACTTGTCGAAGGTTTGCTAGGAGTTTGTGCTTCTCTCTTCCACTTGCCAGCTGTTATGAGAGTGTCTTCGAGCTCAATTGCTCTTGTCTGTGCGTCTTCGAAGTCAGGCACTCCGTCTTTCAACAAATGAAAGCTTATATCCGGCGGAACCGCATTAAGGAAGTAAATCTTTTTGTTCTCATTGCTCGGAGCAGCAGTCGCGGGAATTCTTTGTAGAATTTTATTGAATTTAGCCACGAACTCTCTCATTGGTTCATGCATCTCCTTCTTTAGCTGACTAAGTTGTATCAATAAAGAGACCTCATTGTCAGGCATTTTGAACCTTCTTTCGAAAGCCTGCTTCATGGTGTCCCAATTCATAATAGATCCATTTGGCAAGTGGCTGAACCAATCGGCAGCAGCATCCACTAGAGTTCTGACAAAGAGTCTCACTGCTACATCTTCGGTAGATACACTCATGATCCCGCAAGTAGTTTGGAAGGCATTAAGATGATCATCTGAAGAGACTTTGTTGTCCCCACTGAACTTAGGCAAAATTTGATTGGCTCCTTTAGGTAGATCAGCAGGTTGGTTAACCCCTAAGTTCAGAGGCCCAATGTGTTGACCCCAAGGTCTGTTTCTAGCCATGAATGGAAGTTGGAGATTCAAAGGTTGAATATTTAAGACAGTGGGAATTACAGTACCCGGAGAAATGATTGCTTGGACGGTTAAATGGATAGTTGGATTTCGCGAGGGAGATGAGGGTCGACTGACAGTTTGAGCTTTCTTCCTTCGGGAATGATTTGAATCTGGTTTAAAATTAAGGCTTTCCAACAGTTCAAAATCTTCATCCACCAATCCTCTACTACATTCCCCTCTCGTGTATCTTCTGGTTGCCAGTTCAAGAATCTATTCAAAACTTAGTTCCACGGTTGACCTTGTGTAAGCTTGTTAACTATGACGGCTTCCCTAGCAACAGAAATACCCCTCAAGCATTCACCAAGTTCTTCTTCTCTTTCAAGCACTTCTTGAACCCGCTGAAATTCTTGATTACTTCGTCTGAATCTCCAAGCGACTGTAGCTAGGTCTGAGATTAAATCCTCCTGTGTGTCTTGAAAACCTAAATTTGGCTGGAGCACAGGGAACACATTATCATTAGGTAGCACCATTATGTGGCATTGCGATAGGAAGTGGACTAGTGCACTTGACTGGTCTTTCCCTAGTAGAGTCGTCAAAAATCTGTTGGCGAACAGATTTGTTCTCTTATACTCTGATATGTATCCTCCGACTCTATGCCTCTGAAAACAAATCATTTACATAATAGTTGGGTAAGCATTTACTTTGCTTCCCTCTGAATTTTGCAAAAAGGTACAACTCCCTTTATAAGATATTCAATGAATGGAAAAAGTAATTTTAACATACAAGCTTTTAACTGAAAAGTAGTAAAAGGACTCTCAACTGTTCCTAGACGGATGAGGTAGAACAACAGAAACTTGTAAAACCAATAGATGGAACAGAAGACTACCTTACGAAAGAAAAATAAGCTTCAGCGGCCATTCAGAAAAATTTAGACTAACTAACAAAAATGCATCTACAGAAAAACTATAACTCAGAGAACTATAATAAATGACTGAAACTGAATAGCACATACACAAGATCGATATATAATTCCCAAGGTAGAACATATATATTTCACTATTTGATTCAAAGATCAAAATATTTTCGTGCACAAGTATTCAGCTAAGACTGGCCCAAAGTCCAGTTATCATCAGTCATTCAAACTACTGCAAAATAAAAAAAAAACTGAAAAGAACTTGTACTACTACTTCTATTCCCTTCTATGTTTTTTTTTTTAATTCTAATCTATCCCCTTTCCATGTCTTAAGCACCAGCTTAAATAGTTTAAACGGTCCGAGAAAGCCTCCCGAAAAACTCGGCTTCTCGGACCCCATTTAAATAAGAAACCGTTAACAGTTTAAAACCAGTTTCTAAAGAAGAGTTAAGGTAGGGTCAATTGAGTAAACAAAATTGAATTTGATTCAATTTTCTTGAGCATCCTCTGATATGGCAACCTTTACGAGCTTCCAGGACCCGTAAACTCAGAGTAGCTCCTAAGTAGGCGGGGCGTGCAGGTTCTTCAACGTGGTCAACTTGGCATGCGTGGCGTTTTTCTCCCATCTCATCTCTTGAATTTTCTCCGCTTGCTTTGGCAATTGACCTCGGTTTAAGATAAGTATTGCTTCTATGTTGGCGGTCCTCGTGAGGTCATGAACCATCGGCGCTTCACTTTCCTTGAAAGCATTCATTTCATCCACAAAGGACTTCACTAATGCATCAACTCCCTGGTCTGCATCTTCCAATTGTAGAATACCTGAGGGATTTAATATTTTAATGTCCTTTAGGGTGTCAGAGTGAATCTCCTTCATGACCTTTTCCATAACCCGCATCTGAGAAATGGCTGTCTCAAACAAAGTGTTCTTCCAGCTGAAGTTCTTCTTCAGGATGAACAGCATACATGGGTCGACCAGCTTCATGGGGTTCTCTGTCAGAAATTGCTTCACTCCGTAATCTTCAATTTTTTGTACTCTTTTCATGATCTCTGAACAAATTTCAGCTTCACTTTCCCATATTGGGATCAATGTCTGAATTTAACCCAAGAGCGCTTCACCGTCTGTACGAGTGCTCACGAACTCTTTTATGAAAGCACTGCCTTCCACTATGATGCCATCTATCCATGCCTTCATTACCTCTGTCCAAGTCCTCCCCTACTGAACCTGCTTGAACAGCCTCTGACTTTCCGTCGAATTAGGGTTGAACCCCTGATGAGTCTGCGCTAGAGGTATTGCACTATTCTCAGCAAGCGAAGATAAGAATTCTGCCATGGTCGAAACTATCTGTTTCAACTCCCGCTTCTCTCTGCCATCCTTCTGCGACTGTCCGAGCATATGATTGACAAAGAATTTGAAAATATGATCACGGGAATCCCTGTTTAGTACTCCAAAATCCATCTTCATTATCTCATAATCCTCGGGCTCAGGATCTTGGGTATTTCCCATAGATCTCACTGTAGCAATTTCAGCAGTGATTTTCCCAGTAGAAGGATCTATTATTAGCCTCACATCACTCTTCATCCTTTTAGCTTTTAGAGTACGAGCTACGTACCTCATCACTATTTCTTTAACTGGCATAGATAGAGGCTTGAAGCTTTTCCTTTTATTAACCGATTCCGTGAGCCAAGGTGGGATTGTGCTGGACACCATTCGATTGTCAGGGGTCTTAACAAGTGCATCTACATTCTGAGATAGGTCTTGGGAGTGCGTGAGACCTTCCTGCATCTTCCCCTTATGATCGAGGGTGAAGGTGAGATCTTCATCATTGAGGTCACCGACGTCATCCAGATAATCAGGCTCCTCTGAGGCCATTTGGATTTTCTTCTCAGATCTTGTCCTTGGTCTTGACCTTGGCGCGATTGGATGTTTTACCGGGGCCATTTTCTCCTTCACTAGTATTTTCTTACCTGCATTTGATGACAAAAGAGATTTATTAGCAAGGGCTTGTGTTACACTCTTAATGGGCGAACCAATGTTATGACTTGTATCTGTAAGAGGTCGAACATCTTTCTTCTTCACCACGATCCAGTTTTCTATTTCCTCAAAAATGCTGCGGGCCCGGAGTCTGATATCACTAGACTCCTCTCTAGTCCAATCGATGATCGAAACAGCATCCTCCTCGGAAAAGGTGGCAGATGGACGGGGAACCTCTGAATCATTATCTTCTATATTTCTGGTATCAAACTTCAACTATAGCAGTTTAATCTGAGATACCATAAGCCTGGTTCTATCTCGTTCCCAGATCATTTTTTCATTGCCGAGATCTTCCCACAGGTCCTCCAGATGGTAACTTGGTGAAGGGCATTTTCCTAATCCCAGGGTCTGTCTGGCAAAGCCTTTACTATCGAACCCTATTCTTGGTTCATAGAAAGGCATGTGGAAGTTCAGTAAATTACTCCCCACAACAGATGCATCTAGCATGCTGTTACAGATTAAGTGGCCTAACTTCACTGGGAACAGAGAGTTCCATTTATCTTTTGGGAGAGCTATTTTAATGACAATGAACAACTTTCTGCAAACTTCTGCAAGAATGAAACAGTCAAAAACGTACCTAGGCAGCTTCAATGGTTCTTCTTCGAATCCTCCTACCCGAATATAAGTAAAATGGGGAAATTGAATATAAAAGCTGCCAAATACTTTAACTAATCTCTGCACATTGTCTGAAATCTTCTGGTTAGGCCTGCCAGCCAATTCCTGACGTAATTTCCCCCAGAACATATCATGTATTGTTCTATAATCCTCCAAAACCTTATCTCTTCTCAGTAATGGACAACACTCATAGATAAATAAATCTCCATTCTAGGGAGCTTTCTGAATAGGGTATAGGTCTTGAGTATAGGCCAAGCAATACATCAGGTACGAAGACATGTAAAATCTTCCCTTGGTCATCTGAGTCTGTTTGAGCTGGTTCCGAAGAGATGCGGCTATAATTTTAGCCCAGTCAATGTGTTGACTTCCTTCTAAGATGATTTCTACAAAATGATACATCCACTCATCAAAGGATACGGCCTGTTCTGAACCTTTTAATCGGTGAAGGAGAACAACCAAATCATGTATTAGGGGGTTCATATGGTCCTTGGTGAGAGTTTTGGGTAACCGCGACCCTCTTTTATAGTTGGTCTTCGTCCACCTTCTCGCTATGTGACTCCTATTTTTATCAGCATTTTCTCTTAATTGGGCCAGAGACTGGGTAGGTGTGAAGTTGACCAGACCTTCATCTGGTATTTTGAAGACTGCTGAAACGGTTTTGCGGTTAACAGGGATTAGGGTTTGACCATCCGTGTTCAAAATACTCTTCAACTTTACATCGTATCTATTGATACATTCTTGCACCAATTCCAGACAAACAGTAGCCGGTGGGAAAGCAACTGCTTCTAACAACCCACTAGCTAGGACTTCTACAATGTACTCCTCGTCAACACGAGTTGAGAGTTTTGAAGGTATAGTATCGACTGAGACCCCTAAAAGATTTGTGTCTGTTATGACCGGGGCCTTACATTCAAGATTCTTCACGTTGCCAAAGAAATGCATGACAGACCTCATGCCTGCCTAAAAATATGAAAGTCTACCAGCTCACTACTTGAACTAATGAATTTGAAGGAATAACCGAAAATGAGAAGGTAGAGCTTGAAAGAAGCTACCTGTATGCTTTGCACTTTGACTAGACCACCCTACCAGCGCCCAGACCTCGCAATGTACAATAGGGAAAAAAAATGACTTACCCAGTTTCTATTTTTAGTTGCCACTTGAAGCGCGAAATATACTCCATTACACGTGTATTAATAAATTTTTTGACACCAAGTGGTGATAAGCAATAAATGCCTTCAAATCAAATTAACTCTTCGGGATCCACCACCTTTTCAATCATCATAATTCAGTCTCAAACCAAATATTTCCCAATCGTGCAAGTGATTGCCTCATTTTTTGCGCACTGGCCCGTCTAATGAAATCATGCCAGGTCTACACGGTGCGTCTTGTCAGGACATTCCATCATTATTGATCATGCCGGTAGTCCGTTTGAACTACTTTGAACTCCTTCGAACGAGAGCTCGAAGAGGTTCAAACTCTCTCAAGAAGAAAATGCCGCTAGCCTTCCTACATAACACATCATTAATAATAAAGGACTCGGGCCGCTTTTGAACTCCTTCGAACTACTTCGAACCGGAGTTCGAAAAGGTTCGAAGTGATTCAAAAGCCTTGAAAGGATATGTTATTGGCTTAAAATGGGTCAAACTGATACAAACGATGCCGTAAGCTCGGTTTTGACAAATTCAAATGCGCGAAGACTCGTGGGAAGACCAACAAGGTGGAAAAATGAACAGAGTGAAGCTTGACACGAGAACTTGAAAAGTTCAAAATAAGGCGACTCTTACTCACCCAACAGAGGCTAAGGCATAAATAGAGTTAGGAAGACCCTTGGAAGGCTACTTCTCAAGATATTTCTTAGATACCCTTGGGTTGTTGCGACAACAAAATAGAATCTATGTGCCCATGGTAGGAGATCTTCATGCACTTATCCTTTCAGAAAGCCACAAGGCTCCCTATTCGGCACATCCTGGGGTGAAGAAAATGCATGTTGACCTATGCCAGTTGTACTATTGGTCAGGAATGAAGAGGGATATTGCAGACTACATGGCTAGATGTTTGGAATGTTAGAGAGTGAAAGAAAAACATCAACACCCTACTAGTCTATTGCAACCTCACCTACTGCTAGAATGGAAATGGGACATTATTTCCATGGATTTTATTGTTGGACTTCCATTTACTCCTAGGAGACATCACGCTATCATGGTAATAGTTGATAGACTTACCAAGGTAGCCCATTTTTCTCCCATACAGTCCTCCTACTCAACATCTTCTATAGCTAGCGTATTCATGAAGGACATTGTAAAACTCCATGGTATTCCTAGAAAAATCATATCTAATCATGATCTAGTATTCACATCAGCTCTTTGGACTTCACTCTAGCACACTTTAGGGACTCAGCTCAACTTTAGTTTAGCCTATCAACCCAAGATAGATGGGTAGATAGAGTGAGTCAGTCAGGTTCTTGAGGACATGCTTAGAATGTATGTTATGGATAGACAGACCCATTGGGAAGAGTATCTATATTTGGTGGAGTTTTCTTATAATAATGGTTATCACAGTTCCATAGGTATGTCCCCTTTTTGGGATTTGTATGGTTGTCCATGTTGCACTCCCTTAAGTTGGGATTGATTGGAGGACAGGGTACTTCTTGGCCTTGAGATGTTACAGGATATGGAACAGTAGGTCAAGCACATCAGAGAGCATATTTTGACAACTTAGGATAGGTAGAAGAAGTATGTCGATGCTCATAGGACTAATGTACACTTCTCTCTTGGTGATAGAGAATTTTTGAGGGTATGTCCATGAAAGAATCCAATCCATTACGAAAAAGGCTCCAAGTTGGCACCTTGATTTGTTGGCCGTTTTGAGGTCCTAGAGAGGATAGGACCAGTAGCTTATCAGCTTGCCTTGCCACCTAGAATTTCTCATATTCATAATGTATTTCATGTTTCAGTTTTTAGAAAGTATATTCCTGATGTGACTCATGTTTTGGATTGGAATGCATTACAGGTAGCTGACAGGTAGGTGGCTTTAGAGATGGTATGCATTTTGCAGTAGCAGACACTAACCTTTAGGGGTCACACAATAGAGTAGGAAAGGGTCCAATGGGACCCCAATGATGATTCTTTCACCACATGGGAAGATGCTTCTAGGCTTAGAGAAACTTATCCATATCTATTTGAAGGCTTTTAGGAGTAAGCCTAACTCTAGGGGGGAGGATGTAATACCCTCTCCTATGGTGATACTTGGATTTTCTGATTTGGACATCCTATTATGATGGTTAGAACTACATATTTACATTTATATTTTTTGGATGATGATATGTTTATTATATGATTGATATGCTCTTTTATGGTTATCAATTATATGTTTATGAAATGAGAAAACCATCTATCTTTATATGTTTTATGGAGCTAACCCAAGGATTTGAATCTAACCATTATCATGATGTTTTATGTTCATGTATATGTGTATGATGTATTTTCATGACTCAGGACGAAGTCGTAGTTACTCACTTAGTTGAGGTCCACATGATGTATCAATCCTGGTCATCTGTTTGCATATATCTAATTTGTATGTATATCCATATGTATGTATATGTATCTCTTCTTGGTGATGCAGGATTATAGCTACCGGGTATCATCTCCACTTTGCTTCACAAGTCTGAGTGATCCCTCAAAATCCTTGATCGTTGTTGTTGTTATAGAGATATCACTAGGCTCTACAAGAAGGAACTCTACCTCTGATCCTTTTATCCTTAGGTGGGGAGTTCCTAAGTCAGTCCTTTTTTTGGATGATGTATTTTTGTGTACTCTCAGTTTGTTAGTTTTGTGGATCTTGTAGCTGGTTTCTTGTCTTTTGTATTCTTTGAGAATGATGTTTTGAGTATGGTAGCTCTAATTGTCTTCATGGTATGTTCAATTTTGTTCGTAGATTATTGATGTGAATTATTGTTCATTTGAGGGTATGATTTAGTAATTTATCTTTATTAGTAGCTACTTATGTACTAGTGTACCTTGTTAGGAATGAGTTAGTATGTGATCAAATCTTGTGATTTTAATATCAATAATAATAAAGAATCCTATGATATTATTTTATAACATTCATGATAAAAAAATGCCTATGGAAATAATAATAATAAATATTTTAATAATAGTGGTATGTTTCATCTTATATATATCACTATTATATTTTGTAGAGAATATGGATTAGTGTATGAATAAATAATATGTTTTATAATAATAATATTCATGTTGGCAATTTGGCTGAGGTATTTACATGGATTTTGTCATTATGGCAACTTATGTTCCCTATGAAGACCACATAAGCTGGAAAGTAAGTATGGAAGATCACAGACTAAAATTGTCTAAGTATGAAACAGTGTTTTTGACAGAGCAGTTTTGAAGGCAGAACTAGTAAATGAATTAAGGGATTATTTTGCTTGTCAAAATAATGACTTAATATTATAAAGAGCCGACATCCTAGATTTTTACTCTTGGATAAAGATGTGGAAGCCAACTAGAGAAAGATATTATGTTTGTATCTTGTATAAAGATGTAATATTGTAATGTATCGAATATACTTGAAATGTAACTTGTGATAGTTGTAAATGGTGATAGTGGTGAAATTTGTTGATACAAAGTTTTAAGAAGTACCATAGTGTAATTAGTAAACATTTGTATTACTTTTTTGGGTAGTGAGATCATTTGGTAATCAGGTTTTGTATCTACAACTCCTAACAGGGTTGAGGCTTCTAACAAGGCCTATAGTCCCTTAACCAGGACTGATACACTATATGTTTGTAATAGACTCCTAACAGGGTCAACATCCTTAACAAGATACTTTTGATTAGTGGATCTTTGTGGGTACCATCACCACCAGGGTTTTTCCTTGGCCAGGGTTTCCTTGTGTACATATAATGTGTTATGAGTTCTTTACATTTACTGTTATGTATGTTATTTAGTCTGTTATGCTTTAAAGTAATATGTTATATCCATAATTGAGAAAAAGTAAAAGTTTGTGAAATACTGATTCACCCCCCCCCTCTCAGTATTTCCTATTTATAACAATTGGTATCAGAGCACAGTTACTCAGAAAAGGAACATTCAAAGAAAGCCTAGCAGCTTGAGTAAGATCTCTATGGATATGGATCAGTTAGAGAAGAATCTTGAAGAAGCTCTTGAACAAATTGATATGCTTACTAATGAAATAAACACTCTAAAAAGAAAGTATGATGATGCAAAAAATCTTATTGACAAATTGAAAGGTAAGATAGAAGATCTGAAATCTGAAATTCTTGTTGAAGATTATGATGATTTAGAAAAAGAAAATGTGATCCTTAAACATGAATTGAAGATAGAAAATCTAAAGCTTAGCTTGAAAGATGGAAATGACAATCTAAGATCTAAGAATGAAATTTTAAATAATGAGAATGAAGATCTAAAATCTAAACTTGGCAAGATAACATCTGAATTTGATAAAGTCAAATTGCAGTATGATGAACTTGAAAAATACAACAAGATTGTGAAAGGTGAATTGACTCAATCCAAACAACAACTTGAGAGGCTATATTCAAATAGTGAAAAGACTAATGAGAAAGTATCTTATGGAAAACCATTCTATGAAAAAACTGGTCTTGGATTTAACACATTGAAGATAGTTAGTGAAAGCAAGAAACCAAATCTGAATGTATGTGAAAGAAGTGAAGAAAAGAAGTTAGATAAGAACAAATCTGAAGATGCACCTAAGCAAGAAGAATCACCGAAGCAAGAAGATGCACTGAAGCAAGAAGAACCACTGAAGCAAGATGAACCATCCAAAGGTATGCAAAGAGAATTCAAAGGTAGATGTTTTTCTTGTAATACTATTGGTCATATGAAGAGAGATTGTATAGGTAAACAATTCAAACCTCTTAATGGATATTGTTACAATTGTCATGATTTTGGACATAGAGCTATTGAATGTAGAAGATCTAAATTTATTGAGAATAATTACAATAGTAGAATGCCTAGAAATACTAACAATGCAGATCAGAGATCAACTGAAGACATGAAAAGAGGAAATGGAATAGTATGTTACAGATGCAACAAAATTAGACATATTGCTAGAAATTGCAGGACACAAATCAATCAGCAAGTACCTAGATATGGAACCAATGGAATCATTTGTCAGATATGTAACAAGATTGGACACACAACAAGATTTTGCAGAATGAACAATGGAGGTTATCATCATAACCGTAACCCTAGAAACTATGCAAGTAGGAATGAAAATGTAGGAAACAAACAGAAAGGTTGCTATAGCAATTAAGATGAAGTAAAATTTGTTAAAGACATAGATCAAGGAGGTATATTTAGCACTGAAGGTAATCAAGAAGGTAATGTATCTGATCGTAAGAATGAGTCTTTACCTAACCCTTCTTTAAGAACTTAAATTATGTAAATTTCTATAGTTTAGGAACTTAGAATTAGTGTAGAATTAGATTTTGAATGTGTTAAATTTTTTGTAGTTAGATGAAGGTTTGTTATGTTATACTAATGCTATGGTTAAGTGCATAAAAATAAATGTTGTGTTTTGCGAGGTCGCAAGAAGATTTATGGTTGCAGGTTTATAGAATCAGCTTTTTGTCATTTTAGTAGCAAAAGAATTGAATGTGATGTTAGATCGAGTAAATGCTAAGTATTAAAAGATTGAAATCAAAGTTATTGTGATTATTAGGCAATTAGAAGTGATTTGGAGAGTGAGGAAAGAAGTTTGGAAGTGATTTGCAGAAGTTTGAAGCGCCGATCAAGCAAAAGCCCTAATTTTGTGAGTTTAAGGTATTTATCCGACTAAGATCTTGAATTAGTTTAAGTAATTAGATATAATAATGGATGTGTCATTGATTCACAAAATTAAGGATAAGAACAGACCTAGAACTAAGAAAGAACCAGTTGAACCCTCAGAAAGAGATGCTAGTTTAGCTTTATCATCCGTACCAGATGGAGTTCTTCATTTAGAGAATGTTAAATGTTATCTTGGATGCAAATATGAAACCCTAAGGGAGAGTAATTTTAATGGTGAATATCAAAAATTGTACAACAAGGATATGTTAGTGAAACAATGTTATAAACATCTAGAAAATAATGAAATCATTAAGTACTCTATGAAATATGAATTTGATGATGAGGAGTGTACTAAGATCATTTTGAGTAGGATACATAGTGGTAAATTTTGGTTAAAAGATAGAGTTATAGACATAACTATAGACCTAATTCATGATGTGACTAGATTATCAAAAGTTGGTGCAATTCCACTAAATGAGAAAAACATGAGAAAGATTGTGATTGATAACACTGGTTCAATGTACAATGGTAGAGGTATAGTCATTAGTAAGATTAAGAAAGATGATGTAAGATACTTGTGTAAGATTTTGACAAAAACATTCTATGGAAGTTCTAGAGAAGATGATATGTTAGCAGGTATGGTACACATTGCTTATTTGATGTGTGTGGAGAAGAAGCCTGTGGATATGTGTGAAATTTTGAGAATACAGCTGTTTGAGAATTTGGAAAAGATAAAGAAAGATAAATACACTCACTTTAGATTTTCCTCATTGGTTACTTACATGTTCTTCCACTTGCTAAGAAGATTTCCTTACACTATTGATTGGAATGATGGTGAGAATACTATTGAAAGAATCAATAAAGTTTACATGAAACATCTTATTAAGAAGGTTAATGACAGTGTAAAGTTAGTGTTGAAAATGTTTTAGAACACTGTGGTAAATAGATCAAGAATTTCTCCATCCCTAGTTGAGAAATACAAAGATGATATATGTTTTATGGTTGATACTGATTTCACTTACATTGAGGTAGTAGAACCTAGACATGAATTCATTGACCCTCTTGGCTATGAAATCTCTGAAGTTGAGACAAAAGGATATGTTAGTAGATTGTTGAAAAGTAAATTGGATGCTTATAGCAATAGATTTGGAACATATGATGAAAACTTTGATTCAGAAAAGACACTTAAGGAAGAGAAGCAATCAAAGAAGAGAGTGGAGACTACAATAAAGGAAATACTAAAAGAAATAGGTATGAGTGAGCATGAATTTGATATTGCAAGAAAGACTACAGAAGCAATAAGGCAAAGTGAGATACTATTAGTCCCACCTTTGGCATCAAGTGTAGACCCTCAAGAACCCATTCAAGTTAAGGTAAAGGTTGAAGAACCTGAGTAGTAGCAAGAAATTAGTTAGACAGAGAAACCCTCTTCTTCAACACCAAGCAAAAGAATGAAGGCAAGTGCTTCAGGACCGGGTAAAAGATAAAAAGTAATTGTTCCACCAGTACCTAGAAGAGTTGCAAAGATAAAGATGATGAAGTAACAATTGGTATCAAGGATAGAAAGAGTTAATGAAGATATATTGGAGCATGGAGACTTTACTGAGATGAAAAAATACTATGATTTATATGGATCCTCTGATAGATTAAATCTAGAGAATGTAATGGTTACACATATGATTTTGGAAAACAAGAAATTTGATACTATTCATGGAAAGATACCAGAAGATTTGTACAACAAACTTGTGAGTAGGAAGATGAGAGCACAAGAAGAAGATACTAAAATGAGAGAGAATGTGATAAGATAGTTCTGTGACATAACAGATGATGACCACCTTAAAAAGATCCTCAAGCCACTTGAAACCCTATTAAGAACCAAAAGAAGAACTATACAAATAATGGGAGGTCAGTATGAACAAGTGAAGATTGAAACTAAATAGGTAGTTGTGCAAGTGCTAGCAAACTTGGTAGTAAGAAAAGATAGCAAAGATCAATCAGTTACAGAACCAGTAGAGAAACAGAGTTCAGAATAGGTAGAGGTAGCAACAAAGGTAGTTGAAGTTGAAGATACTCCCTCTTCTTCTATAAATATTGGCACACAATCTATGGACATTGAAGGAACAAAAGTTACTTTAGATTCAGATGATGTGGTACTCAAAAATTTGGATAACATTGTTGAAAATTTGGCTTTGGGAGAGCAAGAAAAGAGTATTGAAACAAAGACTACATGAATAGAGAAGCAAATGGCAGTAGTGGCCACTACATCTAGTACACCTATTGTACCTATGATACCTCAAGAGGACATCAATTTTACCCCTAAGACTGGAAAGAAAAGAGAGATTGGTTCAATGCTTGAAGATTTAGGCAAAGAAGTGGATGATTTTTATCAACTAGATTTGATCACATCTTTGAACAAAATTATTGGGAAAAACAATAAGGTCAACAATTTGGAAGGTAGCCTAAAAGATTTGACTGAGAAGCTGCAAAGTGTTATATCTACAAAAGTCTTTGATTCAGATCCACTTGAAAGAGAAAAGATGGTAATAAATTCTTTTGATGTTGAGTTCACTAATTTGACTGATATTGCTAAGGCTAAGGCTCAGGTAGCTTATGAAGCTGAGATGTTGCAGAATATAAGTCAGAATATCAAAAATGACATTGGCAGCCTTGACATATACATTAAGAACTTAAGGAAACATCTTGAGACTAGAAAGTGTTTGTACATTCAGTGTACAAAATCTGAAAATATAATAATTGAAGAAGAGAAGAAGATAAAAGAGAAGCAAGATGAAATTGCAGCAGAGACAAACTCAATGGCCAGCCCAAACATAAAGATCAGTGCAGTTGAGAAAAAGATCAAAAAATTATGTGATGAGATAAGGACTTTGAATGATGAGAAGAATAGGAAAATTATCAGGATAAACATCTTGAGAGAGCATGTCTCAATCAAGTAGACTATAATAGAAGAGTAGCTAGAAGAACATCTTACTGCTAAGACATTGTTTCAGAAGTTTAACTTTGAATCTCTTCAAGCTTTTCAGATTGCAGCATATGGATTAAGTACTTTACTCAATGTAGTAGAATCAATTAAGAAGTCTTGGGAGAAATATTTTGAGGCTTGGAAGTCATCTTTTGCAGATTGTGTTGCAAGTGTACCAGCTTTGCAATAAGATAGCAAGGTAAAAGTTTTGACACAATTTTGTATATCCCTTTCCACCCTTTATTTTGTCATTGTTGTCAAAGGGGGAGAGATACTTAGAAAATTGTATATATATGATAAGGAAGGATACTCATAGGGGGAGTTCTATGGAGTATTATGAAGTGTTATATATTATGTGTATATTTTGAGGAGATATAACGATAATATTCTATGGCCACAATTTTGATACAAATTTTGAGATTTTGACTTGTACACTTAGCCAATTTGCTCATATGTTGCCACCAATGACAAAGGGGGAGATTGTTGGCAATTTGGCTGAGGTATGTACATGGATGTTTTCATTATGGAAACATATGTTCCCTATGAAGATCACATAAGTTGGAAAGTAAGTATGGAAAATCACGGACTAAAATTGTCTAAGTATGAAACAATGTTTTTGATAGAGTAGTTTGTAAGGCAGAACTAGTAAATAAATTAAGAGATTATTTTGCTTGTCAAAATAATGACTTAATATTATAAAGAGCCGACATCCTAGATGTTTACTCTTGGATAAAGATGTGGAAGCCGACTAGAGAAAGATATTATGTTTGTATCTTGTATAAATATGTAATATTTTAATGTATCGAATATACTTGAAATGTAACTTTTGATAGTTCTATATGGTGATAGCGGTGAAAGTTGTTGATGTGAAGTTGTAAGCAGTACCATATTGTAGTCAGTAAAAAATTTTATTACTTGTTTGGGCATTTAGCTCATCTAGTAATTAGGTTTTGTATATACAACTCCTAACAAGGTTGAGGCTTCTAACAAGGCCTATAGTCCCTTAACCAAGACTGATACACTAAATGTTTGTAATAGACTCCTAACAAGGTCAACATCCTTAATAGGATACTTTTGATTAGTGGATCTTTGTGGGTACTATCCATACCAAGGTTTTCCCTTGGCCAGGGTTTCCTTGAGGACATATGATGTGTTATTAGTTCTTTACATTTACTATTATCTATGCTATTTAGTCTCTTATGATTTAAAGTAATTTGTTATATCCATAAGTGGGCAAAAGTAAAAGTTTGTGAAATACTGATTCACCCCCCCCCTCCTAGTATTTCCTATTTCTAACAATTCATAATATTAAATATTTTTAATAATGTGTCTTACTTATGGTATATGTACCATAAGCATATGGGTGCACACATATGCCTGTGAATACATATATATATTATTATTATATAATTATTGTGAGAAGGAAAATTATTTTTAGATAATAATAAATCTATGTTATTGTCATAAATGGTAAATAGGATTTGTAAATTCTATAACCATAGCTAAGTAAATTAGTAAATTATTCTTAAGGATAAATTCTCTATTTTGTCATCCTTAAATTTAGGAGACAAAAATTAAAACCTTATTAAATAAAATATGATTATCCCTTCATTGCAATGGTTTTACAAACCATAATATTAACCATATTATTAATGGGTGGATAGTTGTATCAGTTGGAATACCTGTGCAACCACTTCCTCCAATCTATATACAGGAAAGATTTCCTATGTGAGGAGAGTTGATTGGAGAAGGAAATAATAAATAGAGGAGTACTTGTTATACACTAAGTTTGTGCCTTTGCTTCAAGCTCTCTTGGTCTTGATAACTTAGTATAACATGGGAATCATCTCCAGGTTATGGGACCTATGCTAACTAAGATGAGACCTCCAGGTTCTAGGCTAGTTCCTCTTGGATAATCACCTTAATTTGCTTCTAGACATGAAACATAAGACTTTTGAGGGAAAGGGATAGAAGTAGTGCTTGAAAAGGAAATGACTGAAAGCAAACCACCTACTATGTGATACACCGAAATGAAGGTTTGAATCTCAGCATAGAGGCATAGAATCAATGAAAGGCTTAGGTCTAGTAGGTCACAACTTACTAAATAGGCTTGCATAAGTGTTTCATAGGAGGGCCTAAACATAAGACACAACCTATGACCTGCAAGAAGACATTCACTTCTGCAACTCGGTGTAGGATTGAGACAAGATTATTAGGGGGATGAAGTATACCCACAAAAACATCTAAATCAGATCAAACACAATAACACACACAATTACACAAAGTAAGAGGGATCAGGAACCCTAAGTTATCACTGAATCATGCATAAAATTTAATTCAATAAGAGAGAATTTAGACAAGGAAGTATGAGGACAGAAAAAATGTCACAAACTACCTCTACAATATCTAAATCATCAATGAAAGATTACAGAATGTGGGAAACCAGAGGGTAGGAAGAAATGCCACAAATAGTTTTCCAAGAAAGAGACTTTCTTCTTTACAAAATGTGAACTCCCCCCACTCTAAAGCTCCAAAAATATAATATATACATACTCAACTACACGCAAGCAGGAGTCAAAAACCTAACTAGGGTTACAAGAATTTTTACATTAGAAAAATATTCAACCCTAATCCCATCAAATATGATCATAAATACATCTCTTTAATACTATGGCTGATCAAATATTTGTGTTTACGTGCCCATCCCTATACCAGATTTTCCTATCGGCAAGTAACCTGGATTCATCTACTTTTCTGCAATAGGCCCACCATGAATGCTAAAATGGTACCTCACAGAGACAAGAATCAACCCATGATGGCCACCCAGACCTTTATCATCAACCTCCCAACTGCAAGTGTCCTGAAGAATTTATTCTGAGATACCTCTATCATTCATATCCTGTTGGATCAAATGCTAGCAAAACCCTCACAGAAAGATATTTAAATTTGAAAATAAATGGTTACCAGGATTAGTTTAAAATGTGATCATCAATCTTGTTATTTCCCGGTAGATCAGGTGGCTCATATCAATTTTACAACAGTCACAGGCCCCTTGAAAATTCAAAAGACCATGTCATCAGTAGTGCCCAATAGAAAATGAGCACGTTGAAGAAGACCAACACCTTAGAAGTTGAAGGAACTTGGACCCTGCATCGGATGGTGGTCGCATGATCACATGGGCCCAAAAGATTCCATGTGATCACATGACCACCATAGATCTTTCTTCCCTGCCATCTCTCTAAGATACTTGGCCCCATTGTCTTATACCCAATCATTGCTACGTGGACCAATCAAATTCAAGCACATCAGCAAATGAGGACCCACCCGACATAGCTTTGACGATAGAATGAAATCAATAGTCAGCGCATAATGTCATGTGTCAAAAAAACACCTTGAGAAGATATGCCATCTTTTGATCCTTAAGGGACTTAGTTGGCCGGGCCCGCTATGACATATTATCCAAATCATCACCCTTAGCCAATGAAATGCTTCAATGTAGGATACCATGGTAGTGGACCCACACAAAGTTGATGCACTGCGATGCCGATACCATATCAATGGAGAACTGGGCTCACCAAGATAGGTCTCACCCTGTCACATGATCACATGGGCTCAAAAGATTCCGTGCAATCATATGATAGCCACAAGTTAAAAGGGGAGCCACCTTGGAAAGTATTGTCGAGAGACTTAGGCATTTGTAGGAAATATTAAAAGGGACCCCGCCTAACAACCTAGAGACTTAACACATGAAGGTGGTCACTTTCAAAGGGCACATGTTTTTTGAGGGATTTAAGTGGTCCAAAAAGGTAACACAAAATTAGAACGTGACCTAGGGTTTTCAGAGTTTATTGGGCACAATGGTCACTTTTATGAATTTTTGACTACATACCAAGGGATTAGAAAATTGTAGAGGCCAAGAGACAAGACCTAAAGCCATGGAATTTTTAGGGATACTCAACAAGATAAAATTGCAAACTTGGAATAGGATTTAGCCAAATTTGTATAAAATAGGAAGATTTGGGTAACATTTTGGCAATTTCTACTGGATGTCAGCCTGCTAGACATGGAAAACTAGTGGCCTTGATGCAATCCATTGGGCATGGGGTCATACTGAGCACAAAATTTTGATAGAGAGACACAACTTGTGCATAGGCACTTCTTGCAAAATAGGGAACTAGACTAGAAAACTTGGAAGAAAGCAGGAAAACTAACCTATCCTAAACTAACCAGTTATAGAAACCTGGTCAAACAAAACCATTCACTAGTAGGCTGAAATAGCTACCTTTCCTCATTAGGATATAATATTTTACATGCATGAGGATGGAAAATAAGGAATGAAGTACACATAGTTGTGTGAAGAATAGATGCACTTCCTCTTGAAAGACATAAATAAATTGACTCACCTCCACCATCAGATTCATATTTTCATTACCCAGGGGTGGATAAGTGAGTTGAGCTTGTCCTTGCTAAACTATACATTCACCTTCAGCTTTAGCTTCATTTGAACACTCATGTTTGGATAGAAACATGACTAGTTCTTTACTGCTAGCCTCCATTCTTGCTAAGTACCTTAAGGGGAAACCCTTGGAAAGAATGAACTTGGGGCTCCCTTTGCTACTATCAAGATGCATCTCATTAATAACTTCAGCAAGATGATAAAAAATTTATCCCTCCATGATAGTCTACCATAATATTTCTTCTTCTACAGTTAGCAGGCCAACCTCTTCATCAGTTGGAACATCCAACAACTCATCAAAGGTATCAAACTGTATCATATTCTTGACAATCACTGGCCCCTCCTCATTGTCCAAGAAATATGATTCCTTAGATTCCTCCCCCAATTTATTACAGACCAGCCTAAATTCTACAATTGAGACATTATCAACCTCCTCATCTTTCTCAATTTAAGAAGGCATCTCCTCAAAAAGATTAGTTGGGCTCTCACCTTCCTCACTTTCTTTCTTATCCTGATCTGATTGCTCTAATCCATCTTGATGTAATAGCCTTGCCTGCTCCTCATAATTATCATGAAAAAGTGTACCTAAAAGACAAAAATCATCCTCTTCCTGGTGGCCTAAAAGTGCTTGAGGTGTACTGGACTCTTTAAGAATCGGCTTATAGGGCTTTATCTGCTGCAAGATAGGCTCATTATCATTTAGGAAATCAAACCTTTTAGGTATCTCATCTATAGGAATAAGATGAAGTGGTTGGAAATCTGAGACAGGGTCATGAATAGGCTCTCGAAATGCATGGAGATTAGGCTCATGTTGACTAAGATTCTGAACTGGAGGAGAAATTTTAAATCTTGGAAATTCAATAGAAGTGTCAGTGGACTTACCAGGAAAGGAGCTTGGGATTTGGACTTTGTGAGTCTCTTGTCTGGTCACCTATTGCATTCCATCCTTAGGGGAATGTGCTTGAGAGGCCACTATCTCCTATTGTAACACTTCTGACCTTTCTCCATCAGGAAGTTCATAGTTCAAGAGAACAAGTGGAAAATCTGCAGCCTCCTTCCCAAAAAATGGGTTCAGGTGACTACCAACTACTTTGATGTTTTGTACTGGGAATGTTCTCCTGACTAGATTATATGGATGGAAAGGCCTCTTTACTAAATTTTTCCTTTTTCTTTGATGCTTTTCTTGATACTATGGCCTATCTTGCTGATATGATTTCTCTTGAACTTGGCACTATTGGCTAGGGCTTTGATCCTATTGTTGATAAAGTGATCCATCCTCTAGACTCTACCCTTTTACAGTGATCAACTCTTTGGTTAGATCCTACAACAAGCTCATCATCTCTTTGTTTATTGTTTGTTGATCACTTCTCAATTTGAGTAGCTCTTGAGAAGGGTCACCTATGGACCTCCCATAGCTAGTGTTGGCTTGAGGTTCTATTAATGAGGGCATGGGAGTAAATGGAGGCATTTGCAGAGGTATAGTGGGTAGAAGATTGGGAGAGATAGGCATGGGTGGCTTTGGGGTTATCATACTAGCCTGGATTAAATAATTTTTTGCCTTTACAACTAAATCAAAAGCTTGAGGTAATGAAGTACCTCCTAAAGATTGAATCATGATAGATATATCACTAGTTATGCCTCTCAAAAAATAAAGGAAAGCACAATCTATTGAAGGCCTTATATTAATTGGAATCCAATTCCATGTTTTAAGGAATCTACCATTAAAATTAGTCATCTATTCTCGAGGATCTCTCTTCATGGTTTGGAGTTTCTCTACTAGAGACAAAGAGTCCAAATCACCCTCAAAGTATTTGCTAAGGAGGTCTCCAAGCCTGTCCCATGAAGTAATGGAGCTAATTGCTAGAGTCTTGAACCATTCAAGAGCCTTACCTTTGAGAGAGGCAACCAATATCTTGGTGGTAGCATCCTCCTCTAAGATGCTGTGAATACTACAAATAGTGGTCACATCTCTTATGTGCTCAAAGGTAGTAGTTTTCCCTTCACCTATGAAATCAAGTACACCTTTTAGTGCTACCAAGGGCACATCATGGTGTTGGGCAAAATTTAATGGACTACCTTGATTAAATGGTGCAAATGCAAATTGTCTTTCCATAAGAAGGGTCTATTTTCTTGATAAGCTCTATCAAAAATTGGGCCACTATCTCTTAACACCAATGGAGTCACCAGATATACTTGAGTACTAACCTCTCTAAGGTCTGTATTATGCAATTAGTATATCAGAGATAGCATAATCATTGAAATTGACTTCTTTTGTTTGTCCCACTAGGGAATCTAGGTTACTTTCCCATAGGCAAATGTGGTATAGGGATGGGCACGTAAACACAAATATCTGATCAACCATAGTATTACAAAGATGTATTTATGATTAGATTTGATGGGATTAGGGTTGAATATTTTTCTAATGTAAAATGTCTTGTAACCCTAGTTAGGTTTTTGACTCCTGCTTGAGTGCAGTTGAGTATGTATATATTATATTTTTGGAGCTTTAGAGTGGGGGGAGTTCACATTTTGTAAAGAAGAAAGTCTCTTTCTTGGAAAGCTATCTGTGGCATTTCTTCCTCCCAATCTGGTTTCCCACATTTTTTAATCTTTCATTGATGATTCAAATATTGCAGAGGTATTTTGTGACATTTTTTCTATCCCCATACTTCCTTGTCTGAATTCTCTATTATTGAATTAAATTTTATGCATGATTTAGTGATAACTTAGGGTTCCTGATCCCTCTTACTTTCTGTAATTATGTGTGTTAGTATGTTTGATCTGATTCAGATGTTTTTGTGGGTATACTTCAGGCCCCTAACAGTCTTGTCTCAATCCTACACCAAGTTGCAAAAGTGAATGTCTGCTTGCAGGTCATAGGTTGTGTCCTATGTCCAGGCTGTCCTATGAAACACTTATGCAAGCCTATTCAGTAAGTTGTGACCTACTAGATTTAAGCCTTCCATTAATTCTATGCCTCTATGCTGAGATTCAAACCTTCATTTCAGTGTATCACCTAGTAGGTAGTTTTCTTTCAGTCATTTCCCTTTTAAGCACTCCTTCTATCCCTTTCCCTCAAAAGTCTTACTTTTCATGTCTAGAAGCAAATTAAGGTGATTATCCAAGAGGAACTAGACTAGAACTTGGAGGTCTCATCTCAGTTAGCATAGGTCCCACAACCTGGAGATGATTCCCATGTTATACTATGTTATCAAGACCAAGAGAGCTTGAAACAAAGGCACAAACTTAGTTTATAACAATACTATGCTTGTAGAAAAAATTATATTATGAGGAGAGAATTTCATAATTCTCGGAGATTGACATTTGGTTGTTTCGAGTAGAGGTTGGAGATTTCATCCAAAAGGAATCTAAGGATTTCTAGAAGGAGACTGAGATAATAGGACTTTTCTTCATCAACCGAATCCCGCAAGACTCTAGGTTGGAATCCATCCTGAGAGATAATAATCTTCCCATTATGAATGTTTTTATCTATTTGAATGCTTCTCTACATGTTTTGTTATGTTGTAGAGTATTTATGATACATTATTATATTATGTCAAGCATTTAATGTTTATACATTATTGTATTATGTCAACCATGTAATGTTTATACATTGTTGTATTATGTCAATCGTTTAAGGTTTATATATATTATTGTATTATGGGAGCCATTTAATGTTTATATATTATCATATTATCTCATCCGTTTATACATTACTATTTTTTGACAGCCAAAATATAATATCTTTATGCTATCAGTGTATTATGTCATCCATTTATACATTATTGTTTGCTGCTAGCTGAAATATAATATCATTATGCTATCAGTGTATTCTATCATCCATTTATACATTATTGTTTTCTGCCAGCCAAAATATAATATGATTATGCTATCAGTATATTCTGTCATCCATTTATACATTATTGTTTTGTACTAGCCGAAATATAATACCGCCATTTCGATAGGTTAATGAACTATGACAATCCTGAGTTAGGGTTATTTGTTCTATGACAAAGCATTATGTGTTGTATTTATGTTTAATTTTGTTAAACATTATGCATTTTATATTTATATTTCTTTTTTATTAATCAATGTGCACAATATTTGTATTTAGGTTTATGTCATTAAAGATTGTGCACTTTATATTTGTTTTTCTTAATGAATGTGTGCTTTATACAAGTATAACATTAAAGTATAAGTTACGATACTTTAATTTCTTATTCTACTTTAAGTTATACTTGTATAAAGAAATTAGGTAAATTCTAGGAAGTTTGGGATAGGTTTCAACTTTCTAGGAATTAAGATGCAACTTCTATTTTTTGGAGATTTCTAAAAAAAAATTAGACTCAGTCAAATTTCAAGTAGATTGAATTTTGTATAAACTACATGAAATTGTTGTATAAACTTTATGTGTTCATTACTTGTTGGGTAGAGGTTATGTGGTGCATTTAGATGCTCAAATAGGGTTAGTATATGTGTAGGAAGCATGATTAGGGTTTAGGATTGTCTAATATGATTAGGACCATTCTAAACATCCTTAAACGTTCCTAATTTCCCTAAACATCCATGGACTATCTTATTATTTTCTATTATTTCATGTTGTTCTCAAATGTGTTTATGATGCATTTTTACTACATATATGATGTATTTTTTATGTGTGGGTCAAGGGTAGAAACCCTAACAACACTAAGTGAGTGGCTCTCAGTGTGGGGTCGGGGCCCTAAGTGGCTAGAACTAGGATAACCGACTGAAGAGTTATTTAACAAGTGATAATTTAATTAAAACTTATGGGAATGGGTTCAAACACTAAAAATATTAATATGTGCCTCACCCATGCCATTAGTGCTAGTAAGGGCTATGGATGGGAGTGGGAGAAGGTATCAATGCATAGGTATGATTGAATGGAACTTGTCTTTATGAAAGGCATTTGATTTTGCATGTGCCTACTTGGGGGTCAGGGCCTAGAGTGGATAGTACAAAGACAACCCAAGGGGTGAGGGCTATGCGATGAGACTCACTTGGGTGGTAAATATTTTTATCAAGGTACCTTTTTCAGATGCAGTGCTTATGGATTTATGCTTGCATAGTGTTCCAATTTTGAAGACTTGTACTTATCTTTCATGATGTAAAATTATTGTTACCTCCCAAGAGGAGATGAATGTAATGTAATAATTGTAATGTATCAAATGAGTCAGATGATTCTATTTGCTTTAAAAGTTATATTGTTCATAAAGGGTACTTAGGAAAATAGATGGATTTAAATGGAAAATTGAAATGAAAGTACTTTGAATTTCTTTGTAAAGAATCTTCAAATGATATGATGTGGTTGGCTTTAAGAAGTAAATCTTGTTGTTAGTATACTTAAAGGACTTAAATGAAGGTTCATAAAATAGTAGGGAACCTTGGGGGGGAATATAATTTTAACCACATTTTAGTTTTGTTCACATAATTCTTTTAAAAATTCAAAATATTTCATTAAGCATTACTTAGGTTTTTCTTTTACAAAGAGAATCTTTGTTCTCTTCCAGAGTTCCCTTGTGGGGCATCACAACCATAATAGCTTTATTTTCTCATAGGGCCATAGAGATCAGTATGAAGTAACTCAAATATACTATTAGAAGAGTAACACTTGCTTGAGAAACTTTATTTAGTCATCTTACCGACCTAATGATCCTTACACATAACTTTATCAGGCTTGCTCAATTTTTGTAAACCTCTGACTCTATTTTTCTTACTAAGTTTGATCATGTTTTCAAATTTCACATGAAAAAGTATCTTATCAATTTTCTATTTTGAAATTATAGTCAGTGACCAGTATTATTCAATTGTGCAAAACTCAACAATTTGTATTTTAGTCCTTTAACCCAATAAGAATTATCACATTTGATCTTTTCATTCAGCATAATGGATCGTTTTCCATTTATACAACATGGGGCATCATTTGAAAATATAACTTATCCCTCATAATATTCTTCTAAATTTTTAAACTTATCAATGTCACCAGTCATATGATGTCAATAGCCACTATCAATTATCCATGGGTCAGTTTTTAAAACCTAAGAAATAAGGGATTGTTCATCTTCATACATTTCTTCTTTTGAATCATCCTTCATCACAACATAGACAACTTCCTCACTTAATTTTGTGTCTTCAAATTCATCATCGATTATTCCTTCCTCAAATAAGTAGCATGATTTCTTTCTTTTATCCTTGTAGTATGTAAACCTTTGGTATAAGTTCTGCTTCTTGTCCATTTTATTATTCCTATCATTATCAATACACCTAGATGCAACATGACCAATATTGTTGCAATTAAAAAAATTTAGGCCCAATTTACCTTTATACTTTCATTTTCCTCTAGGTAGCCTCTTTGCCAGTAGTGCTTCCAATTTTTCTTGTTCTTTTTCTTCGGTTAGTATACTATCATAGTCACTTCTACCTAAACTATAGTGATTATTTCTTTCTTTTATTGAACTACCAATGCTTAAAGATGATTTAAAATTTATTTCAATCTTTGGTAAACTATTATCAAAATTACTAAGCTCAAATGTAGTCAGCTTACTAATCAAAGCATCAAGAGTAACAATATTATTAAGTATGGATCTCAGTTCCTGAATAGAAGAGACTCAAATAACACATTTAGGTGAAAGAGTTCTATGAATTTTGTTTACTTCTCTAGTTAATGTTCTACCAACACCTTTGATAAAACTCACCACTTCCATAATTTTGAAACTATACTATACAATGTTTTCTTCTTTTTTCATTCCGATCTCATCAAATTTTGCTCTTAGAGTATCCAACTTTTATTTTTGTACACATAGATCACCTCCATAAATAAGTGCAAGTTTATCCCACACCTCTTGTCCTATAATTTAGTCCTTTTATGTCATTGAACTTAGTATCAGTTAGGGAGTAAGCAATTTCAATTATTACCGAGTTGCACATTCATTATTTTCTCTCATCTAACTAAGTGTTATAGGTCTAGGAGGGAGCGGAGTGTAATCATTAGCTAAATGGTTAATTACAGAATCTCCAATTCTAGATAGGTATAACCCTATCCTACTTTTCCATGTTGAGAAACTCTCTTTGTTTAACTTTTTTACTTCTCTCCTATACATCTTGGATCACTTACTCAAGTATTTCAAACTTATCCCTTTAGAGTACTTATATCTAACACCAATTGTTGGATTAAAAAGTGGGAGGGTGAATCAGTAATCCTTGATTCTATGTACCTTCATTCTCCTCTCGGCCAAAAAAAACTTCACTATTAACTGATAATAGTAAATTAACTCTATCAATCAACAAGAACATTCACAATAAACATTAAACACATATAACATCAGTTTTTAACATGAAAACCCAATTTGGGAAAAACCACTATTTGAATTATCATGCACTAAATAAATACTATTTTGAAGTATTCTTGATTAAAAGCCAATCTGGTTAAAGACTACAATGCACATTGTTAAATGTGATCCTATTACAGAATTTTTCTTAGATCTGTTAGGATCTTCATCATGTTAGGAGTGGTCTGGTTAAAATTCATCAAAAAATCTTCTAGAATGGTACATCTTTCAAGGATTTATAATAAGACTGTTAAGTCCACTCGATTAAGATATTTTTCTACTACAAATGTTAATTAAAAATAGTATATAAATTGATTTTTATATCTAAAACTACCTCTTGCTTAATAATATCCCTTGTGTTCTCTTTTCCTTCACTTCATTCCATCACTTTCCACTGGCTTCAACACTTCATCAATCACATCTTGCTAAATCCAATTTCAACCTTTTTCTTCTTCATTGCATCAGTCGGTGACTCAACAACGATTCAAGTTTCCAGCTCTCTCTTCATATAATTTTATCCTTTATATAGAATTGTTTTTGCCTCTTAATCTCCTTTATTATGTTTTCCAATGATTAATCTCAATCATCCAATCATGCTCATAAAATATTTCCATGAAATTAGAGCTCCATATAATGTTTTATGATCACCTTTGAAATTGAACTTCCTTAGAAATTGTACCATCTTTTTTTGCTACTTAGATCTATACCATAGCTCATCACCTTGAATTTTCCTAATCGTAGATCTCATCAAATAACTCTTCCTCATCCTTAGAATCTTCTAGATCATCAAAGCTCATCATTAAATGTCATTCTAATCATTGTATTTAATTTGTCTTCCTTGCTTGGTGGCTCACTTCTTTTTCTTTAACTAAAAGTCTATTTACGTAGTTTGATAACTAAAGTTTTCTACTCGGTGCCTCAAATTCCTTTCTCTTTATTTTATTTTTTAGTAAATGACTTTTTCCTACTCAGTAACCAAACTATTTTTCTTACTGACTTAACCAATCTTCTTTACCAACTTGATATAATCAAATGTTAAGTAGAAAACAATTATCTATATAACCTTATCATCCTATGATCTATATTATCTCCCTAATTAAGTTCTTCAAATTCACAAAATTTCACTTCCTCTTCTTCCTTAACTCACTCAACTTATATCATACTCTGAATGATATGTGTTAGTGCTCAAATCTACAGATTATCAAATACTCCTATAATCCCAATGGACATAATCAAACAAAATGCAAACACTAAGGTATTAAGGTTAGAAAACCTTCTTCACTTTGAGTATGAATACTCAAGCGGGTATAACTATATCAATTCACTGTTTAACTGAGCTCTGAATTGTGAACTAGCTCCTTCACTGCTCTGTCCTTGCTTCCAAACTCAACTTAATAAGATGAGAGAACTCTAAGTATGGCCCATATTATCTTGATACACAATATAATGATAGAAATTATGAAAGCAGCAACATGAAATAATTTTTTAAGGATATTCATCCTTTTTTTTTTTAGAGTTAAACTCAAGGAAGGTTAACCTCATTCAGTGCTTCTACAAAGCATTACAAAGCACATCCATGAACTTGTCATGGAATGATTTAAGTTTGTGATTGTACAAATAAAGTAAAATGAAATAGTTATTTAGATTTAGGGTGGCAAATCAGTGTAAATAGATCTGAAACCAGTGCCTTATCCACTTGGGTGATAGAGTCAAACACTACCTCTGCATATAACTATCAAAACTAATTTCTTGAAACTCAAATGACATGCCTAACATACCATCCTTTTAATTCCTACTACTGTCATCAAATTCATACATGGATTAGTCATTCCCAGAGATCTCCCCTAAGATTTTACTCTTTCCTTGAAAGAAACTTAAGCTTAACCCCTATATTCACATTGTGAATAATGCATTTAAGAAAGCCTTGCAATTTAAATACATAAGAAAACTAACACATTCCATACACAAAGAGAGCAAAATAGTAGTAATAGAGCTTCAATGTTTTGTAGTAGTGGTAAAAATGCATAGATACAGTATCCTCTCACTTTTAGAAAATAAGGTTTTGTATTCAGAACCTTTCTTATAGAGTATTTTTTCCCACACCCTCTAATGAACAAAGACTTGCTACTTATACCAATCAGCGATCTTGGAATCCTTGAAAGGATGCAACAAGCTTCAGATAGCTGTTAAAATATCTTGCACTAAAAACAAGATTACAAACTAATAAAGTTATTTGTAACAACAGATTACAAACATCTCTTTCCAACAATCTTGTAGGTGGCACCTTTGTCTAAGGATATTTCATAGAAGTTGCTAAATTTGTTGCATGAATGATGACTCCCATTCGGCTAACTTACATCATCCTCTATTTGAAACTGGTCATCCTCAAATTCTGTATCAGGTTCCATGTGTACTCTATTCTTCTTCCTCCTTTTCTTGTTACAAATCTTCAAAATGGATTGTTAGGAAGAGCGTCAAAATCTTGTAATAGCTCCCAAGGGTAATTCAACTTTGGCCAGGTGTCACATTTGTGCCTATGATAACTTGCTTGACATCTTTGTCCTTTTTTACTTTGATCTTCAAGGGTTTGGAGTACGAACACCTGCCGCTTCTTCATCTAATGCCTTTTCTTCTAAATCTTCTGACAGATATGTCAATTCCCAAGTCATGTAGGTTTCTTCACTTGGCCAATGAAAGGCAAGGACCCCATCTTTCTTTGGGGACAACTTTTCCCACTCAGCAACCAAATAGTGAACCTCTATTCTTACATTTGTAAAGTATATCCTAGCATCCTGAAGGAGTTCAATAAATCGTACGAATGGGGTATTATCATCTGTACATAAAATGGAATCTACTTTAGATAGTGCTTGTCTATCTATTTGCTCCATCCATTGATCTTTATCTTTGATTACCCCATCTACCTTAATAAGACCAATGAAAATTTGGAAATCATCCTGGAAATATCTTGCCCTTAGGATTTATGACCTTCTTCTTATACTCTCCCTATTTACCTCAAAGCCTTCTCTTTAGCTTCCTTTTTTGCCACTTTTTCTATTAATTATGTCGTGACCAATACCATACCTGATGCTTCCACCAAATAAGTATCAGTAACTCTTCTTACAATTAGACTCCCTGAGAGGTCATCTTTGACAATTTGTTTTCCCTTGTTACTTTCATTCTTTCTTAAAGACCACATTACCAACACTTGATGATTATCACTAAAAGTGACTCCTTTAACAACTTGTTCTACTTCCTCTAGAGTTCTATGGAGAGGAGTGGTCTATTTTTTGACTGCATCAAACACTACTGCATCAGCTATATCCCATTCTAGGAGGATTAGTACTCCTGACACCTTTACCATATCTCTTTCCTATTCTGGAGTGATTTGTTTAAATTTTGCAATCATCTCTATTTTCACTTCCTCCTCTATGACTTGTAAATCCTTCTCTGGATTCTCTTCATATCTCTTCTCACAAATTTCTTGAAATTGTTTGATGTTGAATTTCCAAAGAAATTGCATAAAGGCCCTAGTTTTAACAAAAGTATCATCAACCAAAAACTCTTCACAAGCTTTCTTGATTACAGGGTCTAATTTTGTACTTGCCAATTCCCTTGCTATTAAATCCAACTTGGGTTCTTCTAGTAGCTTTGGCATTCCCTCATTTACTTCTTCATAAGTCATAAAGATTTGACCTAGAGCATCTACTTGTTCTACAATCTCTTGGTCATAAAAATCCTTAGAGGAGACTGTGATGGGGAGTACTCCTTTTCAACATGAGCAGGTCTTTCTTCCAATCTTTTCCTTTTTGATGGGGGTGGAAAATCAATTATATCCTCAGAAGTTTGAGGATGAGGAGAATCGGGGATCTCCACAATCTCCTTTGGTTTTCCAACCTGTTGTGAGGTTGATGGGATATCCCTTTTATCTATTTTCTTTTACTGGCTTTGTTCTGGTATCACCACATTGTAACCAGTCTTCTTTTACACCATGTACCTCCCCAGGGGTAACCTTTTTGCAAACACAAGCTTGCTCAACAATTGTCTAGCCTTTTCTAGATCATCCTTCATAATGTTTTCCTTCTTCTCATTTAGGGTCTGAAAAATATCTTGAAAACAATTCATAAGAGTATCTATTTTCTTCCCCATTGGAGTTATGCTTTTCAGGGGATCCCATCCCAAATCAAATTATTGGATAAAATCTAGTGTCTTCCTGTATACCAACCATTTTTCTTTCATAACCTCTTGTTCCTATATCTTTGCTACATTCCTTACAATATCTTAAGGGAAATTAAAAATATGGTTAATCAGGGCACACTTGGCTCTCTTTTTAAACATTTCATTATAGAAACCTTCCGGATCTGTTGTTCTGGCAATTGCAATAGCCATATGGTATGGAGCCAAAATTTTATCCATGTAAACCCATCCACCCCTGGTAATTATGAATTGATATCAGAGTCACCTCTTGCATTGATTGTACCAATTTTGGCCTCTCTAATAAAACTTGTTGTGTCATATAAACCCTCCGCTATTTTTACCCTAGGATCTTTGGGAATCAAACTCCTAGTTTTCACCAGGGTAGTGGAAGAGGCGGGAAGTAATTGCAATAAATCCTTGTGCAAACCTCTTTCACTATACTCAATTTTACCTAACAATTCTTTCCTTGGTGCCATTTTAAGGTTTATTTTTAAAAGAAATCTTTTCAAGATAAACAAAATATAGAGCTATGATTCTTTTAGTAAGGAAGCAATTTTCACAAGTATTTCACCAGCCTTTTTCTCAGAAACCACCGGGGAATAGCAGCCAGTCCTTGTAATTCTTCATGCCTGAGTCTCTGCAAATTTTTGATCTCTTTGTGCTTCAGAGAGTGCATGAAATTCTGATATATGAGCCATTAAAGCAATCATGTCAATAATTAATTTAGCATGATTGAAACAATTACTCCTCCGAAAGAGCGAACTATCACTTCTCAATGGGAAACTTCAACTTTGCACCACTTTATCTCCAGTTTGAAATAGAACCATCGATCCTCATTAGTAGATGATCTAACGGCCTATCACATGATCGCATAACATGAAAAACACTCATGTGAACATGTGACTAACCATCACGTTACCTTTCTATTTTTGGCAGTCTCTTGTAACTTCCACCATTAAGACAAAATGTTATTTGCATGATCACATAGCTTAAAATAATCTTATGCAAACATGTGAAAACATGTTAGCACTTATCACCATCATCATCTTCCTTCAAATCGCCGGTCCCACCTCAGCTTTGTTAATAAAGAAAATCCACGCTTGCAACACCTAGCAAATTGTTAGGTACTTTCTTTCTTTCTGAGCACTAGTGTCTGCTAATACTAGCCAATGAGAAAACATTATTCATGCACATCTATCAATGGTTCCACTAGAGAATCATGCTTGGTTTAATGCAAGATCAATGGCCTATTGCATGATCACATAGGCTTCTCAGATCCCATGCGATTATACGATAGTCATTTGATCTTCCCCTTATTGCTTTTCAAACTTTGGAGATTCCTCTGTCACTGGCCCCACTGTCCCTTACAAATAAAAGGCCGCCACTTGTGAAATACTTGTCAGTGGTCCCACCTTGTTTCCTCATCAAGCTTCATTATAAAATCAATGATTATTTTGCATGTTCGCATGGCTTGGAAATATTCCATGCGAACATGTGACCACTGTTAGATCTTCTTTAAAGATTCACAGTTGAATGAAACTCGAAACATTAGAATATAAGGTAATTAGGACATAGGAAATGTTATTTATATCACCGGGGTTCTAGACTTAGGAAAAGATATAACCCCCACATGAAAAATAAATGCATGTGCTCTTTAATGAACTTAAATGGCTTAAAAAGTAACGCTCGAAAAGAAATGAGGAGAATGACTTAGGGTTTATTTTCAAATTGGCAAACATTTTAGGGTTTTTGACATGAATTCAAAATTCTTCAAAGACAAGACCTAGGGTAAGGATTTTTTAAGTGGGCTATGACAATTTTTTAAAGAAATTCTAACACCTGTACCTAGGAAAACTTCATAGACCAGAGGACTAAACCAACATTTGGACAAAAACATTAGAAAATTAAGAATATACGCAACAATGGCTCTATCTGAGGATGCTTGATTGCATAATCATAGCAAGAACTTACGAATCTCTGGGAGGTAGACCAAAAAAACTTAACCTAAAATAGGAAACAAACACACAATAGAAACAAACACACCTATACATATATACAAACCTAATGTGCATGGAAAAGAATTAGCTAAAGAAAAATTTCAGGAACTATCCATGCACTGGCAATTCCTGCTTTTCACCATCCAAATTTTTCAGAAAGTATGAATCCTTACCATGTGTTTGATGAACAATATAAGGTCCCATCCACAAAGACTCAAACTTTTTGTGTTTCGCTTTATCTTCAGCCCTGACATTCCATTGAAGAACCATATCACCAAGCTGGAATTTTCTCACAGTTGCTCTCTTATCAAAAATATATTTCATTTTTTGCTACAACTTCACATTTTCTCTTTGTCCTTCCCTTCTAATCTCATCCAACTCAATCAACTGAACCATTCTATACTGTAGTGGATCACTGATTTCCATATCCTCTTCTTGCATAAACTTATAGATTGGAAGGAAATTATTTACTGGCAACCATGATTTTGCACCATATACCATCTCAAAAGGGGACTTACCAGTAGCCCTCTTCTCAAAAATTCTATCAGCCCATAGTGCTAACTTTAATTTTACATGCCAGATTCTCTTATTCTTTTCCAGGGTTTTCTTCAAAATCTGTAAAATACTCTTGTTGCTAGATTCAGCCTGTCCATTGGCCTGTGGATGATAAGGGGATGAGTAAGACAATACTATGCCCATTTCCAAATAGAAATCATTAATCTCCTATGCCCTGAAGCTCATAGCATTGTCAACAACCAATTTAATAGGGAGACCAAATCTGGTGATTATATTGTTCATAAAAAATTCAATTACAACAGCACTGGTTGCCCTTTTGGTTGGAATGGCTTCAATCCATTTGGTAAAATAATCAGTAGCCACCAAAATGTGACTATGTCCCCCACTAGACTTCTCAGAGAACTCTCTAATAAAATCCATACCCCACATTCCAAAAGGATCTTTTGTAACAACAAGGTTCAATAATAATGCACCTGAGAACTTCAATTTTTTAGAGAACCTTTGACAAGGTTCACATTTCCTCACATAAGAATGAGTGTCTTTGAATAATATAGGCCAATAGTATCCTACCCTTAAGATTTTATGAGCTGTTGACTGGGCAAAATGATGTCCTCCACATAGTCCAGAGTGCATTTCCTTCAACACTTTCTCTGATTGGTACTTATCCAGACAAAAGAGTAAAATACCATCATTATCCTTCTAGTACAAATCACCCTGGATCAACACATATCTCTGAGCTTGCAATCTCAAACTCCTTCTTTGATTATCATTCAAGTCAGGTGGACATTTACCATTTTTAATAAAATAAATAACATCCTTGTACGAGGGTTGCATTTCAATACTAGTAATCATATCAATGTTAGCAACAACATTATTTACCTGAACAAGGTCCATATTTTCCTCAGTCATTAACTTAGCAAGTCCCAATCCTCTCACCAATTTGGTAATATGAATTTCTAGGTCAAACTCTTGAATCTTGTTTATCCATTTGCACCTCTTTCCTATGACTTCACTCTGTGTTAAGATATCCTTTACTGCAGCATGAGGCACATGAGCACTAACCTTTGCGCAGACCAGATATGGTCTGAAAGCTTTGACTACCTTCACAAGTGCATAGGCTTGATTTTCCATTGGTTCATAATTTAATTTAGTAGATTGTAATGACTTGCTGAAAAATGCTATAGGATGCTCATACCCTTCTTGATCCTTTTGTAAAAGGATAGATGCAATAGTATGAAAAGATTGAAAAGAAAATAGAGAAAATGGTTTCAAGTAATCAGGTGATACCAAAACTGGGGCCTCCTGAATTGCTTGTTTGATTCTTACAAAAGCTACCTGAGCGTCAAGGTTCCAATCAAACTTCACATCCTTCTTTAGGAGCTTCACTATTGGTTTGACCAATTCTACAAAATTAGCAATAAATCTTCTTACAAAATTAATCTGTCCCAAGAATGACTGCACGCCCTTTATGTTCTTTGGTGGAGGGACCTTCTTAATTGCTTCTACTCTTTCAAGATCAATCCTAACTCCTTCTTTTGACACTATGTGTCCAAGTAACTTCCCCTCTATCACAACAAATTGACACTTTTTGCGATTCAAGGACACACCAAATTCTAAGGCCTTAAGAATGACCTTCTCCAAATGGGAACAATGATCCTCAACTTTCTTGGAATAAGCAGTGAGATCATCTTGATAAAAAACCATTAAAACATTTATCAACTCCTCAAATGCAACATCCATGGCTCTCTAAAATGTTGCTCCAGCATTTTTTAGACCAAAAGGCATATGAACATATACATATGTTCCCCATGGGGTTGTAAAGGCTATCTTAAATTGTTCTAATTCTTTGACCAGCACTTGATTATACCCAAAGAAATCATCCATCATTGACAAGAGTTCACATCTAGTCACCCTATGCAGCATGGCCTCCATATTTGGCAATCTATAATTGTCCTTGAGCGAAGCCAAATTCAGGTTCCTAAAATCAACACAGAGCCTAATATCACCGTTATTTTTTCTTACTGGCACAAGATTTGAAACCTAAGATGAGTGCCTAATTGGTTCAATAATACCAGCATCTCTTAGTTTTGTCAACTCAACTTCCATCTTGGTAGCCAATAAAGAGTTAATGGTTCTCTGGTTCTATCTAAATGGCTTAGCTTCTTCTTTTAGAGGAATTTCATGCTGAAATAGGTCAACCCTATAAGCTTTGAGGTCATCATAAGACCAAGAAAACACATGTTTATATTTTTTCAAAAGTCTAATCAGGTTTCCTCTGATCTCTCTGCTCATTTTCTTGCCAATGTACACTATCTGGGGGAAATTTTCAGATCCTAGGTTTATTTCCTCTAAGTCTTCCATTTTAGTATTAGACTTTTGAGACAAAGAAACATCATTTATTTTAAACATCCCTTCTAGTTCCACTAACCCTTTAGGTATGTGATTTGAGGGTAACTGCACTATCTCATTTCCCATGATGCATTCTTTTCCTTCAACACATTGATGTATCTCATTAAAATCTATTTTTTGACCATCATATTGATCAAGGCCTTGAAGGAACCTAAGGATATCTAAGTCATCCTCAAAAACTTGCCAATTATATACATTATCAGGCACTGCAAGCCTAGATTTGACCTCTAACATAGACACACCAGTGAGGGTTATATCTTCACTTTTAAGGGAAACATTTGCAAGAAAATTTTCCATGATATTATTGGATCTTTCTACCCAAAGTAGATTGAATGCATCAAAAAACTCTAGTCTATCCCAAACATCATGTTTATACAGTTTCAACTTTTCATCTTTAGAAGCATACTGAGATCTCACTTGGGCCATAATTAACTGGGAATCACCATGAACTTTTAAAGATTTAATACCATGTTTTATGGCCACATCTAATCCTAGTATCAGAGCCTCATACTCGACAGTGTTATTTGTACACTCAAAAGTTAACAAGAAAGAGTATTTAAATGTAATACCTGATGGGGAAATGAATACAACAACAGCTCTTGATCCTTCCTTGGAGCATCCACCATCAAAGAACATTTGCTAGAGCCCATCTTGCTACAAAATTAACTCATCCACAATTGGATCTATGTTTTTTAACTGAGGTACTATTTCTTCAATCACAAAATTGCTCATGTCAATATCTAAAAAATAGTTTAGATCCTTCGGAGCAACCACTTCAATCATGACTGAAGAACGGGGCTCACTGTACAACTTTACTTTAGTTCCATTTATTGGGATGGTAGCATATGACAAATCTAGTTGCAACTTTTCACCCACTGCTGCAGCCCATTTTCTTGACAATAACATGCCATAATGAGGTTTTGTATCAACAACAACCACATCCATTTTATATGTGGCTTCTGGGAATGCTGCAATTTTCACTTCAATTCCAATCAAGCTCCCTACAATAGGTAATGCCCTATTTTCCATGGCATAAAACCTTCCACTAGATGTATCAACTTGCAACCCTAACTCCTACATCACTTGATAAGGCATTACAGTTGTAGCAGCACCAGAGTCAATCATACAATTTTTTAGCAAAAAATTATTTACAAGCAAAGTAACATAGAATGGATTGATAGAAGAGGGTTCTTGTGTCAGAATAGTCCCAACACATACATCAGAGATGTCATTAATTGCAATTGGCTTGTCTAGGGATTTCCCTTCCTCTTGTAGAACAAGAGTAGTTCTCTGCTCACTTATAAGAGCCAGGGCTGTTGCTTTGTGCTCTTCTATTTTCAACATTTCAAGCAGAGGGATGGACACTTTCATTTGGGACAAGGCATGTCTCATATCAAAGGTAGGGGAGTCAGTGTAAACATCAGGGTGATCCTTTGACCTACCAAATTTCTTCTTCACCTTGTCAACAATAACTTCTTGTTTCCCTTTCTTTTCAACTTCAAACCCTTCATCTTTACTATTTACAACATTGGGCTTTGGGGAATCCCTATCTTGAGGACTACTCTTAACAAACACTAATCTAGGAAATCCCTGCTCATTATCCACCTTTCTATTCCTCAAATTGTATGAGGATTTTGCTTGTGTAATAGCAGCCATAGTTAAACTCTTGATTTCTTCTTCACTGGGCTTTCTCCATTGTCTTTCATCTGACCCAGATTCTACCATGTGAGTCTTATAGTCATCATTATCAAACTCTTCTTGATCAAACTGAGTAAATATTTATTGTTCACAGTCAGAGAAAATATTCATCTTATGATCAACATTAGGGAAAATAAATTCATCATTTGAGGACTCAAGGTCCCCCATTAGTTCAGTAGTAAACATGTTAATAGCAGGCTTTTTAGATCCTTCATAATCTCTTGCATATGAATCACTAGCCTCTTCTCCCAAGGCATGGGCAACAACACACTGGAATGGTGAGTGGGGCATATTACAAGCCACACACCAAGGGGTATTCTCCACATTATGTGTTGTATTATTTTTCAAAGGATCTAGTGTATCCCTTCCCTTTTGGGGTTCATTATTATCAAGAATAGGCCTCCCATCTTTCCAGTTTGTTTTGTAAGGCATATCTCTTAGATTAGGGGCTTTGTCCTACCTTTGATAAGGTAGCCTTGTATCTTGAAAATTTCTACCACCTTTATCAAACCTTGCTAGGAAGCCTTTGTTATTACTAGGTCCTTTGTCCATTCTATCCTCCTCTTTGGATGGCCTTGCAGGTTGTGGCCTGGTTTCTTTCCACAATCTACCTTCATCCCTTTTGTACATTTGGCAAGATGCCTTTCAGTTACTCTCAATGTTTATGGCCAACTTAAAAGCATCTCTAAGGGTACGGGGATTCTTGTCTCTCAAAAGGTAAGACATCTTACCATCCATAGAATTGAAATAAGTTGTCATGCAGACTACATCATCTAGCCTCAATACTTGGAATAGTTTATACATAGCCTTTTGGAATCAGCTATTAAACTCTGACATGCTCTCATTATAATGTTTCTTGATATTATTGAACTCATTGAGCATGTAGCTAGAGTTCACATGTTCTACATATTTCTCTTTAAAACATCTGACAAATTCTTCCCAAGATGCAATACTATTCTCAGGTAGTCCCCTATACCAATCCCTGGCATCCTCAATCAATGATTGAACAAATAGTTTCATTATGACATCTTCATGTTCAATCTCATAATCATTTACCTTATCTATGAAAAACTTCAGATGCTCTTCACAAGTGATAACATTATTCCTAGTAAATAATGGGATCTTCTTTCTAATTTCATTGGGGACAGCATTAGGTTGACCAGGAATACCATCAAAAAATAGAGGCCTATATCTATCCAAGTGAACTAGTCTTCTTTGGATATTTGGTTGATTTAGGGGGGTAGTTGCAACATTTTGATAGGGTACAGTTCCCACTGTACCACTAGCTATAAGGGGAACTTGATTAGGAATTGGTCTAGGTAATATTTGTCCAGGGTGATAGGCTTGAGCATTTGGAAGTGAAGTACTGGGCTGACTGAATGGAGTTGTTCCTATGGTGGTAGGGATAGAGTTACTAGTAGATGTGTTCATGTTAGCATGTAAGAAGGTAATCTTCCTCTTCATTTCATCATTAGCAGCCTCCAGCTCAAGTTTCTCCAGTTGAATAGCCAAATCTTCCTTTGCTTTTCTAGCCTTCTCCAAGTCTATACTTGTTTGAGAAGGTACATTAGGAGGAACCATAATTTTCTTGGGCTCATTAATATTTATACCCACCAATTTTTGTTTTCCCTTATCAGGGATTTCTTTGGGAGCAGTTATAATCTCCTTGTTTCTTTGGATTTCAGAGGGATTCAATTGCCTTAAGACATGGCTTGTTCCCTCAAATTCACCTTGTTTAGGTTTAGTATCCTGAGCTTTCTTTCTCAAATCTTCCATATCACCAAATAAGTCATTATTTAAACCTTGAACATCTTGGTTTAAATCAATAACTTGGGTCTCATTTTTCTTGGTTCTTTTGAGAAGTTCCTGCCTCTCTATGAGCAAATCACAGATTTGTTGTTCCCTCACTTTTACCCTATTTTCAATCTCAGCAAGTTGTTCACTCTCTTTTTTTCTTAAAGCAATCACCTCTTCTCTCAAATTCTCAAAATCATAGGAGGTGGTATCAGTAGCAGAGGTTTCTTTTGGTTGTTCCAGAGTTTCTCTCGCAGGGAAATAACCTACTTTTGTAACCTCTATGATTACTTCTTTTTGCATGTGCACACTTGGTGTAACCCTCTTGACATGTTCGGGATCATCAGAAGAGGATGAAGATTCATGAGGAAGTGGAACACAAGATCTTTCTCAAGAAGGACCTTGGGAACTAGCAGTATTCTAACCTCTTCTAGACCATTGTTTCCTACTTGGTGTATGGAGCTCATCACCCATATTATCTTTGGGGTGATCCTTATAATAAGACCTAGTGTATCTTGGTCGACTCATGGTATAGCATGATAATTTTAGGAAAGTTTACAACAATTAGCAACTGGAAGCAAAGAGTTTAGAGTCGCCACACACTTTTACATGGGAATGAAATTATTCTATACTGGTCTAAAAATTCACAATAGATAGGATTTGCACTAACCTATTGAACGCTATTTAGAAGATCCCCAGCAGAGTCACCAATTTTGTTAGTGCTCAAATCTGCAGATTATCAAATAATCCTATAATCCCAATGGACATAATCTAACAAAATGCAAACACTAAGGTATTAAGGTTAGAAAACCTTCTTCACTTCGAGTATGAATACTCAGGTGGGTATACCTATATCAATTCACTGTTTAACTAAGCTCTAAATTGTGAACTAGCTCCTTCACTACTCTATCCTTGCTTCCAAACTCAACTTAATAAGATGAGAGAACTCTGAGTATGGCCCATATTATCCTAATACACAATATAATGATAGAAATTATGAAAGCAGCAACATGAAACAATGGTTTAAGGATATTCATCCTTCTTCTTTTTAGAGTTAAACTTAAGGAAGGTTAACCTCATTTAGTGCTTGTACAAAGCATTACAAAGCACATCCATGAACTTGTCATGGAATGATCCAGGTTTCTGATTGTACAAATAAAGTAAAATGAAATAGTTATTTAGATTTAGGGTGGCAAATTAGTGTAAATAGATCTGAAACCAGTGCCTTATCCACTTCGGTGATAGAGTCAAACCCTACCTCTGCATATAACTATCAAAACTAATTTCCTAAAACTCAAATGACATGCCTAACATACCATCCTTTTAATTCCTACTACTGTCATCAAATTCATACATGGATTATTCATTCCCAGAGATCTCCCCTAAGATTTGACTCTTTCCTTGAAAGAAACTTAAGCTTAACCCCTATATTCACCTTGTGAATAATGCATTTAAGAAAGCCTGGCAATTTAAATATATAAGAAAACTAACATATTCCATACACAAAGACAACAAAGTAGTAGTAACAGAGCTTCAATGTTTTGAATTAACGGTCAAAATACATAGATATAGTATCCTCTCACTTTTAGAAAATAAGGTTTTGTATTCATAACCTTTCTTACAGAGTATTTTTTCCCACACCCTCTAATGAACAAAGACTTGCTACTTATACCAATCAGCCATCTTGGAATCCTTGAAAGGATGCAACAAGCTTTAGATAACTATTAAAAGATCTTGCACTAAAAACAAGATTACAAATTGACAAAGTTGTTTGTAACAATAGATTAAAAATATCTATTTCCAACAATCTTGCAGGTGGCACCTTTGTCTAAGGATATTTCAGAGCAGTTGCTAAATTTGTTGCATGAATGATGATCTCCATCTGGCTAACTTACATCATCCTCTATTTGAAACTGTTCTTCCTCAAATTTTGTATCAGGTTCCATGTGTACTCTATTCTTCTTCCTCATTTTCTTGTTTCAAATCTTCAAAATGGATTGTGAGGAAGAGCGTCAAAATCTTGTAATAGCTCCCAAGGGTAATTCAACTTTGGCCAGGTGTCACATTCGTGCCTATGATAACTTGCTTGACATCTTTGTCCTTTTTTACTTTGATCTTCAAGGGTTTGGAGTACGAACACTTGTCGCTTCTTCATCTGATGCCTTTTCTTCTGAATCTTCTGACAGATATGTCGATTCCAAAGTCATGTAGGTTTCTTCACTTGTCCAATGAAAGGCAAGGACCCCTTCTTTCTTTGGGGACAACTTTTCCCACTCAGCAACCAACTGGTGAACCTCTATTCTTACATTTGTAAAGTATATCCTAGCATCCTGAAGGAGTTCAATAAATCGTATGAATGGGGTATTATCATCTGTACATAAAATGGAATCTACTTTAGATAGTACTTGTCTATCTATTTTCTCCATCCATTGATCTTTATCTTTGATTACCCCATCTACCTTAATAAGACCAAGGAAAATTTGGAAATCATCCTGGAAATATCTTGCCCTTAGGATTTATGACCTTCTTCTTATACTCTCCCTATTTACCTCAAAGTCAAAAAGATCCTTGACAAACCTATAAGTATTTATTAGCTCTATATTTACAAAACATTTATCCTTATTTTTATCAAACCATGACCTCAGACTATCTTTTCTTGCAAACCACCTTTCCAAAAAATTTTCCATAGTAGCCACCTCTTTTTGAAAAATTGCTAACACATCTGCCAATTGTTTTGCAGATTTGTATATTTCTTTAGGCCTCACCTTTGCAAAAAATGTGACACAACATCTTTTATCTTCTCACCTAACCTATCCTTTACTTTTTGATCAATATCGTCCTCATCTATGGAAGGAGGAAAAGGGGAAGGGGGAAGTTCAATAATAGGGCTTGATGAGGAAGGCCTAGTAGGGGACGAAGCTATCTGAATTTTCTCTGATAATTATATTGGGCCATGTTTTCCCAATTTCTTCTTTAAATCTACAATCAGAATATCTCTCTCAAGAATCTCCTATTTCATTTCACCATAAACCTTCAAAACTGTTTCTAGTTTTTCAGTGAGCTCTTCCTTCTCTTTAGCTTCCTTTTCTACCACTTTTGTTGTTAATTGTGTCATGGCCATTACCATACCTGATGCTTCCACCAAAGAAGTATCAGTAACTATTCTTACAATTAGACTCCCTGAGAGGTCATCTTTGATAATTTGTTTTCCCTTATTACATTCATTCTTTCTTAAAGACCACATTACCAATGCTTGATGATTATCACTGAAAGTGACTCCTTTAACAGCCTGTTCTACTTCCTCTAGAGTTTTATAGAGAGGAGTGGTCTATATTTTGACTACATCAAACACTACTACAACAGTTATATCCCATTCTAGGAGGATTAGTACTCCTGACACCTTTACCATCTCTTCCCTGTTCTGGAGTGATTTGTTTAAATTTTGTAGTCATCTCTATTTTCACTTCCTCCTCTATGACTTGTAAATCCTTCTCTGGATTCTCTTCATGTCTCTTCTCATAGATTTATTGAAACTGTTTGATTTTTAATTTCCAAAGAAATCACATAAAGGCCCTGATTTTAACAAAAGTATCATCAACCAAAAACTCTTCACAAGCTTACTTGATTATAGGGTCCAATTCCATACCTGCCAATTCACCTACTGTTAAATCCAACTTAGGTTCTTCTGGTAGCTTTGGCATTCCCTCATTTACTTCTTCATAAGTCATAAAGATTTGACCTAGAGCATCTACTTACTGTACTTGTTCTACAATCTCTTGGTCATCAAAAATTCGTAGAGGAGACTATGATGGGGAGTACTCCTTTTCAACATGAGCAAGTCTTTCTTCCAATCTTTTCCTTTTTGATGGGGGTGGAGAATTAATTATATGCTCAGAAGTTTGAGGATGAGGAGAATTAGGGATCTCCACAATCTCCTTTGGTTTTCCAACCTGTTGTGAGGTTGATGGGATATCCCTTTTATCTATTTTCTTTTGCTGGCTTTGTTTTGGTATCACCACATTGTAACCAGTCTTCGTTTGCACCATGTACCTCCCCGAGGATAACCTTTTTGCAAACACAGGCTTGCTCAACAATTGTCTAGCCTTTTCTAGATCATCCTTCATAATCTTTTCCTTCTTCTCATTTAGGGTCTAAAAAATATCTTGAAAACAATTCATAAGAGTATCTATTTTCTTCCCCATTGGAGTTATGCTTTTCAGGGGATCCCATCCCGAATCAAACTGCTGGATAAAATCTAGTGTCTTCCTATATACCAACCATTTTTCTTTCATAACCTCTTGGTCCTACATGTTTGCTAATTCCTAACAATATCTTCAGGGAAATTAAAAATATGGTTAATCATGGCACACTTGGCTCTCGTTTTAAACATTTCATTATAGAAACCTTCTGGATCTGCTATTCTAGCAATTGCAGTAGCCATATGGTATGGAGCTAGAATTTTATCCATGTAAACCCATCCACCCCTGGTAATTATGAATTGATGGCCAATGGTAATATTTGGGAATAAAGTTCCCTTGGCTTTCCCAGTGTGGGCACACTCTTCAATATCTCCTAATTGCCTCAAGAACTCTACAATTCCAATCCTAAGGGGTACCTGATAGCGCAATATAAAAGGGGTCCCCCTGAAACCATACAACTTGATGATAGTTGATAAATTGTAGAAAATAACATCTCCCCAATTGTGTACGATGTTCAGATTCTTAGCAAACTGGTTTGGCCTTACAAGCTGTGCCAATACTATTGGGATCCTTGGGTTGTCTAAGACAACAGCTTCCTGAGTCTAGCTGCAAAATGTTTATTAAAATTAATGAAACTATGATCCTTCTTATCCCAGGTCATTGTGAGGCTCCATAGTTGGACTAGCATATCTTCACCGTCCTTCTTTCTCACTAATTCCATTTCTTGTTCAAAATAACTTGCTCCTTTAAATAGAAACATGTACATTATGAAAGAGTACCAGCAAAAGGGCCTATCACCTTCATTCTTTTGAACCTTCACTAATCCACTATGGATTAATTTAGAAATAAAAGGAGCAAAAACAAAAGTAATAGATACATGTGCATGTAAAATTTGGATCATCATGCACATCAAGTGTATTGGGATCATTTCACTAACATCCTCTCCAAAAATATGACATAATGACCAATATGCACCCTTAGCTCTAAGATCAAAATATTCTATTTTAAAAGGCTCCTGAGTGTTCTATCCCATAATAAGCATTTTTTCGATTTTGGTGCAGAAATCCTTCAACAACTTGCCCCTTAAATAGTTCCTTTGTGCATTATATACTTGCCTTAGTTCTTCAAAATCAATGCTCTCCAAACTGTCTGAGGGTTCACTAAACCTAAACACCTTCCTAATTTCTTCAGCAGAAATTTTAATCAATAATACTCCCTTTGCATCCCTAACTTCTTTAGTGATTGGATCATAAATCTTTGCAACCTGGGTCATCAAATCTACATCTAAAAAGACACCGAGCATGACAAGTTTTCCTAGGTCAGACTACCATATACTGCTTGCAGGGTGGGGGGCATTTCTCTAACTAAAACCTACTTTGAATAATTCCAATCCTATGATATCAGAGTCACCTCTTGTGTTAATTGTACCAATTTTGGCCTCTCTAATAAAACTTGTTGTGTCATATAAACCCTCCACTATTTTTACCCTAGGATCTTTGGGAATCAAACTCCTAGTTTTCATCGGGGTAGTGGAAGAGCTGAGAAGTAATTGCAATAACTCCTCGTGCAAACCTCTTTCACTATACTCAATTTTACCTAACAATTCTTTCCTTGGTGCCATTTTAAGGTTTATTTTTAAAAGAAATCTTTGCAAGATAGACAAAATATAGAGCTATGATTCTTTTAGTAAGGAAGCAATTCACACAAGTATTTCACCAACCTTTTTTCTCAGAAACCACTGGGGAATAGTAGCCATTCCTTGTAATTCTTCACGCCTGAGTCTCGGAAAATTTTTGATCTCTTTGTGCTTCTAAGAGTGTGCAAAATTCTAATATATGAGACATTAAAGCAATCATGTCAACAATTAATTTAACATGATTGAAACAATTACTCCTCCGAAAGAGCGAACTATCACTTCTCAATGAGAAACTTCAACTTTGCACCACTTTATCTCTAGTTTCAAATAGAACCGTCGATCCTCATTAGCAGATGATCTCATGGCCTATTGCATGATCACATAGCATGAAAAAAACTCATGCGAACATGCAACTAACCGTCATGTTTCCTTTCTATTTTTGGCGGTCTCTTGTAACTTCCACTGTTAAGACAAAATGTTATTCACATGATCGCATAGCTTAAAAGAAGCTTATGAGAACATGTAAAAACTTGTTAGCACTTATCACCATCATCGTCTTCCTTCAAATCATCGGTCCCACCTCACCTTTGTCAATAAAGGAAATCCATGCTTGCAACACCTGGCAAATTGTTAGGTACTTTATTTCTTTGCAAGCACTGGTGTTTGCTGATACTAGCCAATGAGAAAACATTATTTATGCACATCTGTCAAAGGTTACACTAGAGAATCATGCTTGGTTTAATACAAGATCAACGGCCTGTCACATGATCACATAGGCTTCTCAGATCCCATGCGATTATACGATAGCTATTCGATCTTCCCCTTATTGCTTTTCAAACTCTGGAGATTCCTCTGTCACCGGCCCCACTGTCCTTTACAAATAAAAGGCCACCACTTGTGAAATACTTGTCAGTGGTCCCACCTTGTTTCCACATCAAGCTTCATTATAAAATCAATGATTATTTTGCATGTTCGCATGGCTTGGAAATATTCCATGTGAACATGCAACTGCCAGTAGATCTTCTTTAAAGATTCACAGTTGAATGAAACTTGAAACATTAGAATATAAGGTAATTAGGACATAGGAAATGTTATTTATATCACCGAGGTTCTAGACTTAGGAAAAGATATAACCCCCACATGAAAAATAAATGCATGTGCTCCTTAATGAACTTAAATGATGTAAAAAGTAACACTCGAAAAGAAATGAGGAGAATGACTTAGGGTTTATTTGAAAATGGCAAACATTTTAGGGTTTTTGACATGAATTCAAAATTCTTCAAAGACAAGACCTAGGGTAATGATTTTTTAAGTGGGCGATGACAATTTTTTGAAGAAATTCCAACACCTGTACCTAGGAAAACTTCACAGACCAGAGGACTAAACCAACATTTGGACAGAAACCTTAGAAAATTAAGAATATACTCAACAATATGGAAACTTAATATAAATAAGAAATCAATTATTTGACATCAATGGAAAGATAATAATTGATCTAATCCTTCTACAGATTTATATACCTCTGATCACTACCAATCTTCATCATCATTGCCATTAGTTATAGTAACACCCAAGCCTTTCAAGAAAGGCCACATCCATACCTTTATCCAGTAGAGGCTTATCATCATCCTTCTTATCAACTATTTCATTTATTTTACCACTCAAAATCCTTAGCCTCTGAATGGTAGCCTCCATTTTACAATTTCCTCCCTAGAGGATGTTCCCAAGTCTCTCTTTAAATTTCTTCTCTCTTGAGATTAATTGTCCTGTTACACCTATAGAGTGTCCAACTTCATGTAGATATTGTTTATTTCCATCCTCACCCAATTATCCATGGAGTAGGAGATCTTGACTTTCAGCTTAGCCTTCTTCATAAAAGATTGTAGAGAATCCACCATGTCCTCTAAAAATTTATGATTCATAAGAAAAGACTCCTCTTTACCTCCAATGTCATAAATGTTATGCATAGGGACATTTTTAGGTTCTAAAAGAGGATCATCCAAACCTGAGCTAGGACAATCCATAAGAATGCTAGTATTTTCCTTGCTAGAATCACCTTGCTAGATGAAACCTTTATCATCATCACTCATAAGACTCTTTTTATCATTGGCTTTCATATCCTTGTTGATCTACAGATTTTCCCCTTTCTTTTGTTGTCCATTATTCAAAGAAATTTTAGTCTTGCAAGAAGAGTTATCCTCATGATCTTTAATTATGAATCCATGATTAATGTTATTGATTTTAGAATCAACAGTGGAATCAAACTCATCCTTCATTCCCATGCCTTTATTTTCCTCAATTCTAACCTTTGTAGCACTCATCCCTTTCTTCTCAACCTCATTTTTTCTATCATCCTCCATCTCCATACCCTTATCTTCCTCAAATTGTTTCAATAATTAAAAAAGTTGTTATATTTTATTTTAGAGCCCTAAGGGTTTTTCATTTCACCCTCACCCAACCTATCACTCTCTTATTTTCTCTTGCTATAAGAATCCTTAATGGCAGGCTTAAGGGTCCTAGCTTTTCTATAATCAGCAATGAGTAACACAAGCCCTTCATGTAAACCATGCCTTTTGGTCTTTTTCTTATGTTCAACAAGGGTATTATTCAAGGATTTGAGAAGAAAACACGGGAAAGAAACCCTATCCTTGTGATGAAACTAGTTTAAGAGGACAAAATGATACCCATGGACCCTAGTGTATTTCCCACCTGAGAAAAAATGGCCATAATAGAGGTCATGGTTTTCTTCCATAAGGGTTTAGTTTGCTCAATTCTTTAATAATCACCTATCCTGAGTAAAATCTTCTCCTCTTCCTTTATCTTAGGGAATTTACATACTACAACATCAAATATCTTTCTCTCTATAAAGAACTTCCTCCTAGAAATAGAAATACCAGTAATTTCAAAAATGAAATTGAATTTAAGCTCCACATTAACCCCATAGAGTATAATAGAGGAGACATTGCGTCCTTTATAAAAATCATTAGTTACCTCTTTGTTAAAACTATGATGGTGTTCAATGTAGGAAGTGACACTATCTTTCCCAAGACACTACCAAACCTCCTTCTCCTCTCTCTAATCCTTGCAAGAATCAAGCTCCTTTCTCTTAGGTTAACCTCCCATATTGAAAACAACATAAAATAGGCTCAAACACTTACTCAAATTGCCACTAAAAATAATAGCCTAAATAGAAACCAAAAAAATGTGTCAATGGGGATAAAAAATGATGTTTACCTACTTGCCCCAAATAGCCATACCACTATCACAAAAATCAAGGTGCTTAGATGTCATTTATATAATTATTAATTATCCTACCCACTTTACTATGTATCACATCAAAATTAATGACATCTTTGAGATCTATATCATGCTTAAGGCTCTCAAGCCTAGCAATAATTCATTACTATTAACTGCAATGTTCACAATATGATCCATATCTTTATTACTTTATCTATGCACATGAGAGATTGACAGCTGATTAAGCATATAGAGGATGATCTCAACCTCCTTAATGATGGAATCAATATCCCATGAAGCCTTATTCATACCAAGAAGACATTATATAATATATTTTGAGACACCCTTAACCCATAGGTTTTGGCATTCAAACTATTTAGCTAACTAGATGACATATAAGGCCCCCATAGCTATAAAAACATAACTAGTTTGCAAACCTAAAGGGTTGGCCAAAACACTTATGTAATTACCTTACATATCTCACCAACCCACTGCAACTAGCTTGTATCAGGTTTCCTTTAGCCATGCCATCCAAATTGGCCTTAAACCATCCCTCCTAAGGAGACAACCAAACCAACATCTCTATCATTTTCTCCCTCCTTCCTTTGATATTAAAATTGTAAAATAGGAAGGAGTTAGGATCAAAACACTCTCCTCCAAAGTTCTCCTTTCCTTTAATAGAGTAAAAGCCCTCCTGGGTATTTGTAATAATATTTTTAGCAAACAACACTGAAGGAGCTTCCCTATACCTAACGACCCTATTATTATGTTCTTTCCAAAGGTTCCACTAGATATGGGGAGAAAAGAAGGACCAAACTATCTTATAAAACTTATTAGAAGCTAGGTAGATCCATTTCGCATAAAGTTCCTTTATGTTCCCAAGGAAAGTCTAATAAATGTTCCATCCTTGTAGGAAAAATCCCCAAACTTCAAGGGCATAAGAGTGCTGGAAGGAAACAAATAGGACATATTCTACATCTTTCTTGTAGAGGAAACATGTGTTAGTAATATAGAACCCCCTCCTATTGAGATTATCAATAGTTAGAATTTTGTTTTTCATGATAATTTAGAAGAAAATCTCAACTTCAAGGATGCAAATATTGTTCTAGCATGATGTCTAAAATTGGATCTCCCTAGTAGAGTCATAACTAGCAAATATTCCACAAGAAACTATAAATTTCCCACTAGGATAAAGAGCCCAAATTACATAGTCAATCTGGTTAGATTTCACCAAGATGGAATTAAGAGAGTGTTGGATCTTGAATAAAATAGGATTTATCATTGTTACATCAATCCAATATCCATTATTCCAACAATCTACCACCATATTTCCACAAAAAAATTTGCATCTCTATATGATTTCTTATCTCCCAGAATCTTGGCTAAAGGATAATCCAGCAACTAGTACTCTTCCAAGAATCAAATTTAGCTATCATTACCTAGTTTCTATCTACTCCATTTTTATACACGTTCCTTCACTCCCTAAATATAGTTCTAGATATAAGATCCATTTATGATGTTAGGGGCTTGAAAAAAATCCTCAAGGGAGGGAGCGTTGAAGAGGTACTTTCTTTTCCACATGAGATTCCATTTTCCCTTCTCCTCATACGTTATCAATATTCATTTGGAAAGAAAGGATTTATTTATCTTACAAATGGGCCTAATACCTAGAACTCCCAATTTTTTATGTTTACAAAGTTTCTCCTAAGAAATCAAAAGGATTCACTTCCTTTCTTTTGTTCCATACCACATAAATTTCTTCTAAATTCCTTCCATAATTTCTACATATATAGTAGGGATTTTAAATAAACATAATCCATAGATAGGGAGGTTTTGAAGACATCTTTTAAGTTATTGGACTTTTCTTTCCTAAATCAACATATTACCTTTCCAACCAGCTAGCTTACTATTAAATTTTTAATCAATGTAAGACAAAATGAATAACGGGTTTGGATCCCAACAATAATCCTAAATAAGTCATAGGGAGAGAAGAGATGACACATCCAATAATTTTAGATATCTTATGTTGTCTTTCCTTTGGGTGTTAATAAATAACAAAGAATTTTTTTCCTAATTGATCAGTTTCCTAGTAGAAGTAGTGTAGGTATTCAAGGACCTTTTGTGATTTTAGCTTATCTGAAAGTGGCAATGCCCATGAGAATAGTGTCATCCACAAATTTATAATGTGAGTAGGTTTAGGGGTGAGATGAAAGACTTAAGCCTTGAATAACAGTAGAGTTGTTGAGATTAAGAAATTATCTCCCAAGATATTCAACCATTATGGTAAAAATAATAGGAGATATGGGGTCCCCTTGCATAAGACCCCTTGAGGGATTGAAAAAGTTTGAAGAGGTAACATTAACCATCACATCAATAGAGGTAGTTGATATAAGTTGGTGAATCAAATGAACAACTTTATTCCCAAATCCAAAAGCATGGAGAACCTTGAGGAGGAATCCCTAATCCACTCTATCATAAGCCTTGGATAAATATACTTTCATAACAAATCCTTGGTTAGAGGAACTAATGAGAAAATATATATTTTCATCCATAGAAATGATATAGTCAAAAAATTTCTTACCTAGGACAAACCCCTTTCGCTAAGGATAAATAATACCAATCAAAAGATCCCAAATTCTAGAGGTCATCACTTTGGAGATGATTTTGTATAAAGAGCTACAGAGGCTGATCAGTCTGATGGAGTCACTAGTGTCACACGTGACCTATTTAGGGATCAACACAAGGAAGGTATAATTAATCTCATTTACAATTATATGAGCAGCAAAGAATTATTTAACCGCATCAAACACATCCTTACCCACAATATGCCATATCTTTTGATACACAAACATAGGGAATCTATCCGGTCGTGGAGCTTTGTCCCCTTCAAAAGAGAACATAGAATCAATAATCTCCTTAGAGGAGGGAAGAGTAGCAAGGATGTCATTATGATCCTAAAAGATGAGAGAAGGGATGGAATATAGAAGAACATCATGATTTTCTAGATCAAGTGAAGGTTTAGCTAGGAGCTAGGATGAGAAGATCCCCACCATTTCACTCCTAATGTCTTCTTTCTTCTTAACTCTATCACTATCAAAGTTGAGAGAGGAGATAACATTGGAATCTCTATGTTTTAGAGTGGTCATATGGATAAACTTCATGTTCTTATGTCCCTCTTTCAGCTAGATACAATGAGATCTTTGTCTCCAAGAAGTCTCTATTAAAATTATGTCATGATACTTGACTAAAATTTTATTCCCCTTCTCTAATAGGTGTTGAGAGTAGCCTTCCTCCTAAATTTTTTCCTAAATTTCCTTAATATTAAGCTAAGTATTGTATTTGGAATTGAAAATGTCCCCACACATGCTCTTATTCCAATTCTAAATAGATTCCTTCACATTCCCTAATTTTTTGGCCACCCTAAAAAAAATAGTGTCATTCACCTAGATGTCTAACCATCCTTTAAGTTTTTCCTCAAATTTGGAGTCATGAGTTGACATTTTTCCAATTCTAAAAGGGTAATATCTCTTTCTAGAAATTGGATCAACCATGAAAATAATTAGGAAGTGATCAAACCCAACTTCAAAAAAGGACTAAAGGGAACACAAGTACCTTTGCAAGAAATCATGAGAAATTAGGGCCCAATAAAATCTGACCTGAATCGGATCCTTTCCAACTCTTCTATTTTACCAACTAAAGTTAATCCCTTGGAGATCAACATCCATAAGACCCTGATGATTTATAAAATCGATAACATCTAGTCTTCCATAGAGCTAGCTCTATACTCCTCCAACCTTCTTGCAGTCTTTATGAGGATTATTTAAATCACCCATAACCAGCTAGCTAAGATAAAGGAAAGTATTTATGCTAACTGGAACCTTTTCCCAAAATTTGTTCATATTGGATCTTTTCTTAGGAGCATAAATATTAGAGATAATCCAAGTTAAACCATCTCAAAAATGATGGAGATTTAATAGCCACAGTATTACCATCATCCATCATTATATTACCACTAATTTAATTATAGTTCCAATAAAATATAGTACCACCAAAAGAACCATCAAATATTCTTCCATCTAGCCTAGAATTTTTTAAAATCTTAAGATTTTTATATTTATCTTTAGCCATATAGTTTCTTGAATTAAAAAAAACATCAGGTTTATGATCTCTTAGCATGTTTTTTTAAATGTTTTGTTTATGGAAGTTGTTCAGCCACCTCATGTTCCATGAGACTGGTTTTATTTTTTACAAATAGTATAGTATGAGATGGTAGCTTTTTTCTCATCCACTATGTTATACTTAATTTCCATCTCCCACATACGTTTTGTTAACCTGCTACCAAGGTGATTCTTTTAATCACTAAGATGTGCAATTCTCTAAGCCATTGCTTCCAAGAGAATCCATGAATGGGAAACCTTGGGAAGGTGACCTAGAGCTCCCTAGGCATGGAGTGCAAGGGTTTTCAGAATGCTCTTAGCTAGAGCTATTAATCCAATAACCTTGCTAGTAAACCATGTAATGGGTGATTCAATGAGACAAGGACAAGAATGCCAATATCCTCAAGAATCCAAATGGAGATGAAATGCAAGATATGTTAAGAATGGAATGCAAGCTAAGCTATGAAAATGAAAGATAGGAGTGTTATAAATCCTTGCTAATTAAGCTATGTGAACTAAACTAGAGCATGAAAGGAAACTAAGCTAAGAAAGCATAAATATGAAGCTAAGCTAAGAATGAAAGAAATGAAGGCTAAATGTAATAACATCTCCAAAATCTCCAAAGTCTCCAAGAAATCATGTAGCATAAGATTAGCATAAAAAGTTGGATCCTAAATTGAGGAGAGAGCTCTTCTTTTATAGGAATTGAAAAGGAATGGACCATGGAGATTAAGAGGCAAAATATTTAATCAAGGGTGGAGCTTGAAAGAGGAGCAATCCATGTGCAAAAGTTTCCTCTAATGAGAAATAAGTGCTGACTTTTGTGCCCCATATGAGACAAAAAGGCCTTTTCTTATTTTTATAAAATAATAATAATGATTTATTTGTGCAACTTAGGATAAGATGAAAAGTGGGGGATTTTTATTTAATAAAAGGGGAGGGAATTCCTTTTAATTAAATAAAGACTCTAGGGTAAAATGGTTAGCCCATAGAAAATAATTGAATAAATGATAAAAATAGGATTTGATCAAGAATAATAAATTGATAATTTTAGCAAATAATGCTAGCAAGGGGCTAATAGTCTAGATGACCATTTTTGTGTGATTACATTTTCCCCTCTTTGACTAATGTGTGATCGATCTAGGAACACATTACATCAAAGAATAGATTAGCCAAGAAGGCAATAGATAGGGATCTAACTCCAAAGAATGAAGTGCTGAGAGATAGCAAATCCTACATGGTCAGCCCAGTAGTGATAGTATTGAACACTTAGGAAAGAGATGGATAGTATCAGAACTCGAGATGAGAACTAACATGTCAAGCACAAAGATAGATCAATCAGATAAAATGGAATGGTCAAGCATATGCTCTAGAGAATAGCAGATAGGATATGATGTGTCTACCCCCTCGGGATCGAAAGAGAAATCAGGTAGAGGGAATGTAGAAGCAAGAGCAACATGATCAAATCACTAGAAATCATAATCAAAGATGAAAGATGATAGAATAACCATCAAGCAGTGAAGATATGCCCCATTCAAGGCCTCAGAGACAGAGATGAATGAAATGAATGAAAGACTAGAAGGGTGAGAGAGATGGAGATGAAGAAGGAAAGGATGCCCCAGTGAGGATTGAAAGAATCAAGCCTTAAAAGGTCAACCAACTACATGGAAATGAGGAAAAAAGTGATTTGGATGATCAAGGTGAACTCATATTTTGGTTTCGATCCTAAAATGAATAGAAAATGATGTGATATGAAAGACAAGAAGTGAAAGACATGATCAGGAAGAAGTGAAAGGTGAGTGCAGTTTGACTAATAAGTCTGTGAAAGATGAAAGGAGAGCTCTCTCCATATGCAAGATGTAAAAATAACTATCATGAACTTAAGAATGCAAGCTAAGATGAAAAGTGGTTTACTTGCAAGGTTAGAAAACTATTAGACTCTAATATTCATCATTGAGCATTATTGGTAGCATCGCAAAAACATATAATACACACTAGTATAATTATGTGAATTTGAATATGGTCTATATCAGATAGGAATGTGGGAATCTCACCTAGGCATCAAAGACATTTTCATCAAGATGATTAGTGCAGTGAGGCTCCCTAAGTTTGATATAGAAAGATTATACTTGCATCAAGACACAAGGAAAGTCAAGATGGCTATAAGCATGCACTTGCAAAAATAGTCAAGGATAATACCATGTAGACCCTAATGTCAAGTGGAACAAGCATAAATGCTAATGATAGTTAGGATCAACAAAATATACCCATAAGAATAAAATAAATAAAACATGTCCTCGTGCCCCTAGTCTTCTAGCTTGGCATCATCCAAAACTATTAGGGAGAGAAAAATAATCAAAGAAATCATCATTGATAGCACACAAATAAATAAAGTCAAGAAAATCAAGTGTTTAAGTGCATGTGTGTAGGTCATAGAGTCAAAATTTGAGTATCAGATCTACCAGTGAGAAATATTACATGATTTGAGACTACAGGTAGGATATCTGATAAGGGTTGAGAAACACTTGATGCTAGGGAAGTGTTGAAAAACATAGTTGGGGTCATGTTAAAATACACTATTGGAACCAAATTGTCTAAGAAACCCGAATGCACAAAGAGATCCAAGATATGCTTAAAACAACGTATGCCCCATAGACTAAGACAAGAGTCAATTCTAGGCTAGGAGAGGCAAAGCGAGAAGTGAAGTGAAGGAGCGCCATGCAAGACTAGTAGACATAGGTGCAAGGGTCTCAAGAAGTGCCTATTTATAGGTTTTCACCAAGGCACTTTTTCTATTTTTTTCTTCTTCTTTTTTTTTGGTGAGACATCAAAGCACCTATTGCTAGGTTTTCACTAGGATGCTCACTTTTTCAGTACTTTTAATGCTTTTTAGGATTTTTTCAGCATCATATATGATTTTTTTTGAATTTTTTTAGGATCAATAAAAATATGTATAAAGAGCTCAAGAACCTTAGGCATAGAATTTCTTTAGATATAGAACATTTATAGGCTTGGTAAGCTCTTCTCCCTTAGGTGTAGATAGATGATAGGCTATGGACTGAAATGCTACTATGATGATATAAGGTCCTAACCAATTTGGCTTGAACTTGCCTTTCCGCTCCCTATTCTGCTAATTTTTGGGATTTTCTCTGAGAACTAGCTCACCCACTTGGAGCTCTTTAGGATGAACTTTCTTATTGTAAGTAGTAGACATTCTCTTTTGATAGGTGCGCATGTGATCAAAAGTAGCCTTGTGGTGTTCTTCCAAAGTAGTGAGCTCATGCACTCTCATGGCCCTTTGGTCTTCATTAGTAATCAAACCATGGAGAGAGACTCTCAGTGAAGGTATTTCAACCTCTAATGGTAAGAAAACCTTAGAACCATAGACCAAGGAAAAAGGTGTGGCACCTATGGAAGTGCGGATAGAAGTTTTGTAAGGCCATAGTGCAAGATTGATCTACAGATGCCAATCCTTTCCTGATTTGTGCACTATTTCATGGAGAATTTTCAGCAATGTTTTGTTTGAGGCCTCAGCTTGGTCATTCACCTGAGGGTAGTAAATAGAAGACCAATGTTGTTTGATTTTGAAATTTTTGCACAAGTGCTTCAGGTCTTTATTTTTAAACTAGCTACCATTATCCGTGACTATGGAAGAAGGAATACCATACTGGAAAATGATGTGATTCAAAATAAATAGGGCAACATGTTTTCCTATAGCTGCAGATAGTGGGATAGCTTAAACCCATTTAGTGAAATATTTAGTAGCTATAATGATGAACTTATGCCCACTCAAAGAACTAGGATAAATTTTGCCTACCAAGTTAAAGGCCCATTGTTGAAATGGCCAGTAAGTAATAGAGGGAATGAGCTCATGTCTAGGAGTATGAATGAGATTCCCGTGTAGTTGACATTTCTTGCATGACTTGGCATATTGAATAGCATCAGTTTGCATAGTAGGACAATAGTAACTAGCCCTAAGCAATTTCTAAGCTAGCACAAGACTGTTAGAGTGTGACCCACATATGCTATCATGGATTTCAGCTAGAGCCTTTTCAGAATCCTCTATTTCTAGACACCTAAGGAGAGTTTCATCTAGACCCTTCCTATACAAGTCACCAAAGAGGAGGGTAAGGTGTGAGGCATTATGGATGAGTTGGAACTTCTCATTGGACATTAGATATTCAAGGATAACTTGATCTCAGAGATAGGAAAATATGATGGCATAGCGGGAGGAGTCATGACTGACCACAATGTAAATGACATGGTCATTAGGGGAATTGTAGGCAAGGTAGGACAATTCTTCCACTAGGAACTCAAAGCATGATTTTTGCTCTTCTAGTTGCAAAATGGATGCCAAAGTAGCCATGGCATTAGTAGGCTTGTTCTCAACTCTAGGAATTTGTTGAAATCTAATAGATTTGAAATAATTCTTGAGTGAGTCTATCATCCTCTTGTAAGGAATCAATTTGTCATCCTTTGTTTGGTATTCATCATTTAATTGGTTTATGACAAGCTGGGAATCTCCAAAGATATGCAACTCAATCATCCTCCATTCAAGGGAAAGCTTAACACCATTTAGAAGAGCTTCATATTCATCTATGTTATTGGTGCATGGAAAGAGAAGCTTATAGGATTTAGGAATGGTGTATCTATGAGGGGTAATGAACTAGATTCTAGCACTAGCCCCACTTTGTGTATAAGAACCATCAAAGAACATTTTCCATGCACACCCTATGAGATACATGACTAAAGCATCTAGGAAGTATATCTAAAGAGGACCATCATCAGTTATGGGGAACTCAGCCAATTGATCCATAATTTCTTTCCCTTTAATAGCTTTCCTTTTGGCGTACTAAATGTCAAATTCTAAGAGAATCAACATCAATTTAGCAAGTCGGCCAGTAAGCGCAGCTTTACTTAGAAGATACTTTAAAGGATCAATTTTGGCAACCAACTATGTAGTATGCACAAGCATGTAATGTTTGAGTGTTTGAGATGCAAACACCACTACTAGAAAAGCCTTTTCAATGCTAGTTTACTTGAGTTCATAAGCAACCAGAGTGCGACTGATATAGTAAATATCTTTCTCTTTGCCCATATCATCATGTTGTGCAAGGAGAGCTTCTAAGGAATTTTTCATAGCAAAAATGTACAGTATCAAAGGTTTCCCTTGGATAGGTGGTATAAGAATATCTTGGGCTAGGTAATCCTTGATCTGGTCCAGGTTCTTTTGACACTCCTCATTCCATATACAAGTAGCTCCTTTATTCAAATTCATATTGAAGGGTTGAGCTCTGTCAACTAACTAAGAAATGAACCACCGAATAGATTGGAGATGGCCTTGGAGACCCCTTAATTGTTTGATGTTCTGAGGAGGTGGCATCTCCATGATAGCTTGCACCTTTTCTAGGTCTACCTCGATTCCTTTTACTGATATGATGTACCCTAGTAGTTTCCCAGAAGTGACACCAAAATAACATTTTTTAGGATTTAATTTGAGTTGGAATCATTCCATGTGGTCCAATTCAAACTCAAATCAAATAGATGTGTGCTCCTTTTTTGAGATTTAGCAAGTGTGTCATCAACATAGTCTTCCATGTTCTTATGCATCATATCATAGAATATAGTAGTCATAGCCCTTTGATAGGTTACACCAACATTATTAAGACCAAAGGGCATGACATTCCAACAAAAGGTACCACATGCATAGGTGAATGTGGTCTCCTCTTGGTCTTCAGGGGTAATTTTGATCTGATTATATCCGTAGAAGACATCCATAAGAGAGTACATTTCGTAGCCCACCTTCATATCCACTATCATGTCAATATTTGGAAGTGGAAAATCATTGTTAGGGCTGCTTTATTTAGGTCTTTGAAATCAGTGCATACACTAATGGACTTGTGTTTGGAAACAAGGACAATGTTAGAAATCCACTTAGTGTAGTTGATAGCTCTAATGAAGTTGGCTTTGAGAAGTTTCTTGAGTTCAACTTTAACTAGTAATGCCACATAGGGATGCATCTTTCTAAGCTTCTACTTGATAGGTTTTACCCCTAGAGCAATGGATAGGTGGTGCATGATAAGCTCAGTGTCTAAACTAGGCATGTCAGAATATGTCCATGTGAAGTTGATATTTTTCTCTTGAAAGAATGTGGCAAATTGTTCTTTCTCCTTTGCTGAAAGGGACTGAGCCACATGTATGATTTTAGGAGTCGTATGTCCCTAAGTTGATGGGCTACATAGGCTCTATTACAACTGAAGATCTTTCTTGAAAATAACTAGTCAGACTACCAAGTACCTCATCCTCAAGCACTTCAGAGGTTTTCACCCTTAGATACATCTTTATTTTTACTATTTTTAGGTTCAAATACCACCATAATGTGGTTTTCTCCATCTAACCATTGCTTTTTTATTTTGATTTTATGACTGACGTACTTGATATCTGATTCAGTCATGTTTGTTACTTGTTCACTGGTGGAAGAAGTAATAGGTTCAATGGCATTGAGATAGCAGGTGATCTCATAGTCATTTTGGAAAGAGCAATGCAGGTCGTTGATCCTCGGTAGACCAATCTATGAGATCTGAGTGTATGAGAGGGAGTGAAGTGATAGGTTCAAGAGCATTTATGCGGTATGTGTCATCTCTGGTGATGAGAGAGGTTGAGCTTATAGAGTAGGCTCCAAAAGTGTGAAGATCTAGATTTGACATAGAAGGACCAGCGTGGTCCACTAAAACAATATGTGGATTGAACTCATCAGACCCTATGTGAGACTCATCAACTACATCGGGTTGGGTACTATAAGTATGAACCACATCAACTTCCATATCCATCATGGAAGATCCCTTTGAGAGAGTATCCCATTCATACTCATTTGAATCCATTATTGAGCTTCTATTATGATGTTTTCTCCAAGAAGGCTTAGGACATCGAGAAGTAGAGGAACCCAAGTCATTACATGTGAGATATCCTCTGTCAACCAATCGCAAGATATTTTGCATTGTCTAGTTCTAGGTGTAGAGGCTTCAGCTCTATCCTCATTAGGGATGTACTCTTCTCCCCAAAGGAGTGAAGTAGAAGGGAGACTATCTCCCATTTGAGCCATAGTGTGCAGTGGTGACTCATCTATATCTATGTCTAAATCACTGATCATGGAAGCATTTTTGGAATAGTCATGGAGGTCATCATTGGTATTGTATCCTAGACCTATGATATCCTTAGAATGTCAACCATTGATATGACTCAAAGGCTCAATTAGGGTGTGTCCATTATCATTTATTACTCTATGACCTTGATAGCCCATTTGCTACAAAATTTATAGCCTTTGCCATAGTGCTTAAGGGATATAGGAATAGCAATTGTCATACTGGTCTCTTCATCTCTATAGATCCACTCCCTAACAGCTTGTTCTTCTTTTTCTACCTCTAGGGGTATGGATGAATGAACAAAGGTATCAAAGACTATCATAATGGAAGTGGAAGGCTTCATCTTTTCAAAGGATCTCCCATATGATTTAGGAGAAGTAGGCATAGCAGCAATGGAATCCACTGTATATTCACCCATACCAATGCTCATCATCTTTAATTTTTTCTCAATAGAAATTAGGGATGCATTAGGATCATGAGAAGGGTTTTTGTGGGGAACAAATGTCTTAGCAAAAATTAGATTATTGATAGCTATAGAATTATCCCTAGGAATCACAACTTTAGTGCCATTGTATGGGAAATTGACACACTGATGGTAGGTGGAAGGGACAATTTGCATGTCATGGATCCAAGGATGGCCCATAAGAATGTTATATGCAAGTGGGATGTCCAACACTTGGAACACAATAGCTTTCATGAAAGGGCCCACTCAAATAGGTAGCACAACAAGACCCTTGGAAGATCTTTCCACTTCATCATATGCTTTTATAGTAATTTTCCGCTTAGGATCTACAACAAATTTTGACAGACCCAACTATTGCACCACATGGAAAGAAACAATATTTAACCCCGCACCATTATCTATCAAGACTTAGTGGACTCAATTGTGGTAGACTTGGACTTCAATGTGTAAAGAAAGATTATGAGGGTGGCAAAGAGATGTGTCATCCTCTACAGAAAAGGAAAGGTAGTGGGGAGATGAGATATGGTTTACCATAGCCTGGAACTGATCTAGATGAATGTCATTGGGGACATTTTCTATATGCAAAGCCTTCTCAAGGATCTCCTTGTGCAAAGGGGATAACTCAAGAAACTCAAAAAAGGATATATGTGCGGGTGTCCATTACAACAGGTGCACAAGGTCATAGCTAGACAAGACTAAAGGAGCTTCTTGTTTGGAAGAAGAGGCTTGTTTGGGATCATACATGTTTTTAAGGACAATTTTGGCTTGCCCTATAGTAACAACATTCAATGTCTCACTTTGGGAAGAAAAACCATCCAGTGTTTGCAAGACCAACTTTGGCATACCATGATTAGCATTATTATCATCTTGAGATCTCATCATAAGAACACTCTCGACAGGCTCTACCATGTTGATCATAGGCAAATCAAGAGTATGTGTATAGTTGATCTTTGCATCATGATTCTTCTTATTTTCTTGAGAGGAATCCCCCTTTTTGTACTCAGCTAGAGGGGTCTTGAAAGCCTTGTGATCATAATTTTTAACTAAGCCATCTATGAGAACAGTGCCTCCATCAATGAGATCTTGGATACCATCTTTAAGATTAAAATAATTGTCCATTTTCTATCCCTTCTTTTTGTGATAGTGGTAGAAATGATCTTCTCTCCACCAATCAGGCTTAATTGGTGGATCATAGGGATCAGAATTGTCAAGAAGCATAGGATAGTTGTTGGCAACTAAAGTCTTAAGAATCACATCACATGGTTCAACCAACTTGGTGTAAACCTGTCGGTGGTATTGCTTCTTTGGCTTGTCTACATATTGAGGCTTAGGAGCACTGTGAGCATTGGCAGCCTCTTATTGTTTTGTTGCATAGATAGCATTAGAAAGGTTTTAAGTAGGCTCTTTAGTTTTTCAGACATCTACAACCCCATCATTAACAACATACTTGTTTCTATTCCAAGGTTTTCTCTTGTCCTTCCCATTGCCTCAAGTATCTTTATTAATAACAATACCCCCGTTTCTTATGGCCACATCCTCAATTTGATATGCACTTTCAACAATGTTGTTGAAAGAGGAGAAAAGTTGTTTGCTTAGATCATAATATAGCTTAGGCACAAGAGTGTTGACAAAAATGTCAATCTTTTCCCTTTCGGGTAGCTGATGAGGATATCGAGAATATAATGACCTTCAACATTGTAGGTAAGTGGAAAATGGCTCACCTTGATTTTTCCTTAGAGCATTGAGATCTATCATGGTGATAGGCTATTGGATGTTGTATGAATAATGTTGGGTGAAGTGCATAGCCAACTTGTCAAAAGTCTTAAGAGGTGGTGTCAATTTTGCAAACCATTCCAAGGCTTGTCTTCTTAAACTTCTAGGGAACAATCATAGTAGAAATGTGTCTTCATGAAGGAAGTCCATGCTAAGAGCATAAAAGTGATGCACATGGTCATGGGGGTCACCATTTCCATCATACTTGTCATATTTGGGAACCTCAATATCCCTAGGAAATGAGACCATGTACAGACTCCTATCAAAAGGAAGAGCACAAATAGATTCTATGAAAGAGACCTTTGGAGGCTCCCTTTCTATAGCCATTTGGGAAAGATATTGATTTGTCTATTGTAATTCCTCTCTAAGGATTTCCAATTCTATTGGCACTCTATCTTGGACAATTTTCCATACATCATAACTAAGAGGAAGCTTATATCCTCTAGAAGTCATGAATTGAAAATATTGGTCTCCATTACACTCTAAAAGCTTATGCATCATTCGTTGGGAGATCTCTTCTTGTTCAAATCTCATAAGCTCCTCAGAAGAAATTTCATTGGTGGCCTCTTCCTCATGATGAGAGGGAGGGGGTCTAGGTAGTGAAGAAGGTATAGTGAAAGTCTGTCTCAAAGGAGACCTAGGTGGCATGTTGTTGCCATAGTTGCCATTAGTACCAAAAAGTGGTCTATACTCATAACCACTAATCTTGGGTTTCTGATGAGACACTCCTCTCATAGCCATGCATCTGGTAGCATCCATTTTTTCTAAATGAGCTTGGTTGTCCTTATGCTCAAAATGTTCTTTCATATAGTAGAACTTTTCTTGTTTAGTGAGAGTGAGTGAGACACTGTTTGTGTTCTTGGAGGTCTTGAATGCAAAAAATAAGAAGCCTCCTTTGTACCACGAGGTGACCTTAAAATCCTTAGATTGGTTAGGACTAGAACTATCATAGCTAACTGGCACTCATGAGCATTTGGTTGTTGAAGGTAACTGTGTATAATTGAATGGAGGGTGACTCTCCTACTCAAATTGAGACCGAGTTGTAAAGGGCATGAAAAGAATTGTTGGTTGACTAATAAAATGAGACAAATTTTCTCAGATATTGAGATAAGAAAATCTAATGAAGATCACTTGTCAAAGTATAATAATAGAGATGGCTCATCAAAAGTGCTCAAGAACTCACAACAATCAATTGACTCAAGCCGAGAGATGAGAAAGAAGCTCGATTAGCAAGTAGCTATAGAGGTAATCGTGGTATGACAAGTGATCAAGAGTAGCATTTGTTAGGCTCAAACCCAATAGTTTTAGCTCATTTTTTTTAGTCTAGAACAAACTTAAGCATGCAGATAATAAACTAGCTTTAGGTAAGAAAATGAAAGATACTCTATGACAGGTTAAAATTCAAGTTTAGTAGCTCCGAATTGTAATAGCAGTAGGACAACAGAATAACTCAGGACTCTTGATTGAGGGTGTGCAATGATGTTTCAGTATCATATGACTCTTGACCATTGAATGTGAAAAACTTAGTTTTACAAGCAATTTGGTCAATGTTGTAACTTGCATGGTATAATTTCTTGGTTTCAAGCATAGTAATACCAGGAAATAGACAAGTTTGCAAATAGTAAGTGATCAAACATGTCATAAAACACTTGTGCAAGGGAAAAAGCAACCTTGCCAAGACACGCAATTGTGATATCAAAATGAAAAATTTTATGAGCACTACTGTGATGTTTTATGTTTGAGAACATTTGCACGGGTAGATCACAATGAGAACAATTCAAATGCTTACTAGCCTAGAAGAAAAAAGGCTCAATACTTAACAACTTGGCCTAGACTTGATGTCCCATCACCTCACACAAAGTGGTTGCCCATAATAGATATTGGCTTTGTCATGGAAGTGTCAATGACATAACCAAAGGAACACAGATGGTGATTAGTCTTGGGGTGATCCAAGTTAGTCCACTAGGATCAATCCTTGCACCAAGATGTTAAGAGAAAAAATGGGGTAGCTTCTATCTATGGTTCTTAGTAAGGGATTTTGTTCATAATACTCCTCTTGCTCCCCAAAGGGACTCCTTACCTTGTGGCAAGTAACGGACCTCGCAACCACAAGAGTACCTTAAATATTCTTGCTCAACATTTTCCTCATGGTCACAATCCCACAAGTACTCACATTAAGAAAAGACAAGTACTATGCCTACCAAGGTTTTGTGTCCTTGATAGCCTTGAGTTTATAGTGGGTTGGAATAGCATGGTACTAGCTTGTCCCCACTTGGGTCATTCCTCTTGATTGCTCAAGATCAGGCCCGCTAAAGGATTCTATAACTAAACAAAGAATGGATTAATCTTTGAGGTTCAAGATTTCTAGTTCACCTCAAGGGTGAAGAGCATACTCTCCTAGCTCAAAAATATCTCCCAAACACACCAAGAAAAGTTTCAATTACCCTCTTTCTTTCAAAATCTAAAGACGGGACAATATTTATGTTTCATCACAAGGGTGAAGAGCATACTCTCCTACCACCAAAAGATTCCTACAACAAGATATTAAGTGCCTAATAAATGCAACAACTAGTATATGCCGCACTCAAAATGAAATCAATTAAACAAGCACTTGATTGGTTTTTATGGTTTGGGCAGCCCTACAAAAACTATTAGTAGCCCTTGTGCATTTGGAGCTTTGACATGCATTATTTTAAGAAAATGTTTCAAGCAATGAGAGCACCTACAAGCACAACTTGTTAGCTCCACAATGGTTAGCATATAAAAAATTAGATAATCTATAAGTAAAATAGCTAATCAAACAACAAAATTTGAAAATGAAACTAGCATGGCTGGATCAGGCTTGAAAAGAGCTTTCCAATGATATATCACACTTCAATTTTTTATACCGTACGTGAAAATTTCTCAAAAATGGGTGCCAATTTTGTGGAGTGGCATGGATTTCAAAAGCACTAGAATTGTCCAAAAAAAAAAATCACTTGCAAAACAGAAAATAGAAAGTAGAAATACTGAAAATAGCAAGCAAAATTGGTAAATCTGGAATTTAGGGTCTTTGTTTGTAATGGAATTTCACGTGAGATAGTACTTAGGGCTGTGCAAGAAAGTATCAAACCACGTGTGAGAAAGCACAAGCCCATCTAAGAATGTACGAAGGCTTGCATGAGAAAGTACAAGGGCTCGCACAAGAAAGTACATAGGCCCAGGTGATAAAACACCTTTTTCATGTGTAGAAGTGCTAGCACCAGCAAAACCTTGCATGACACAGTGAGAAATTTCACATGATATTTTGTAACAATGACACATAGAAGTACAGACAGCATACAAAAATCACAAAAAAAAAAAAAAAAGCCAAAACCTATAACATAAATGCAAGAAAAGAAGGACAAAATAGAGCTATTTTGCCCTACGGTGGGTGCCAAAAATGTACACACTAACATGTGCACTTCTCTAAGACATTGCTTCCAAGAGAATCCCTAAATGGGAAACCTTGGGAAGGTGACCTAGAGCTCGCTAGGCATGGAGTGTAAGGGTTTTAAGAATGCTCCCAACTAGAGCTATTAAGACAATAACCTTCCTAGTAAACCATGCAATGGGAGATTCAAAGAGACAAGGGCAAGAATGTCAATATCCTCAAGAATCCAAATGGAGATGAAATGCAAGCTATGCTAAGAATGGAAATGCAAGCTAATCTATGGAAATGAAAGATAGGAGTGTTACAAATCCTTTTCTAATTAAGTTATGTGAACTAAACTAGAGCATGAAAGGAGACTAAGCTAAGAAAGCATAAATATGAAGCTAAGCTAAGAATGCAAGAAATTAAGGCTAAATGCAATAAGATCTCCAAAAGCTCCAAAGTCTTCAAAAGCTCCAAAGTCTCCAAGAAATCCTATAGCATAAGATTAGCATAAAAATTTAGATCCTAGAATGAGGAGAGAGCTCTTCTTTTATAGGAATTGAAAAGGAATGGACCATGGAGATTAAGAGGAAAAATATTTAATCAAGGGTGGAGCTTGAAAGAGGAGCAATCCATGTGCATAAGTTTCCTCCAATGAGAAATAAGTGTTGACTTTTGTGCCCCATATGAGACAAAAAAGCCTTTTCTTATTTTTATAAAATAAGAATAATGCTTTATTTGTGCAACTTAGGATAAGAGGAAAAGTGGGGGCTTTTTATTTAATAAAAGGGGAGGGAATTCCTTTTAATTAAATAAAGACTTTCGGGTAAAATGGTTAGCCCAGAGAAAATAATTGAATAAATGATAAAAATAGGATTTGATCAAGAATAAGCAATTGATAATTTTAGCAAATAATGCTAGACAGGGGCTAATAGTCTAGATGACCATTTTTGGGTGATTACAATTCTTAGTAGTTCCAACATCTTCTTTAGCTCTTCTCCTAGTGGCCACTCCAAATTGGGAAGAAGAACAAAAAAAGCCTTCCTGCAATTGTTTTTTCCTTCTCCCACCTTCTTTTTGAGATGATCCATCCTTGTCTTTTACTCTGGCTTCCTACCATTTCCTATTTTTGCTAATCCTCTCTTCACTGTTGCTAGGCTTTTCCTCTTCTAGGAGAGAATATTTAATGACACAGGGATAGGGGCCTAAGGGGCCAAATGATGGGACACCCTATAGATCTATCCTGCTCAACAACTCACCTAAGCAACAACAACATAGTGAGGGAGAGAAAGTAGGATCAATCATATATTCTTTAATTCAAATTGAGTCATACATGTTAGGCTATAAGGCCTTCCCAGTTATAGCTAGATATTACAATGAATTACAGAAGTCCTCAAACATGCAAAGATCTACCAACAATCTTGATTCTACTATCTTCTATCTTCTATCAAAATTGACTCCCTAAACACTAACCAAACAACTATACTTATACAAGAGGGTACCAAACTAGGTTAGCCTTCGAATCCACAATCAATAGAAGAAATGGTCATATGTAGGACCACACACTTCCCAATGATGGATACCACATTAAATCTATGACCCATAATCAATGCACAAGTCCACCTCAACAAAAACTCAAAATAAACTACTCAGTAAGAAAGGATGACTGAGCAACAGACAAGCATCACTGAGTGCCAGTGAAACAACCAATTTCCCAAGAACCAACCATACTTGGTAACCAAATGAAACCATCCAACTATTGACCTACTCGGTCGATGCAGGAACTGAGCAACATAGAGAAACTTCAAAATCTTTTTGGTGACATAGGATTGCCAAGGACCTAAGATGTTCCTACATTAGACACCTAGGGTTATTTAGAAATGATTATCTAAATCATTCAGTAGGTCTAGTTTGAGCTACATCCAACTCAGACAATAAAATCTATGAACTGTCTTCAATTGGTCTATTCTTCCACATTACCAGATATTCCATATACTATTTACCTCTTGTACTCTTAACAATTATCTGTTCCAAAATCTACTCAACTTCTTCATTTTGCTTCTTGTGATATTCCATCAATATTGTCATGTCTTCATTAGGTTCATGATACTCATACAAATCAACAATGTTAAAAATTGGTGATATGTGTTGGAGATTTGCCAGCAGTCTAGTACTGACTATATGTTTGTCATTGATGACAATATATGGAAATTAACATTCATGGAAGTCTTATGTAGTAAGCTTCTAGTATATGAAGCATGGACATGATATTAGCATGATATCATGGGTGTAGAGGTTAACTATTAGTACAGATAGTTATATAGTAGCTAGTGTCAGCATTGTTGCTGACAGAGTAACAGGCAGTGTTCTATGTATGGTTGTCTGTACAGTTGTCATGGAGCCTTGCACACTTGGATATATGTTGTAAACATGTTAGTGATGTTTCAATTATGGATGCATAGTCTGTTGATGAGTAGAAGTGAAGTTATGTAGTTGCTATTCGCTAGTAGCAGTTTCCTATGTTTGTTCAGGAGAGCTGACAAGATTTTATTGGTTCTTGAGTTGTGCCTATCTCGAGGGCATTTTCCCTTGGAGTTAAGCTTGGACAAGTGTTATTGATGTTTGGTTAAAAGTGCATGAGTTAATTCATCTTATAGAGAAAGTTCAAGTTATTTTGGTAGAGCTGATAATGTGTATTGTGTGTCTACAATTATCTTGTTAGACAGGTCCTAGAATGAGTTGCATGCATAGTAGAGCTAACAGAATGTTTATTGGAGTTTTTTATAATTTCTCTAATATGATTTCAAGTTGGCTCTAATAGGCTGACTTGATTATATCATTTGGAGGAAAGATATATGCAAACAGTCATTTGTGATTGCTGGAGTGTGGTTCATGGTTGATTAAGTAGAGCAGAGTAGAGTGTGTGAAGTGTTGAACCATTAGAAGAAGGTCTATATGACCAAGTAAAGTACTTGTGCTATTCATTGGAACTGATCTAGATAGTAGTTCAAAGTGCAGTTCACCAAGATCTAGATATAGTGTGTATCTATTATTCAGAAGGTTGTAGCCCTCACCCATTTAAGAATTGTCCTCTTAGACAGTGCATCCTCTCCCCTAATAGGGACAATTGTAAAAGACTCCTAATAGGGTCTGACCCTTCACTAGGTCTACTATACTTAATATATTGTAAAGGTACTCTTAACAGGGTAAAGGATCTTCTAACAAGGATCATTATACACTAGTATAGAATATTAGTGTGTATCAAGTCCCATCAGGGTTTTTACCTATTTGGGTTTCCCCATAACCAAAATATTGGTGTTGTGTTCATGTTTTCTTTCATTTTTTTTATACTTTATGTTTAACTATACTTAATTGGATAAAGAATTAAATCTTGTAGATAATTGATTCACCCCCTCCCCCCCCCCCCTCTCAATTATCTCTTGGGACTATTCCTAACAATTAGTATCAGAGACAAGTGCCTCAGAGAAAAATTTTAATAGGTTGAGGTTGATCATACTTCAGGAAAGAAAGTCCTAAGTTTGATGGAGAGAATTATCTTGATTGGAAGAACAAGATGGTGACCCATTTGCAATGCATTGCTTTTGAAGTTTTTGATGTGACTATCATAGCAGCCAAGATTCCTACCTTATAAAACCTTGCAAAGGATGATGCTACTAATAAGAAAAATGAATTATTCCATTAGAATGCTATTGCTAAAGAAGCCCTTATCAGCACCATATCTAATGGTGAGTTTTCAGAAATAAAAAAGGTAGAAACCACCCACAAAATATGGAAGCACCTAGAAGACATATTTGAAGGAGACAAACAAGCAAAGGATGTGATCAGAAAGACATGGAAGAAAAGATACAATACATTAGAGATGTCGCCTGAAGAAAATATCAAAGCTTACAATCAAAGGATAAATGAAGCAGCTGCTGGAATCAGGAACAATGGTGGAGTGATTTTAGAGGAAGACATTATGGACAAGTTAATGACTACTCTTACTCCAGAATATGAAAGAAAAATCAACATCCTTGATGAGACCATGAAACTTACATCTAATTTCAAGAGAGAGACCTTGATTAGAAAAATCTTATCTTTTGAGATTTCAAGATTTAAGACAGAACCAAAGAGTGAGACAACCTTCAAAGCAATAGTTCATGGTAAGAAATCTGCAAACACTTCTGGTAATTTTGATCATGATGATGAAAAGAAAACACTAGATTATTCTATTGGTATGATTTCCAAAAGAGAAAAGAAAGGAAAAGGAAAATATCAAGGTCAATTACCATTTAAGTGCTTTTCATGTAATAATATTAGTCACTTTGCATCTAAGTGTCCTACTAGAGATAGAAAGTTCAAAAAGGATTACAAGCCTAAGTACTCTAAGGAATGCTACTATGTAGGAGATGGATTTTTAGATGATGAATTAGGTGAAGAATAAATTGGATTAATTGCTATTGTAGAAAAAATGAATAGTAAGACTACTCATGAAGATAAGAAAGAGAATCAAGAGCTAGCATTGATTTCACAAGCTGACATAAGGACAAACTAGATTATAGATAGTGGTTGTTCACATCACATGATAGGTGATAAAGGAAGGTTTGTTCATCTAAACAAATACAATGGTGGTATGGTTAGATTTGGAGATAACACTCCTAAACCCATAGTTGGTAGAGGAGCCATCACCTTGGAGGGAAAGAATAGTACTGATGTTCTCTATGTTGATGGTTTGAAACATAACCTTCTCAGTGTTGGATAGTTACTTGGAAAAGGTTATCAGTTGGAGTTCAAAGATGACAAATACATCATTAAAAACAAGGATGGTGTTATGATTTCATTAGGCTCAAAGACAAGAGGTAATGTATTTCAACTCAATTTAGAAGAAAGATGTTTTATTTCTAAAGTTGATGACAATTGGTCATGGCATAAAAGACTATGTCATATCAATTTTGATAACATAGTAAAGATTAGCAATGTTAAGGTAGTAAGAGATCTACCTAGCATAGCAAAGCCAGTTGATACTATCTACAAGGAATGTGTAATGGGAAAGCATGTGAGAAATTCACTAGGAACAAGTAGAATTTAGTAGAGAACAAGTTGGATCTGATTCATACAAACCTATGTGGTCCAACTCAAACAAGATCTTACTATGGTGAAAGGTATTTCATTTTGTTTGTTGATGGCTATACTAGGATGATGTGGGTTGCATTATTCAAAGATAAGTTAGAAGCATTTGAGAAATTTAAAATATTCAAAGCTAAGGTTGAGAATGAATCTGGACTAAAGATAAAATTTTTGAGATTAGATAGAGGAGGAGAATTCACCTATGATAGATTCTATGAGTACTATGAAGAAAATGGCATAAAGAGATAGTTAAGTGAACCTAGAACCCCTCAGCAGAATGGAATTGCAGTGAGAAGGAATAGGATAATTCTTGATATAGCGTGCACCATTATGATAGAAGGAAAAGTTGCACACACCTATTGGAGAGATGTGGTCAATATAGTAGTCTATACTATCAATAGAATTAAATTGATGCTAGGCACTGACAAAAAACCATATGAGCTATGGTTTGGTAATGTTCTCATAGTAAAATAATTTAGAATCTTTGGAAGGAAGTTCTACATCAAGAGGGATGAAGTAGTAGGAAAGTTTGATGCAAGAAGTGATGAATGTATTTTTCTTGGTTACTCTACTAAAATTAAAGCTTATAGATGTTTCAATTTAACATTGAAAAAGATCATACAAAGTGCTCATGTAAAGATTGATGAAAAGTTTATGGTTCAAGAAAGATATCATGGTTACTCACCCATGATTGAAGAACCTGGACCCTCTACTAGTGAGACAATTATTGAAGAAATGTTTGATAGTTTTGATGTATTATTCAATAACCCTAAGACAAGTGAAGAAAATACTCCTAAGGCTAATGAGTCAGCATCACCTAAAGTTCCAAAGTTTACTGTTACAAGTAGTAGTTGTCGTTGTGCCAAAAGATCAACCTGTTAATGCCCGATACAACCACTAGACTTATAGAAGACATAGGAGGCTTTTAAACCATGTCACGAATCCTGAGGGGAGTGTTAACCATTATGCAAACAATCTCCCCCTTAGCATTATCCAAGGGGATTCAAACCTATGACCAAGCTTGGATACCACTTTTTACAAGTAGTAGTTTCCATTGCACCAAAAGATTGACCTATTAATGCCCGATACAACCACTAGACTTATAGAAGACATAGGAGGCTGTTAAACCATGTCACAAATCCTAAGGGGAGCACTAACCATTATGCCAACATTTACATCAATAAATCATTCCAAGGAAGACATCATTGGAGATCAAAGCGGCAAAGTCTTAACAAGATCACAAGAAAAGAACTCAACTAGCAGTAAAGTGGTATGTTTACTATCTTAGATTGAACCTTTAAGTGTTGAAGATGCTTGTAATGATTAAGATTGGCATGATGCTATGAAAGAAGAACTTGATCAAATTATTAAGAATGACATTTGGGAACTGGTCCCAAGACCAAGTGACAAGAATGTGATTGGAACAAAGTGGATATTTAGAAACAAGATGAATGAAGATGTTACAATAGTAAGAAATAAAGCAAGATTAGTATGTAAGGGATATGCACAAAGAGAAGGCATTTATTATTCAGACACATTTGCACCTGTGAGAAAATTAGAAACTATTAAATTGTTTCTAACTTATGCTACAGTAAAAAACCTCAAATTTTATTAGATGGATGTCAAATTAGCATTCGTAAATGGAGACTTGAAAGAAGAAGTATACATTGAGCAACCAGAAGGATTCACCTTATCAGACAGACTTGATATGGTATGTAGATTGAAGAAGGCCCTTTATGGACTTAAACAAGCCCCTAGAGCATGGTATGAGAGACTAGATGCATACTTAACAAAGATTGGATTCAAGAAAGGAGTAGCAGATTGTAATCTATTCATTAGAGAGACATCTAAAGTTTTACTACTTGTAGCCATATTTGTTGATGACATTATCTTTGGAGGTAATGACAAGCTCAATGATGAATTTTCCAAAGAAATGTAGAATGAGTTTGAGATGAGTATGATTGGTCCTATCAAATACTTTTTGGGACTAAATGTGCAACAGACAAAAAAAAGAATCATTATTAATCAGTCAAAATATGTGAAAGAGATACTGAAGAAATTCAAGATCAATGATTGCAAGCAAGTAGGAACCCCTATGATCACTAGATGTAAGCTTAAAAAAGAAGATGACTCATCAGAAGTAGATATAACATTGTATAAGTCTATGATTGGTAAACTCATATATATTACTTAGACTAGACCTGATATTTCGAATGTAGTTGGCATAGTTGGAAGATTTCTGTAGAACCTGAACAAAGTCACCTCATGGCCATAAAAAGAATATTCAGATACTTGAAAGTCACTATAGATTATGGTCTATGGTATTCTAACTCCGAAAATGTTGAGCTTCATGTGTACACTGATGCAGATTGGGTAGGATGTGTTGATGACAAAAAGAGTACATCAGGTGAAGCAGTGTTTCTTGGTGACAGACTTGTCACTTGGACAAGCAAGAAACAAAATTGTATTTCTTAGTCAACAATGGAAGCGGAGTATGTTGCAGCAGCCTTGAATTGGTCTACAATTATTTGGATCAAGTAGATGATAAAGGATTTTGGAATTTAGATTGATTATCCTATTGTTATTCACTGTGATAATAGTAGCACTATCAATATGTCAAAGAACCCTATGCTACATGCAAAGACAAAGCACATTGAGATAAAGTATCACTTCCTAAGAAAGAAAGTGGTAGAAAAAGAAGTCAAGTTGGACTATGTGAATACTAAAGATCAATTGGCAGATATATTCACAAAGCCCTTACATAAGGATACTTTTGAGTATCTCAGGGAGAAGTTGGGAGTAATTCCTTTCCTTGATTCTTCTTAGAAGAAAGAAGGAAAGGCATTAGTCCTTAGGGACTGATGGAAGGTTGACTACCCTACCTCAAGAGTAGTATCGATGCTTAAAATGAATGGCATCCTTTTCCATTGATGTGGAAGGGGGAGTATATATAGAGTCATGAAAAATAGAAGTGAAAAGAGGAGTAATGTACTTAGGGGGAGCAGCATTCAGTTATGATAGTAGTACAGTTGAGGAAATGGAGAATATTAGAAAATATTGTAGCAAATGGAGGATTCATCTTTTGGGGATTTTTGAAGAGAAAATGGAGAATGTTATAAAACAAATTTTCATTTGGCTTGGTGGTGGTTTTTCATTCCACATGTTGCCATCAATGCCAAAGGGGGAGATTGTTGGAGATTTGCTAGCAGTCAAGTACTAACTATATGTTGTCATTGATGAAAACATATAGAAAGTAGCATGCATGGAAGTCTTATGCAGTAAGCTTCTAGTATATGAAGCATGGAGATGATATTAGCATGATATCATGAATGCATAGGTTAACTATTAGTATAAATAGTTATATAGTAACTAGTGTCAGTAGTGTTCCTAACAGAGTAGTAGGCAATGTTATGTATATGGTTGTCTGTACAATTGTCATGGAGCCTTGCCTACTTGTATATATGTTGTAGACATGTTAGTGATGTTTCAGTTATGGACGCATAGTCTTTTGATGAGTAGAAGTGAAGTTATGCAGTTTCTATTCACCAACAATAGTTTCATGTGTTTGTTTAGGAGAGCCAATAGAGATTTTATTGCTTCTTTAGTTGCACCTATCTTTAGGGTATGTGCCCTTGGAGTTAATCTTGGAGAAGTTTTATTTATGTTTGGTTAAGAGCACATGAGTTAATTCATCTTACAGAGAAAGTTCTAGTTGTTTTGGTAGAGCTGACAATGTGTAGCGTCTGTCTACAATTATCTTGTTAGATAGGTCGCAGAATGAGTTGCATGCATAGTAGAGCTGACATAATGTTTATTGGAGTTTTTTATGATTTCTCTAATATGATTTCAAGGTGATTCTAATAGGTCGACATGATTATATCATTTGGAGGAAAGATATTTATAGGCAGTCATTTGTGATTGTTGGCGTGTTGTTCATGGTTGATTAAGTAGAGTAGAGCAGAGTTTGTGAAGTGTTGAACCATCAGAAGAAGGTCTATGTGACAAAGTAAAGAACTTGTTCTATTCATTGGAATTGATCCACATAGTAGGTCAAAGCACAGCTCACCAAGATCCAAATATAGTGTGTATCTATTATTCAGAAGGTTGTAGCCTTCACCCCTTTTAGCATTGTGCTCTCAGATAGTGCATCCTCTCCCCTAACAGGGACAATTGTAAAAGACTCCCACTAGTGTCCGACCCTTGACCAGGTCTACTATAGTTAATAAATTGTAAAGGTACTCCTAACAAGGTAAAGGATCTTCTAACAAGGATCATTATACACTAGTACAAAATATTAGTGGGTATCAAGTCCCATTGGGGTTTTTACCTATTTGGGTTTCCCTGTAACTAAAATATTGGTGTTGTGTTCACTTGTTCTTTCATTGTATTTATGCTTTATGTTTAAGTATACTTAATTGGATAAAGAATTGTATCTTTGAGATAACTGATTCACCCCCACCTCTCGATTATCTCTTGGGACTATTCCTAACAAATTGGTGATATGTCCATGTCATCAAGTAACCCAATCTCACATGCATTTCCACTGTCAAATTTCTTTAAAATCTTGCAAGGTCAAAAAATTTTCATCTTCAACTTCCCATATGTTCCATTATGAAATCATCCTTTCTTCAAATGAACCATCACTTCATCACCTACATCAAAAGTCTTATGTCTCCTTGATCTATCAACTCTGTCTTTGTATTTTTTATTACTCTCTTCCATCTTGATTTTCACATCTTCATGTAATTTCTTCATGTACTCAGCAAATTTCACTCCTTTAGTACTTCTCTTATTTTCATCATGACGCAAGGCAGGGAGCAAGAGGGGCCAAACAATGATGCACCCTAATGATCCAAGCTTGCCCAACACATGCAAAAGAAAACAAACACAACAATGAGAGAGAGAATGTAGATTCTTTCTTATATTTTCATCAAATAGAACTATACATGTCAGGCTATAAGGCCTTCTTAGTTAGGGCCTATTATTAAAATTAAATATAGAGGTCCTCAAGCATGCAAGGATCTATCAAAATCTCTACTTCTATCTTCTATCCAACTCCTATCCAAAAACTACCTCCTAAACTCTAAACCAACAAATACATTTATACAAGAAGCTACTGAACTAAGTTGGCCTTTAGATCCATAATCAATGGAAGGAATGGTCAGATCTAGGACCACACACTTCCCAATGATGGATTCCAAAATTAAATCCACAATCTAATATAAATGCACAAGTCAACCACATCAGACACTAAAACTAAACCCGTCGATGTGCAAGATAATCGAGCAGTAGACAAGCAACACTAACCACCAGTGAAACAACTAACCACCCAGGAGATAACTAACCATACTCAGCAACCAAAGGAAACTGACCAACTACCAACCAAGTCAATCAAATTAGGAACCAAGTAACATAGGTAAATGCCAAATTTTTTTTGTGACACAAGATTGCCAAGGACCCGAGATGCTCCTGCATCAAACACCTGGGGTTAGTTTGAAATGATTCTCCAAATCATTTGGTAGGTTTGGTCTGAGTTACATCCAACTCAAACTATGAAATCCATGAACTATCTTCCATTAGTCTATTGTTCCACTTTACTAGATATTACATATACTATTTTCCTCTTGTACTCTTGCCAACTCTTTCCTTCAAGATCCATTCAACTTCATCATTCTACTTCTTAGGATGTTCTCTCATTATTGTCACTTCTTCATTAGGTTCATGATACTCATACAAATCATCAATGTTACAAATAGGTGACATTTCTATGTCATCAGGTAACTCAGTCTCATATGCATTTCCACTATCAAAGTTCTTCAAAATCTTGCAAGGTCCAAACTTCTTCATCTTGAGCTTCCCATATGTTCCAACAGGAAATCAACCTTTCTTCAAATGAACCATCACTTCATCACCAAAATATTTTTTTTTATGTCTCCTTGATCTATCAGTTCTGTCTTTGTATTACTGATTACTGTCTTCCACCATTAGCTTCACATCTTCATGTAATGTTTTCATATACTCAGCAAACTTTACTCCTTCACCACTTTTCTTATTCTCATCAGCAATGTCTCTCAAATATGATATTCCTCTTAGTTGTGTGCCATTCACAATCTCAAATGGTGTCTTTCCAATACTCCTATTCATTGAATTATTGTATGCAAACTCTGCTTGTGCCAATACAAAATCCCAATTACTCAGTGTGTCTCCATGTAAGGCCCAACCTGTTTCCACCTTTTCCTCGACACTTCAATGACGGAAGATTAAGGGGTGTTGTAGTATCTGGATGATTGGTAAATCCCTAACGGAATTGTACCTCAGGATAGACCTATATATTGTACCTTCATATCAGTACCTATCAACTAAGTGTCACAATGACAGAGGTGATATATTTGGGTTATTAATTGTGTAAGTGAATCTTCGATGCAGTATGTTACCCTACAAATCATAGATCCAGCTAGACTATTAAGGTTCCATTGAGTACTTTTGTCGAAAGGATTAGATTCAAGTAGTTGAGATGTAAATGCCAAATTAGTATGTGTTAAGTCTTAAGTTTATCTTGGATTATATTAATAAGTTGATGTGATGATTCTAGTAACTCCTATGAGGAGGATGAGTAATGTTTTGATGATGTATTATATGGTTATACCATAGTGGCATTTTGGTGATATTCTTAGAACCCTGAACAAGGATTTGTTAGATCCTAGACTAATAGGATTATTCTGCATTTTGTTTTCCTAGATTAGGAAATTTAATCATAATTGTGATAAGAATTTTATAGGACCTGATTGTTATGGTTACCCCCTTACCGATGTTGAACCATTGATTTATCTTAAATATCATGCTAAGGAAAATTGAGAATCTTTGAGATTAGGAGTACTATGAAGTTATGCAATCAAATTATGTAGATTGAATTGAATTGAAATAATGAATGTATTCTATATGTTTGCAAGCTTGAATTTGGATTATGATCTATATGTGGGCATTGTACTTTATGTGACTTTGAGTACGTAGTAGAAATTATAACTTATGTGTATAAAATTATATGCAATTAAATTATGCACTATATGAAAGTGATTAGATGTATGCATTGAATCATGAATTATGAGAAAGCGATTGTAAGAATGCAATCGAATTCTATGTTGCAAATGAATATCATGGTCGACATCTTCACTGCATTGATGTTATGAGTAATTGATGATTACCTTGTGATGATGTTAGATTATTGATGATCATGATTTCAATTGAATTACAAGATTAGTAGGCATTAGAGATGCAATTGAATTATAAAATTGAACTAAGCAATTGAATTTTGATTAAATTGAAGATGTTATATCTTATATGTTTATTCGTATTGGTATTTTCTTCCTTGAATTATTGATGCTGCATTGAGGAATGTGCAGGTAAGAGAACCATGGAACTAATCGGAGAACCAAGGTTAAACATATGTGAATTGAGTAAGCCAAAGCTTAATCCAATATGGGATTAAAAGCCTCGTTGTAATGTGAACTCCTTGTAAATGTGGATTTTTGCATGTGTGTTATTAGTTAAATTCTTTTTGTCATCTAGGACATGACCTTGGGTATGTAATGTGTAATCGTTAGTGTCATTTGACACTTGTTATGTGCTTGTTTTAATTCATCCTTGTTCTAGTCACTTCTAGAGGCCAATAAGGGGTTCTAAGGGTCATTTTTGGCATAATTTAAGTACCTTATGGATAGGGTTATGAGTTAAGAAGGTTTTGAGCATGTCCCTAATTCCCTAGTGACCTTGGTAACCTATTTTATGACCCATTTGCCCTCAACTTCGAAATTGGATAAGTCATGATCTTTACCCAACTCCACCTTTTCTTTCAATCATGCATTTATCATGAGGGGACAAGGGAAGACAACAAGGCCATAGAGTCAAGTCTGCATTTATGGATGGTGGGTGGGTAGAGATTTGGAGGCCCTTTTAGAGGCCCTTAGGAGATTTAGTGGGTTTTCACCCACTCTCTACATTTGGGAGACATTAGGGTTTGGATTGAGGAAGGATAGTGGATAAGCTCTTCTCAAATTTCCATTTCCATCACACTTGTGGAGGTTGGTTACTCTTCTCATGGAAGCATTTCTACTTGCTCTTTAGATTAACTTATATTTTGCTTTCTCATGCATATGAATCTTGGTTCTTGTTGTGACAATGTGTTGTAATGGAGGGATTTTGGGTTTTGATTTCATGGTTTGATCTTGTTCTTTTTGCTTGATTGAGGGAGTTCTTGTTTATGGGTGAGAGGCATTACTCACCCTTTGGGAAGGGAAGAAGTGGCCTATGGGTGGAGGGGTTAGTTGGGCTCTCCATGAGGTGAGAGTCTCTTCTCTTGGAGAAGAGGGATAAGTCCATGGTTTATGGGCACCATGGAAGCCATTGTATTCTTGTATTTTGAAGAGGATGTTAAGCAAAGTATGTGTATGAAGAGGCATTTGGATATGCATGGATATGTAGCCTTGAAGAGGCATTTGGATATGCATGGATATGTAGCCTTGAAGAGGCATTTGAATACTCATGGTGAGAAAATTTTTATGTAATGGCATTCTCCCCTTGGAAAAGCCCACCTCCACCCTCTCAATGAGCTTGTAAGACTCATTTGTGTAACCTTGGAAGGGTGTAATTTGTCATATGTGCATTTATGTATATTGTTTGTGAGCATCTTGTTGATCTTGTTGCATACCCATTTAGCCTTGGTTCTCCAAGCTCGGGGGTGGTCTCATAAGAGACCTAGCTTGGGTGGTGAGCACCCATGGTTCTCCATTTTTTTTATTTGCAGATTTGTGGAAGCTCAAAGAGGAGCTATCATGGAGGTTTTCATCTTTTGGGTGGTTGTGTGAAGACAACCCGTTCATTCCTTTGTGAAATCTCTCTTTGTATTTAGACTTCTATTGTTGTAAAAGAGATTGTAATGCTTTTTACTTGGAGCTATTGTGAAGATGAAATAGATGAGAGACTGTTATTTATTTGATCTTCCATTGTGTGGTATTAGCAATTTGCAGTGCTTTATTGTAACTATGAAGATGTAACTATATTTGATGTAATTGTGTATGTATTGAAATGGATTCCTTAATGGTTATGATGAATTCTTGCATACGTTATAAAAGATCTCTCTCTCTCTCTCTCTCTCTCTCTCTCTCTCTCTCTCTCTCTCTCTCTCTCTCTCTCTCTCTCTCTCTCTCTCTCTCTCTCTCTCTCTCTCTCTCTCTCTCTCTCTCTCTCTCTCTTTATAGTTGAAAATACTCTTTCCTTGCAAATGAGTTACCAACATTGATAGATTAAATATTGTAACAATTTCATTATGATTCCATATTTGGGTTGATATAAGAATATTGTAGTTCCTATAAGATGATTTAAGTGTCATGATCATTGAAAATAATCTCTAAATATGATTCATATCACTCTTTTAGTCCTATAAATCGTAATGAAACAACTATGAAGAAATGAACAAATTAGTTTTATGTTGATATCTCAATTGATTTGCAATCAAACTATATCTAATCCTTATTGATACACTATCAATTTTAAGACTATAGACTTCCTTATGCATTAAGGAGACTAATTAAATGAGGAAAATATACTACTCATAGTTTGCAAGAAGATGTAAAAATAATGCAAGCAAAATAACACTCTCTAGATTTTAAGAGAGCAAAATGCTCTCTGGATTTTGTATGGGATAAAAATCCCATACAAAATCCATACCACAGTCGTTTTATAATATTAATCTTGCCACCTCAATATGTAATAAACAAATAAAATAACATGGTATTATTTCCCCCTTACCTTATTTAATATCCTCCCCAATACATGGCACATGCATAGGGATGACAAGTCTTTGTAAAGTTTGAAACCAATTTCATTGGTCAAGAAATTGTCCTTTTGCTGTCATCTCTTACCTCTTACTAAATGCTCTTACCTTTTAGTCTCCAAAACCTACGCATGTCCTTGCTAGCCCATGCCTAGAAATTAATTTAAAATGTGAATGGTGCTTCCCTTGGACAAGAGTAAGTGGTGGGACCCACTTCCCACTTAGTTCCCATGCCTCTCCTCTTTCTAAGCACTGGTTTGGGTGCAGGCTTTTGGGGAAGTTTGAAAATTTGTAATAAATTTCCTTCCCTCTCTTAAATTGTGCACCCCTCCCTTGTCCTTTGTGATGGTAAGTGGAGTGAAGGGAATATTTGATAGATTTCTAGGGTGCTAAGAGTAGGGAGATAGGCTAGTTGACTTGGTAGGATGATTAGATTAGTGAGTAGGTTAGTTTGTAGATAAGTTAGTTTAGGTTGTTAGTTAATTATTTTTATATGAGATTAATGTCATGTTAATAATAATAGTTAGATGTTATTTAGCAATGTTTTAAATATTTATTTTGCTATTTATATATGATGTCATATAACTAGATTTATGACACGTATGTAATGATAATTAATATATTATAATATATTAACTAGTTAATAATTATATTAATTAATTTCATATATACAATTTAGTTTTAATCTTTGAATATACATTATTAAATAATGTTTCCTTTAGATTTATTAATTAGTTAATAGGTGCATTGATCTATTGGAATAATGTAATCATTAATTGAATTAATATGTACTCATTTTGAACAGAAATTAGTATAGACGATTATTGAAATTTATATTCAATATTTTTTTTATTAGCTTCCAATTTAATTTTCATAATCGAATTGGTCTTGAAATTTACATAATTGGAAATGGTTAACCTATCTAAAGAATAACATTATCAATAAACATTCTATTCCTCTTAGATAATCTAAAGGACTAATAGATTAACGTTTGACAAAATTGATCGCCGAGTTGATTAACGAACTTTGATTATATTGAATTTCATCTAGCATCCTTCGGGAAACAACTTGTTGAGGTTTGACCTCTTGTCACTTTGGGACTTCTTCATTAGCACTTTTGTGCCACATCGTGAACGTTGAACTTATAACCTTTTAAATAAAATTTTGTTGATTGTGTTTTGGCCCAAACTTTTGGGCATTACACTCCAACTAAAAATCTCAAAAGATTTCCCAAACTTATGTTCACAACTTCAATCTTTCCATCGGTTTGTGGGTGAAATGTAGAACTATATTTCAACTTAGTGCCAAATTTCCTCCAAAGGGTTTTCCAAAAATATCCAACAAATTTACTGTCTCGATCAGAGATAATACTCCTCGGTAATCCATGCAATCTAATAATTTCCTTAAAGAAAAGAGCTGCTACATGTACTGCATCTGATGTCTTTCTACAAGGTATAAAATGTGCCATTTTTGAAAATCTATCCACAACAACAAATATAGAATCATTACCTCTTACTTTATTTAGTAAGCCAAGAACAAAGTGCATACTAATGTCAATCCATGTTTTCTCAGGAACAAAAATCGATGTATACAATCCAGTATTTTGACTTACTCCTTTTGCAACTTGACAAATTCAATAACTTTTCAAAAATTTCTGAACATCTTTATACAATTGTAACCAATAGGACTTCTCCTTAAGAAAATTCCATGTTTTATCAATACCAAAATGTCTAGCCAAACTCTGAATATGTTTCTCCTTTATCAGATTATATCTCATTACCCCTCTCGTTATACACAATTGAATACCTTTAAACAACATACCTTCCTGAATAAAATATTCATCACATTTAGTATCTTGTTGATCTTGAATAGGTGCTCTGTACTTTCTCCATGGCTCAAAAAAAGTAGGGTCAAACTCATAAGAAACTCTCATCTCATCAAAACCAAGAACTTCAATTTTCATCTCGGTCATCAAAGATCTTCTTCTACTCAATGCATCAGCAACTCAGTTAGTGACTCCACTCTTATACTTTATCACAAATGTGTAACTCTACAAATACTCAACCCATTTCATATGTCTCTGATTCAACTTATTCTGACTACCCAAATACTATAAATCCTCAAGATCAATATACAACACAAATTCACTCAGTATCAAATAATGTCTTTATTTCTTCAATTCTTTAACAATAGCATAGAATTCTTGATCATACATAGAATATTTCCTTCTAGCATCATTCAACTTTTCACTAAAGAAAGAAACATTTTTACCTTCTTGACTCAACAAAGCTCCAATTACACTTCCACATGCATCACTTTCTACTTGAAATACCTTACTAAAATTAGGTAATGCCAAAATAGGTAATTTAGCAACCTTCTACTTCAGAGTCTCAAAAATTTTGTCATCTCCATGTGTCCACTTTAATTCTCTTTTGTCTCCTCTCATAGTTTCAGTCATAGCATCACAAATTGAACTAAAATTCCTTATAAAATTTTGGTTAAAACTTTTCAAACCATGAAATGATCTTACCTCACTAGCATTCATAGGTGTAGGTCAATTCAAAATAGCTTCAACCTTTTAAGGATACATCTTCAAACCATCAACTAAAATAACAAATTCCAAATACACAATCTCCTCTTTCATGAATGAACACTTTTTCAGATTTCTCAGCAAATTTTCCTCTTTCAATCTCTGCAAAACTTGTCTACCATGCAACAAATGTTCTTCTCTAGTTTTACTGAATATTATAATATCATCAAGATATATAATTACAAACTTACCCAAGAATTTCTTCAAAACTTCATTCATCAACCTCATAAAAGTACTCAATGCATTAGTTAAACCAAAGGGCATAACCAACCACTCATACAAACCTTCTTTTGTCTTAAAAGTAGTCTTCCATTCATCACCCTCTCTAATTCTGATTTGATAATACCCACTTTTCAAATCAATCTTTGTGAAATACTTTTCTCCAGTCAAACTGTCCATTATGTCATCCATTCTTGGTATAGGAAACCTATACTTCACTGTTATCTTTTTTATTTCTCTAGAATTAGTACACATTCACCATTCTCCATTCTTCTTTAGTGCTAATACAATAGGTACTACACCAGGGCTCAAAATTTCTCTAATCAAACCTTTCTCCAGCAACTCTTGAATCTATCAGTTCAATTCTTGATTCTTGGTAGGTGTCAACCAATGAGGTGCCTTATTCGGTAAAGTAGCTCTAGGGATTATATCCATAAAATGATAAATTCTTCTTTTCCATGGAAAAACATCAGGTACATTATAAAAAATGATATCACTGTACTTAGTGAGTAACTTATCAATCTCCTTAGGGACATTATCCTCTATTTTCTTACTTGTTTTGTTAGGGATCACATCAAAACATACATCATTCTTCTTCAAAGAGTTAACAAACTTTCTTCCCTCCATCAAACAAACCTTCATAGATGTGCAGACATTACTAATAGATTCTTCCATCAATGGTAGCAAGATTTATTTCTTTCCATCAACCATAATAGTATACTTATGCAATCTCCCATCATATATAGCATGTTTATCATATTGCCAAGGTCTACCCAACAAAATATGGCAACAATCCATAGGCATGATATCACAAAACACCTTATCATAGTACTTTCAAATCTTCAAATTCACATAACATTGTTCACTTACCAGGGGTGTATGCTCATCTTCAATCCATGAAATCTGATAGGGCTTTGGATGTACCAATCTTTCCAACTACAATTTTGTGACGATCTCTTCAAATGCCAGATTCTACAAGCTACCACTATCAATGATTACCTTCCAAAATTTGTCAAAACCTCTACATCTGGTCTTGAACAAACTTTTCCTTACTGGATCTTCCTTCTTGCTTTCATTCCACAATGCTCTCCTTACCATCAGGTTATTTTCTTTCCTAGGTTCATTCGGTGACTCTTCTTGCACCAAAGCATTTCTACTACTAACAACCTTCTTACTTGCATGTGTACATTCAAAAGATCTATTTCCTTCTTCTCCACAATTGTAACAAGTTCCTCAGAAACTTCCTCTACCATAACCACCTCCATAGTTATTGCCTCTACCTCTAGATGAACTTTCACCTTTCCACTCGATCTTGCCTTTGTCTAGATTTGTCTTTTCTGGTTCAAAGCTACCATTTTCACCATTAGATGTACCTCTTCCTCTAGGGAACCTACCACCTTGACCTCTTTGTCTTTGTTCATGTCTCTTGTTCAATTTCTCCTCGGCCTTCAAAGCAAACTGATAAGCCTCTTTAATATTCTCCAACTTGACCATACTAATTTCCACTTGGATGGAAACTCTCAAACCATTCAGGTATCTACTGATTCTTTCCACATCATCTTCATCATGTCTAGATCTGATATCTAATCTATAGAATTCCTTAGTATACTCCTTTACTGATCTATCTTTCTATCTCAAGCTTTGTCTTCGCCAAACTAGGTTAATCTGATATTCACAAGGTAAGAAATTTCCTTTCAATTTGTTCACCACTTTATTCCATACATTGATTTTGTCTTTTCCTTTCATCTTCCTATCTAGCTATAGATGTTCCCACCATAAGGATGCATGAATTTTCAACTTTGTGCTTGCAATCTTCACCTTCTTGTCCTCAGGAATGTTTTCATATTTAAAATACTTTTCCATCTCAGTGATCCAGTCCACTAATTCATCAGAATCTAACTTTCCACCATACTCAGGAGGATTGAAATGTGGTGTTGACTTCAGACTTGTTAAAGCCTTCAAAAATATTTCTTGTGTAGGGTCTACCCCAGTCTTGCATAACTTAGCACTATTGTTTACTATTTATATTTTCAGTTGATACTATTTGAGTCTCTTAAATACTTTGAAACATAAGTTATTTTTGTAGATCTGTAAGATTTCATACCATGTTATTAAGCATTATATTGATGTGAACCTATTCAGGTAATATCCTATGGATAATTATGCAGTTAATCTTTATGGTTTAGTTTATGATGCATTGTGTGAGATATACAAGTTAGGATATATCAAAATGTAGATATTATTTTTCCAATGTGTAAATGAATGCAGGAGTAAGTGGTTTGTGTGTTATGTTACATATTATATTATGTTTATATGTGGATTTTATTGGACCTACTGATGTGTGCATTGAGTGTGCAGGTAGTTGACCATGGTAATAAACTTGGGGTTTCAAATGCTAACCTATGTATATCCTCTGTGATGCTAAGGTCATGTTTATGAAGAGACATAGACCTCGTTGTTATGTGTTTAAATTCGTGAAAGTAAATTGTATGTTCATATTTAAATTAGTTTTGTGAAATGTTAAATAAGTCATGCCTAATGTAATTTATGTGTGTCACTTGATACCTATGTCCTTATGTGTTGGCATGACTAGTAAATGTATCTAGGAAGACCTATTTATTAGTTGATTTTCGCATGCAAACTTCTAGTGGAGTTTAGGAGGACCTAATAGGCTTCTAGAAGGTGATTAGGATTAGTTTTGACCACCCCACTTGATACCTTAAGGGTTAGGGGTCATTTTCAACCCACTAAGAGCCTAGAATACTCATTATGACACCTCAAAAATATCTCATCTTCAAAGTGGCGAAAATGGAAGAGTTTGAGAATTTTGGTATAGGTATCTTATCTTATTTGGTGAGTCAAACTCCATTAAGAGGGACACAAGTTGGTAGGATAAGGGAGAAAGACTCTAGAGTTTTCCTAATAGTGTCTGTACCTAATATTTCTTGGCAAAAGCCTATTTAGGGAGAAGAGGAGAGGAAAGAAGGTTGATCAACCACTCTCTACTCTTAGAGACCACTAGAATTGGAGAAGGAAGGAAAGGCTTAAGGAGGAGAAAGCTTCACAGTTCCATCTCTTGAACTTTGGACTTAAGGTTGGATATTCTCTATAACTAGTAGCTTATACATGTTTCTTGTATGTGTAATATTTAGGTAGTTTAATGGAGTTTTGTGTAATTTTCTTCAACTCCATGGGTTTCCATGGAGGTTTGTAAGTGTTGTATCTTAGTTTGTGATGCAAAATATTGTATTTATTTTAGTGTTGTGTTATATTGTGGTGTTAAGGGAGTTTTCAAGGTGCTCTCATCCTTCGGAAGGTTGGGTAACCTTGAGGGGGAAAGAATATTGGGCAGCCCTTTTAGAGAAGAGCTTCTCCATGTGTGGGAAGTATAAGCATGGATGTTATGGGCTCCATGTGGTCAAGTTTTCCTAAGGGCAAGGGATGGAATTTGGAGAAATTTGAAAAGGAATTTTTGTGTCCATGTGTGGCACATAATTTCCTTACTATTACCTTGAATGTCTGCTTTGGGTTCTTGGTCCACTTTCACCCCATGTTATATAGTCTTTAGGAGACTTATGTCTACAAGCTTGGTTGGGAGTTTGTTGTGTTTGTCTCCATGTTGTTGTTTTGAGTATGTTTGTACCTGTCGGTGTTTGAAACCCCTAGCTCGGGGGTGGCCTAAAAGGCCTAGGTTGGGAGGTGAGCCTCCATGGTCAACCTACAAGTTTTATTTACAGGTTCTATGAAGTTTTTGGAAGGAACAAACTTGCCTAGGAGGATTTGTATCTACAAGTTGTTTCATTGATTTATCTTGAAATTTATATGAGGAGAAAGTTGTAACTACTTGAAATATTTGATTTATGAAAGTTGCATTAATGTTGTAATTCTCTTGTGATGTGAAAGGAGAAATGGTATTTTTTTTAAAGTTGTGAAATCTCAATATATTGTGCAAGTAAAATATGCCAATTTTTTAGACATATTAATGATGTTATCTTCCTACAATGAGGAAGAAGAAATTTTTAATTTATTCAAAGTTGTAAAACTTGCAAATTTGAACTGTATGTAAAGTTTGGGAAAGAAATTAAATACATATTTTCTTATTAGTCAGTTCGTTTATTTAAGCTTTGCCATAATTAAGTTATCAAGATTTATAATCAATAATTTACCTTTCATATGTAAAGATCATTTGCAAAGTTATTTAATTCTTAAATGGTAATTTAAAAGTGTCATCTCTCAAAAGATATTTGATTAATCTTTTGGTAATTAAATTATTGAATGGAATTTTAAACTTGGATTTGTAGAATTTTAAATTGAATTTTCTCAAAGGAATTATAATTATAATTATATCGTTTAGTGGAGTAATATTACAACCTTTAAAATTTCATTTTAGTAATATTCATGTTTGCAATAATAAGACATAAAATCTAGTTATCTATTTTTGTTAGACTTGAAACATTTATATAAAGTTAAACAAATAAAATATAGATGTTAGATGGGTATTGAAATTTATATTTATATAATGTTTATATATAGATTAATACTTCATTTAATCCATTTCTTTTAGTTCTTATAGAAAAATTAATTTTAGGGAATCATAAATACCTAGTATAGAACTATATATAGTTATATGATAATAAAAGTATTCATAAAAAATTATACACAGATATAATTAAAAAATTAAATTATATTTCATTATATTGTTTTAGAGACATTCTAATTAAAAATATCTTGTAGATATTTCTTCAAAATAAAAATATTTATATATTTAAATTAATCAGGGCTGCTGTGTTTTGTTCAGAGGAATGGGAAAGGGGGCAGCCGGAAGCCTACCGATTCCAATCCTTGGCCGCTCACGCAGAGAATAAGATACTGTGCCAGCAGCGCTCCGTGTGGCATATTGGTATAAATGGAGACCAATGAGAGGGTGGTTGTGGGTTCGAATCCCACAAATAGAATTTTGTTGTGGTGTCCACCCTTTCTTTGACTTTTGCTCAGTCTTTTGTTCTATCCTGCCCTCCCTCGTTTGTGTGCAGCTCGGCTTCGGCCCTGCATAAAAAGAAATTAATTTTTAAGATAGAGATAAAACTATTTTTTTTAATATTATTTTAATTGCAGATTTAATAAAAATTTGAAGAAGGTTAGCGATATATTAAATTAGATATAATTTAAATCTGAGATCTATGTGGGTTTAACAAAGACTGAAAGTTAAGAATATGATCTTATAAATAGCATAAAATAAATATAACTAGGATTCACCATAAGTTCTACTGAAAAATACTTTTAATCTATAATTGAAACTATGAAATCCTATGGGTTTTTAACCCAACTTTATCTCTCTTATAAGTGGAGTATTTATAGGTTTGAGTTTTTAAAATTAAATGAATATTATAAGAGATGGATTTCAAAAATAAATATATTTTGGTTCATAGATGGGATTAATATCTTAGCAAGTTTATATTGAAGTTTTAGAAATATATTTGATTTATAGATTTTAGGTAGATATTAAAGTGCTTTATGTAGACCTTGTGGATAGAAAAATCTAGAACTTTATCGTAGCATTGTTTATAGTTTCTAATTTCACTTTAAAAGTTATTTAAAAATCAAATAATATCTTAGGATAAATATGGAAGATATTATTCTTCTAGGAAATTCTAGAAGAGAATATCTTATGAAATTAAAGTTAATGTTTATTATAAATAATGGAATTCAAAACTATATAGATTTTAGTTAATTGAGTAGTAGTTTTACTCAAGGAATTTATCTAGAAGATTCTAGGCTTGATTTCTTAATTCATCTTTTATGTTTTAAATAAAACTTAGAAATTATTTGTCATATTTACTTTGGTTAAGAAACTTCTAGAATGTTAGTTAATTGTTATTTAAATTAACGTAAATAGAAATTGTTGACTATTAGACTTAAAACTTCTAGAGATAAATTAGATATTTCTTTATGATATTTTTTTAATATTTGTAAAGTAATTTATAATTTATATAAATAGATATAAAAGAATTGTTTCTTTTAGTTAAGGTCATATCTATAGATTAAATGGGTTACATTAGGGTAAGGGTAAAAGTACAAAGCTGTGTCACACTTTTATAAAGGAAAAGGTCAACAACACACAAAAATTTTAACTTTAATGACATAAAAATGGCATTTATGTTTAAAATTTGGAGATGATGTAAACTAATGAAATGTGTAAAAGTGGATGAAGTTTATGGCTATAATTTTTTTAATTTTTTTTGAACAAGAATTCACATAGTTTTTAAATTTTTTAAGTCCATTTTTTACTTGCTGAAAAATGCTGAAAAATGAGGGTCTTGTCCGCACCAAAAAAGTATATGCAAATAATCTCTTTTTCCTTTGATTTCAAAATATGTCATAGATAAAATGTATAGCTAGTGCAGAAAAGAAGAAAAATTAGTTTTCAATGTATATTTTCTTTGTTATAACTACTCAAAGTCAAACATACCTGAAATCGACAGTTTTCATCTCGCGTCAAATTTCCCCTATCAAATCTACACCATTCAGAAAATAAATTACACACTCTTGAAGATAACTCTCTCCTCTAGTGTTAAATATAAATTTTCAATTTTTTTGATAAGCTTTACTATTTTTTTCTATTTTTGAAGCATCTTGTTCTCGAATGTTAAAATACCTACTTGTAGTATTTTGAAATTATAATATATTAGATCTAATTAAAATACTATAAAAATTATATGATGATAATCTTGACTCTGTACTCTAAAAAAGGGTATTTTTATATTTGTAAAAAAATATCATTAAAAAGAGTAAGAGTTATTGAAACGTCATTTTTCTGAAATAATTTTATTTCTTTAGTAATTGTTATAAAACATGCATTTAATAGATATTTCCAATTGGAAAAGGTGAAGAACTTATCTAACTTAGCTAGAATGAATCTATCTAGAACATATGTTTGACAAAAAATAATTTTAGTTAGAAATACTCAAATTCAGCTGTGCTGATAAGTTGTCCTAAAACGTGACACAACTTTGTGCTTTTACCCGTAACGTAATTATTTAGTATTGGGTTTTAGATTATTAAATTAATTTATTGGATTAATTTGTGAAACTTAATTGATTTAAATAGTTTTAGATAACATTAGCTAGAGGCTAATTTATTAAACTTAATTAAATTGGAAACTATATTGTACATTATTAAATTAATATTATAATCATAAAGTGAACGTAATTATATTGTTAAGATCATAATGAAGCTTTCATATCGTCAAGTATAGAGTCTTATATTTATAGTGACTCGTTAACCAATCAGGAATGGTTGACTTTGGGTCAACTGTTAGTCAAACCTAGGTAATTCTTCTTGGTTTGCATGCCTAGACCTTCCATGTTGATTTTAGTATCATTTTAACCTATTTACATGTTTATCGATGCATGGTTGACTTTTTGGTCAACTTTGGTTGACTTTAGTCAACTACCTCATTTTATGCACCGATCAAAGTGTGTGGCTTATGGAATCCCTTTGGGTTTATTTGGAAGCAATATTGTGAAGTTTGAGTTTAGGTCAAAGTTGGTCAAACTTGGTCAACCTTCATCTGGTTGGACCTCGGTGACATTTTTAAACACCTGACCAAATTGTTTAGCCATTTTCCTTTTGTATCATTTTTTGCGTGTTCATAGAATGCTTGTGCCATATTGTTTTTAACTTTAGCAAACTTTGTTGGTTATGCATGTGTGATGATAGTAGTAAACATAAGGTTTTTAAAAAAAATTGTAGTTGTGTTTTGCTCGAATTTCCAGGCATGACATCTTGACCTTGATCCATAATAGGTGCAGGTTCTACATTCACCAGTTCTTCCTCAACTTCATCATCACTAACATTTTCAAGATGTGTGCCTCTTCTTTGGGCTATTCAAGAGCTTCTAACCTAGCATCAATCTACCTTAGCATATCTGCCAATCTTGGATCTATATCTTGCCTCCCATGAACCATCTTGACAACCCTCTATAGTTACAGGTCAAATCACAATTTTCTACCCCACAATAATCAACTAGGGCTTCAAAAGGAATGTACAAACCTAGATCCATAGACCTAGATCAAGATCTCACCTCACTCTGATACCACCTATTGTAAGGTAGGGAGCAAGAGGGGCCAAAAAATGGCACACCCTAATGAGCCAAGCCTACCCAACACATGTAGAAGTAAACAAACACAACAGTGAGAGAGAATGCAGAATCTTTCTTATATTTTCATCAAATTGAACTATACATGCTAGGCTATAAGGCCTTCCTAGTTAGGGCCTTATATTACAATGAAATACAAAAGTCCTCAAGCATGTGAGGATTTGTCAAAATCTCTACTTCTATCTTCTATCCAACTCCTATCTAAAAACTACCTCTTAAACTCTAAACCAACAACTACATTTATACAAGAAGCTACCGAACTGAGTCTGCCTTCATATCCATAATCAATAGAAAGAATGGTTAGATCTAGGACCACACACTTCCCAATGATGGATTCCAACATTAAATCTATGATCCAATATAAATGCACTAGTCAGCCACAATAGACACTAAAATTAAACCCATTAGTGAGCAAGATAACCGAGTAGCAGACAAGCAACGCCGAGTGCTAGTTAAACAACCTACCGCCCAAGAGATAATTGACCATACTCGGAAAGCAAAGGAAACTGACCAACTACTGACCAACTTGGTCAAAGTAGGAACTGAGCGACACAGACAAACTCCAAATCTATTTTGGTGACAAGGGATTGCACAAGACCCGAGCTGCTCCTGCATCACATTAGCAATGTCTCTCAAATTAGATATACCTCTTGGTTGTATCCCATTCACAATCTCAAAGGGTGATTTTCTAGTAGTCCTATTCACTAAATTATTATATGAAAAATCTACTTGTTCCAACACAAAATCCTAATTACTAGGTGTGTCTCCAACTAAACATCTCAAAATATTTCCCAAACTTCTATTTACAACCTATGTCTATCCATCTATTTGTGGGTGAAATGTAGAGCTATATTTCAACTCATTTCCAAACTTTCTCCAAAGATTCTTCCAAAAGTATCCAAAAAATTTACTATCTTGGTCAGAGATAATACTCCTTAGTAATCCATGCAATCTGATAATTTCTTTATAGAAAAGATTTGCTACATGTACTACATCTGATGTCTTTCTACAAGGTATAAAATGTGTCATCTTTGAAAATCTATCTACCACAAAAAATATAGAATCATTACCTCTTACTATCTTTGTTAAGCCAAGAAAAAAATCCATACTGATGTCAGTCCAAGGTTCCTCAAGTACAAAAATCAGTGTATACAATCCAGTATTCTGACTTACTCCTTTTGCAACTTAATAAATTCCATATCTTTTCACAAATTTCTGAACATCTTTATACAACTATGGCCAAAAGTATTTGTCCTTGAGAAAATTCAAAGATTTATCAATACCAAAATGTCCAGCCAAACCACTACTATATTTCTCCTTCATCAAATTAGTTCTCATTGTTGGAAATATTCAGGAATTAACCGAGTTGCTAAGAGGGGAGGGGTGAATCAGTAACTCCAAATTTTCTTACAATTATAGATGTATTAACTTTATCCTTATGCATATAGAAAGCATGAAACTTAAAAGCATTCACAACAATGACACATAGATTTGGTTACCCAGAAACCTTCCAAAAAGAAAGTAAAACTAGGGTGGGGATGAAACCCACAAAGCTTTAGTACTGCAGTAAAAAGTTGGCCGGTTAAGGCTTACACTTGATCACTTCTGATGATCTGCCCTGCTAGGAGCAGTAAGGATTGCTAAATCCACCCTGTTAAAGGATTTACAAACATACAATGAAGCATGCACTCGGTAAAGAGATTTTACAAAAGACTGTTAAGTCTACCCGGTTAAAGCATTTAGTACTGATTCACCTGTTAGGATGAAATAGTAGATCTCTTGCTTTGCAATTGGATTGCTGATTGAGATTTTCTAATGTACTGATCACCTTCTGTGATGAATTTATCTTTGTTGTTCCCTATACTGCTTTAGCCCTTTGTAATTCGCTTATCTCTGCCTTTCTTTCTTTTTCACATTCATTCTCATTTCATTACATCTTGACATTTTTACAACATTGTTTATATACAAGTCTAAACAATTAATTACAATTACAATTACAAAGTCGGCTTGACAAATAAACATAAGTGCCACTAAGTCGGCCCAAGTATGGTTACACGGTTCCTGCAAACTAACTCGGTGACTTTCTGATACTCGGCGTCCACTGCATTACTCGGCATCATCATGCACTCGGTAGAAGTGAAGGCACGGTTCATACTAACCACTTAGTAGGTTTTGAATTCGGTAAATATTGGTGACTCGGTAGACATAATGTTACTTGGTTTACAGTATCCTGCTCGGTTTGCACTGTCTTGTTCGGTTTGCACTGTCTTGCTCGGTTTGCACTATTCTACTCAGTTTACACTGTTCTACTCAGTTTTCACTGTTCTACTCAGTTTGCACTGTCTTGCTCAGTTTTCACTATTCTGCTTGGTTTGCACTGTTCTGCTCAGTTTGCACTGTCTGCTTGGTTTGCATTGTTCTGCTCGGTTTGCACTGTTTTGCTCGGTTTTCACTGTTCTGCTCGGTTTGCACTGTACTACTTGGTTTGCACTCAGAATGCAAATAAGTGGTCACTAGTGGCAATTCTGGTTAATGCCAACAATCTCCCCCTTTGGCATTAGTGACAAAAACACTTATTGCCCAAAACTTATATACATGAACCATGCTAAGTTTTATTTTGATTTTTCAAAAATTTGTCTTTGTTATAGGGCTTTATACATTATCTCCCCCTTTCAATGTGCTAACTTTTCTTCTATACATGTCTTCTTCTATACATATCTCTTCCTATACATATCTCCCCCTTTTTGATGATAATGCTAAAGGTGTACATACAAGTGATTTACAGAGAAAATCCAAAATTTGATAGAAAATTAGAATGTACCTTCATTATTAGTGCCAGGGTTCTGTCCCAATTTTCTTGCAGAATCTTGCATGTTTGGATTGCAATTTGGACTTCTGTAGAGAGTTCAATCATGTGATGTTCTATAGAGAACTGATTGTCATGAATCAATGTTTTGGAATGTTCAATGTGCTTATACATTGTATTCATGATGGGAAGGATCACGTGCTGGATGTCTAGCAGTGTGGACTAGATCCTTGTGTCTTCTTTCAGTAGATTTGACTGCATATTTGATAGGTATGAGATTTTCATGTGATGAACAAAGCTTGAACTTGGTTCAAGTTGCAACTTCTGTATGCTAATCTTCATATCCTCATCCATTTTATTCATTTTATCCTTGACATCCTTTGTGAACTCGGCAATATTGCATAGTCTGGCCAAAAGAGAGGTGACATTCAAATAGATAGATTCAATGTTTGACAAAACTAAAGACAATTCCACTTGATTAATAGCTATGTGCTGAGCAATGTGCTCAAGCACTTTATTGTTGAATCTCTTCTTGGCTCTTTCAACTAACTTTTCTGTCCCAGATGAATCCTCATTGTATTTATTTACTGCTTCTACTAATTGTAGCAAAACATGTTGAGAGGAGTCTACTTTAATACCTAATGCATCAGACAAAATGTCCTTAGCATCCTTAATGATTTGATATTCCTTGTCTCTCTCCTCTTTAAGCTTCTTTTGCTTTGCTTTCCTTTGGAGGATTTCACCTATATTTTGCATTTGGTCCGCTGATAGATTTGCAAAATCTAATGTTGGAATCTCTATTTCTTCATCTAGGTCTATATCCTCTACTGTATTTTTACCCAAAAATTCTATACTCGGTTGAGCCTTAGACTTATCTGTACTTAATGCCTTAGTAGTAGTGATAGTAGACATAGTAGGACTAGCTATAGAGACTGGCATACTGTCTACTGGAGAACTTAAAATATTTACACTTGTAGAATAAAAAACTGGAATACTTACTGCTGGAAAACTTGATGAAGTGGGAGACTGCAACTCGATATAAGAAATGGTGGTTGCTTCTGTTGTTGCTATAGGTGATTGGACAAATGTTGAAGTTGTCACAACCATGCTTGAAGGTGTCTCTGGGCTAGATGTAGAAACTTTTATTGGAGAGGTAGGAAGTGATGCAATGACTTCTGCTGCTATCCTCACAGTGTCATCTACCTCAATGGCTTCTTCTTGTTCATCACTGTCATCTTCAATGTCTTTTATTATTACTATTTCAATACTCAGTTGGTGAAGATGGTATACGTTTTTCGATGTGGCATTTGCAGCCTTCACAACCGATTAAATATTGTTGATCAGAATCAAACAAGTATTGAACTTTAGTGTCATCTTACTTTCATTTTCCTTCAATGCCTTCTTTATTTCATCATTTTTCAAGCTCGGCATTAGCTGTCTCAGGGTTTGATCAAATATGTCTATTACAGTTTGCTTTGCATTGCTCCATCTCATTTTTATTGGATCTAATAAGACTGCTGGAACCTGTGGGGCTATTTCATCAGGAGAGTATTTCCACTGTCCCATCTTTTCAACAACAACATCTTCTATTACCTTCTATTCTATTTCCGATCTGGTTTCATATTTAAAAGATTTTATGTTACTTACTCCAGATCCTGATCCTTCTCTAAAAAGTTTGATCCTCTCTTGAAAGTTTAGAGGAGGCCTTTTGAATACTATATCTTTGTCTACCTTGTCTACCTTGTCTACCTTACCTCTTGCACTTCTCCTTGTAAATATAGTAGTGGGAGGCTTAGGTGCCTTAGTGATGAATACCTTTCCTTTCTTCTTTGCAGGTTCCGGTTCCTCTGTTTTCTCATCCTTTTCCTCTTCTTCTTCATCGTCTTCTCCTTTGTCCTTGGTTAGGATTTGCATTTTGGCTATCCTCTTCTTTCCTTTATTTACCACCTGTGGAAGCTTTATGCTTAATTCAATTCTTACTTTTTCTTCATCATATGTTCCAAAATATGGAGCTTTGGGATTGACAGGCTGATTAAGAAGGGCTTCAATGATATTCTTGGTTTCATCAATATTTACCTCATAAGGAAGAGGTTTTGCATGTACAATCCTCGGCTTAGCTGCTTGAATATATACATTATCACAATCCACCATGAAACAAATGTTATCCTTATAATCTTCTACCAACTTCTGTGGAATCCAGAATCTGTCATTCATTTTCTCTTTGAAAGACTCAAAATAACTATCCATGATGCTTTCAAAATTTTCACCCATTTCTGAAATGTATTCATTTATCTCATAAAGGACTGGCACATCTTTTCTCCATACAACTTTTCCTTTGGAAGGGAAGAATTTTTGAACATAGAAGAATAAATAGACCAGTAAAGATCCAAACTTACATGGATTGTTTTTGGAAGTTTGAATGCTTTCCATGTTTTTGTTAAACTATTTTAACAATAAATCTGCAAGGTCAAATGATAAGTTATTCTTGACCACTTTGTATGCTAGGTCAATAGCTTCATAGGAGACACTATTCTATCGACTTGAACTGTATATTTTATGGGCAATTATGTGTGTACCAAACTTCAGTTCAGCATCGGTAATGCTGCTAACTTTCATGCCTCTACCATCCCACTCGGCTAGGGATTTCTTCTCCAGTTCCGGCCGACCTAGGTTTTTGGTAGTTTTAGCTTTGTTCAACATGGGAAGACCGGTGATTTGATCAATCATCTTCTTGGTGATCTCTATGGGTTTCTCAAGCCAAATCTTGCCATCATGTACACGGCTGAGAATGTATCTAACCCATTTCTCCCGAAAGTTTCGAGGTAAATGTGCAATGTGAACTAATCCTTTATCTTCCAGATGTTTGTGCTCAGGTTTTAGAATATCATCCACACACAGTTCCTCACGCACAATATCTAGCTCTAGGTTTTTCCATTTCTTGAATTGCACAGTTGAAATGATTGTGAATATTGTTAATAAGTAGTACCTTAGGAGGAATCTGAGATTGAGCTCCATTCGGATCTAGGGCTGCTGCAATTACGGGCACGATCTTGAAATCTGGTGCTCTCCATTCCCCTTGGACTAACATTTTTGATCCTTTCTTCACTGAAGTGTTGGATGATGCCATGGTAGCTCACAGAAAATTCCTTTCACAAAAGTTTTTGAATCCCTAGGTTGCTCTTTGAAATTTTCTGCTCTCAAACTGCTAAAGGTTCGCGATGAAGAATGAGTTTGATTTCTTGCCTTTTGTTTACAACTCTGTCATTAATGCTTAGTAAAAATTAGGGTATGAATTCTGACAGATTGTCACCCACTAAGAATTAATTGCTCGGTAAAGACTTCGCAACTCAGTGAACTCGAGAATTCATATTGCTCCGACCTCGCTCGGTAAAGACTGGTACTGACCTTGCTCAATAAAGACTGATACCGACCTTCCTGTGATCTTACTGCATCTTGTATGCTGATTTAGATCTTTCTTATAATTCGGTTCTGGAACTGCTTGAAGTTTGTCTATGAGAATACAGTTCCAATGCTTTCTTGGAAATTTAGTTTGAGTTGGTAGAGCCACCCATTCCATTACTTGGACTGGTTTGCTCGGTAGATTTAGGAATCCACTTTTGTCTCACCTATTTCCTGACCTTAGTTGCTTCATTCTTCTTTCCATCTTCAACTTCACTAGCATTCATGCAGTTTCTAGCAATGTGACCGAGTTTAGTGCATTTGAAGCATCTTAGGGTAGTATCTCTTTTCCTTAGATGATGTTTTATGTAGTTCATGCCAATGTGTCCATATTCTCTACGGTAATGACATCTACACCAGGTGTTGTAGTCCCATCCAAACATTGCTTTCATAATTTGTTCTGCTAGATTGAATGTTTTGGATCTGCACTCGGATGCCTTGTTACCTTGTTTGTTGCATTTGTCACAATTACCTCTGAATCTTGGTTTTTCCCTGCATTCATTTGCTTTGTGACCATGTTGATTGCAGTTGTAGCATTTTCCGTTGAATTTTTCTTTTTCATTGCTCTAACATTTATTTGAAGTATGTCCTATTTTACCACAATGATTACAAGTAGATTTCTGATTTCTTTGAGTACCTTGCTTAGAAGATTCACCTTCTCCTCTATATCCAAGTCCTACTTTTCCTTTCTATCTATGAAGATTTCACTCATACAGCTAATTTAAGTCTTCTTGGCTTTTCAGCATTCCTTCATTGATTTGTTTTTCGGTGTTTAGGTCATCCACCAATCTTAGATTGATTTTCTTTTTAGATCTTAGTTCTTCTCTTGTTCTTTCTATTTCTGATCTTAGATTCAGAATTTCCTCATTTGTATGGGAGATCTGATCAATTAGGTTTTCTAGCTGAAGGGTTTTATTTTGGACTTCATTGTTCCTTCCATCTAATTCATCTTTCAACTTGTTTCTTTGTTCTAAGATCTCACAAAATCTTGTTGAGTGTAGCTCTTGTTCTCTTTTTAATTTTCTCACTTCTTCCTACAGAGACCCATTCTTTTCTAGGAGTTCTTTGACAGCATTGTTTGCTTCATCTGAGCTATTTCAGGGAAAAAGATCTTCAATATTTTCTTCAATGTAATTCTGATCATTCATCTGATTTGCAAGTTCCTTCCTTCTTCTTAAGGATTGGGAAAGATGTTCTTTTACTTCTTTAAGTTTAGCTATGGCCATTTCCAGATCTAGCTTTTCATTTTCAATCACTTTGTTCAGTTTGAATACCTCCATTGTCCTGGATCTTTGCTCAAGCTAGTTAAGCTTTATCTTGAGAACCAACTCTGCTCTGATACCAATTGTTGGAAATATTCAGGAATTAACCGAGTTACTGAGAGGGGAGGGGTGAATCAGTAACTCCAAATTTTCTTATAATTATAGATGTATTAACTTTATCCTTATGCATATAGAAAGCATGAAACTTAAAAGCATTCACAACAATGACACATAGATTTGGTTACCCAGAAACCTTCCAAAAAGAAAGTAAAACTAGGGTGGGGATGAAACCCACAAAGCTTTAGTACTGCAGTAAAAAGTTGGCCGGTTAAGGCTTACACTTGATCACTTCTGATGATCTGCCCTACTAGGAGCAATAAGGATTGCTAAATCCACCCTGTTAAAGGATTTACAAACATACAATGAAGTATGCACTCGGTTAAGAGATTTTACAAAAGACTGTTAAGTCTACCCGGTTAAAGGATTTAGTACTGATTCACCTGTTAGGATGACACAGTAGATCTCTTTCTTTGCAACTGGATTGCTGATTGAGATTCGCTGATGTACTGATCACCTTCTATGATGAATTTGTCTTTGCTATTCCCTAAACTTCTGTAGCCCTTTGTAATTCGCTTATCTCTGCCTTTCTTTCTTTTTCACATTCATTCTCATTTCATTAAATCCTGACATTTTTACAACATTGTTTATATACAAGTCTAAATAATTAATTACAATTACAATTACAAAGTCGGCTTGACAAATAAACATAAGTGCCACTAAGTTGGCCCAAGTATGGTTACACGGTTCCTGCAAACTAACTCGGTGACTTTCTGATACTCGGCGTCTACTGCATTACTCGGCATCGTCATGCACTCAGTAGAAGTGAAGGCACAGTTCATACTAACCACTTGGTAGGTTTTAAACTCGGTAAATACTGGTGACTCGGTAGACATAATGTTACTTGGTTTACACTATCCTGCTTAGTTTGGACTATCTTGTTCGCTTTGCACTGTGTTGCTCGGTTTGCACTGTTCTGCTTGGTTTGCACTGTTCTACTTGATTTGCACTGTTTTTCTCAGTTTGCACTGTCTTGCTCGGTTTGCACTATTCTGCTCAGTTTGCACTATTCTGCTTAGTTTGCACTGTCTGCTCAATTTGCACTGTTCTGCTCGGTTTGCACTGTTCTACTCGGTTTGCACTGTTCTGCTCGGTTTGCACTGTCTTGCTCGGTTTGCACTCAGAATGCAAATAAGTGTTGTCACTAGTGGCAATTGTGCTTAATTCCAACACTCATTTGTCCTCTCGGTATACACAAATGAATACCTTTAAACAACATACCTTCTTGAATGAAATATTCTTCCCATTTTGTACTTGGTTGATCTTGAATAGGTTCTCTGCACTTTCTCCACAATTTATAAAAATTAGGATCAGTTTCATACAAATATCTCATCTCATCAAAACCAAGAACTTTAATTTTCATCTCGGTCATTAGTGATCTTCTTCTACTCAATGCATCAATAGCTCAGTTAGTGGCACCACTTTTACACTTTATCACAAATGTATAACTCTTCAAGTACTCAACCCATTTCATATGTCTCTGATTCAACTTATTCTGACTACCCAAGTATTGTGAAGTCTTATGGTTAGTATATAACACAAATTCACTTGGTATCAAATAATGTCTCCATTTCTTTAGTGCTTGAACAATAGCATAGAATTCTTGATCATACACAAAATATTTCCTTCTAGTATCATTCAACTTTTCACTAAAAAAGGCAATAGGTTTACCTTCTTGTCTCAACATAGCTCCAATTGCACTACCACTTGCATCAAATTCTACATGAAATACCTTATTGAAATTAGGCAATGCCAAAATAGGCAATTCAACAACCTTTTGCTTCAGAGTCTCAAAACTTCTATCAGCTCCATGTGTGCACTTGAATTCTCTTTTTTGTCCTCTCATAGTCTCAATCATAGCATTACATATAAAACTAAAATTCCTTATGACCTTTCACTAAAAACTTTCCAAACCATGAAATGATCTTACCTCACTAGCATTCATTGGTGTAGGCCAATTCAGAATAGCTTCAACCTTTTCAAGATCCATCTTCAAACCATCAACCGAAATTAAAAATCCCAAATACACAATCTCCTATTTAATGAATGAACACTTTTTCAGATTTATTAGCAACTTTTCTTTTTTCAATCTTTGCAAAAGTTGTCTAACATGCAAAAAATGTTCTTCTCTGGTCTTACTGAATATCATAATATCATCAAGATATATAATCATAAACTTACCCAAGAATTTCTTCAGAACTTCATTCATCAACCTCATAAAAGTACTTGGTGCATTAGTTAAACCAAAGGGCATAACCAACCACTCATACAAACCTTCTTTTTTCTTGGAAGAAGTCTTCCACTCATCACCTTCTTTGATTCTAATCTGATGATACCCACTTTTCAAATCAATCTTTGTGAAATACTTTGTGATGAACTACAACTGATTTGAATAAATTGTATGACTTGAAGCTCTATGATTTGAGATCACTGAGTCACTGATTAGATATGTAAGATGATTAAATTAGTAATATGATGTCATTGATGTCAACAAGTTTTGACAATACTTATCTTGTAAGTTACTATAATCAAATATCTATAGAAAGATGAAGGATAGAGAAAAATGCACAAAGTAGTGTGGTTAGTTGAAGAAGCATTGCAGTATACACTGACACAATGTAGTGTATACCGAGGACAAAACTGAGCTTGTGTTCACCGACGCATTTCTTTGTTAACCAAGCAAGAGAAAAGAACTAAATGACTAGTTTAGCCAACAAAAGTTGATGAGCTCTAAAGTAATTTGTAATTAGAGTTCAAGATAATGATCAATAGCTAACATAATTTGAAGAAGATCTAAGGAATTGAAATAAAATGTGTTACTGGCACATCAGCCAAGGAAGGTTAAAGTGAAAAAATCATCAAAGGAGATTAAGCGGCAAAATTTGATGGATGGGATTAAAATAGTTTACTTGTATATTTAAGAGACTAGGATTTCATGATGAAAACATGCTAAAAGAAGGAGACTACAAAAATATCACATGAACAAGCTTCATACATGCCTGATTAGACTGGTTAAGGAGAACTGAACTACAAAGATTACCGAGCATCAGAAAGCTATAAGCGAGAGACAGTAAGTTACTAAATATTGATTGAAATAGAATTGATATATTGATTAGAGGATTTGAATGAGCTTGACATAGATCTAATAATCTATAATTAAAGTTGTGTTGTAATTAGATCACCTGCTATTAAATTTTAACCATTTTTAACAATAAATCTCTTAACACAATGAACTAGAAAGTCTTGTAATGTCATTCATAGAGTGTACATTTGTTATCATGTCAACCCCATAGTGACTTCTTGTTGGATGATAATGGTTGGTTTAAAATCCTCTAACAAGGTCATACCTTACAGTGTGTTTGTAACATTTAATAGGGTTGGGTCTTCACCGACCTCACTTCAGAAGAGTGAACAATTTTTGGGTTGCTAGTCCCAGGTGGCTTTTCCCTTTACAAGGTTTCCATGTTAAATATCTTCTGTTATGTGTTGACTGTGATGATTTTTTGCTATCATACTTTACATGTTTCATATTGGATTTGATTAGTAATCACTTATGTTATTAATTGGTAATCAGTAAAAGAAAAGATGGAATACTATTTTAAGTTACCAAGCTATAGAAGTTTTAGTAAATTGTTTTTTGATATACATTTTATGATTGGGACTATGGATAATTGATTCACCCCCCTGTCAGTTATTCTAACACTTTTCTCCAGTCAAACTATCCATTACGTCATCCATTCTCGATATAGGAAACCTATACTTCATTGTTATCTTGTTGATTGCTCTGGAATCAGTACACATTCACCATTCTCCATTCTTCTTAGGTGCTAATACTATAGGTACTACACAAGGACTCAAACTTTCTTTGATCAAACCTTTATCTAGCAACTCTTGAATCTGTTGGTTCAATTCTTGATTCTTGGTAGGTTTCAACCGATGACGTGCCTTATTTAGTAAACTAGCTCTAGGGATTATATCCATGCAATTATCAATACTTCTCTTCAGTGGAAAACCATTAGGTACATTATCAAAGATGATATCACTGTACTCAATGAGTAACTTATCAATCTCCTCAAGGAAATTATCCTCTATTTTTTTACTTAGTTTGTTAGGAAGCACAAAAAAACATACATCATTCTTTGTCAAATCCTAAACAAACTTTCTTCCTTCCATCAAGAAAATTTTCATAGATGTGCAAACATTACTAATAGGTTCTTCCATCAAAGGCAACAAGATTTGTTTTTTTCCATCAGCCACAATAGTATACTTATGAAATCTCTCATCATATATAGTATGTCTATCATATTGCCAAGGTGTACCCAACAAAATATGACAACAATCCATAGGAATGATATCACATAACACCTTATCATAGTACTTTCAAATTTTCAAATTCACATAACATTGTTCACTTACCAAGAGGGTATGCTCATCTTTGATCCATGAAATCTGATAGGGCTTTAGATGTTCCAACCTTTCCAACTGCAACTTTGTGACCATCTCCTTAGATGGCAGATTCTTCGAGCTAGCACTTTTAATGATTACCTTCCAAAATTTCTTAGAAACTCTACATCTGGTCTTGAACAAAAATTTTCTTACTGGATCTTCCTTTTTACTTTCATTCCATAGTACTCTCCTTACCATCAAGTTATTTTCCTTCTTAGGTTCATTCGGTGACTGTTCTTGTACCAAAGCATTTTTACTGCTACTAGCCTTCTTACTAGCATGTGTACATTCAAAAGATCTATGTCCTTCCTCTCCATAATTATAAAAAGTTTGTCAAAAATTACCTCTACTATAACCACCTTGGTAGTTACTACCTCTACCTCTAGATGAACTTTCACCTTTCCAGTTGGTCTTTCCTTTGTCTAGATTTGTCTTTTCAGGTTTAGATCTACTATTTTCACCATAGGATCTACCTCTTCCTCTATGGAATCTACCACACCAACCTCTTTATCTCTATTCATGTCTCTTGTTCAATTTCTCCTTAGTGTTCAATGCAAATTAATAAGCCTCTTCAATGTTCTCCAACTTGACCAAACTGATTTCCTCTTGGATGGAAACTCTCAAACCATTCAGCTATCTAGAAATTCTTTCCACATCATCCTCATCATGTCCATATTTGATATCTAATTTATAGAATTCCTCAGTATACTCTTTTACTGAGGTATCTTTCTACTTTAGACTTTGCATTTGCCTAAGTATATTAATTTGATAATCACAAGGTAAGATGTTTCCTTTCAACTTTTTCACCATTTTATTCCATACCTTGATTTTGTCTTTGTCTTTCTTCTTCCGATCCAATTGGAGATGTTCCCACCACAAGGATGCATGACCTTTCAACTTTGTGCCTATGATCTTCACCTTCTTCTCTTTAGATACATTTTCATACTCAAAATTTTTTTCCATCTCGGTGATCTAGTCTATCAATTCATCAGAATCCAATTTTCCACTATATTTAGGAGGATTGAAATGTGTTGTTGACTTCAAACTTCTCAATGCCTTCAAGAATCTTTGCTCACCCTAATCCATCATAGGTCTAGGTTCTACTTCACCTTTTTCCACTTCAACTTCATCATCACTAACATCTTCAAGATGTATGCCTCTTCTCTGGGCTATTTCATTAGCTTCTAATCTAGCAACAAGTTGTCTCAACATGCTTGCCAATCCTGGATCTACTTCTTGCCTCCCATGAACCATCTTGAGAGCCCTCTGCAATTGCAAGTCAGATCACAATCTGCCACCCCACAAAAATTCAACTAGTGCTTCACAAGAAGGAACCTACAAACCTAGATCCATAGACCTAGATCCAGATCTCACCTTGCTCTAATACCACTTGACCCAAGGACAGGGACCTAAGGGGCCAAATGATGGCACACCCTATAGATCCAGCCTGCTCATAAACTCATAGAAGAAATAACAACATAGTGAGGGAGAGAAAGAAGGATCAATCATATATTATTTCATTCAAATTGAGTCATACATGCCAGGTTGTATGGTCTTCATGGTTACGACTAGATATTACAATGAATTACAGAAGTCCTCAAACATGCGAGTATCTACCAACAATCTTAATTCTACTATCTTCTATCTTCCATCAAAACTGACTCCCTAAACACTAACCAAACAACTATACTTATACAAGAGGCTACTAAACTAAGTTAGCCTTCTAATCCACAATCAACAGAAGAAATGGTCAGATCTAGGACCACACACTTCCTAATGATGGATACCAACATTAAATCTATGACCCATAATTAATGCACAAGTCGGCCTCAACAAAAACTCAAAATAAACTACTCAGTAAGAAGGATGACTGAGCAATAGACAAGCATTGTTGAGTGCCAGTGAAACAACTAACCACCCAGGAGATAACTGACCATACTTGGTAACCAAAGGAAACTGACCAACTTGGTCAAAGTAAGAACCGAGCAACATAGACAAACTTCAAAATATTTTTGGTGACATAGGATTGCCAAGGACCTGAGATGCTCCTGCATCATTTAACAAAATCTATTTCCATTGGATCCACAAGGTCCCTAGAGGGGTCACCTCCCAAGATGATGCACACCTATGCATCATTGAAAAATTCCTCCATTTGTTTAATTTTCTAGGACTACACTAAATCAGCAATACAAGGAGGACTTTTCATTTGATATCTAGAGTTCTCACTTATTTTGCCAATTTTTGGGCTTTCATTTTCCTCGGGGAGTCTACCAAAAGTGGGAGCTTCCCTAGTTGACTTTTCAATGGCCTTATTCTCTTGATCTTTCAAGACTTCCTCAATCTCTTTATTTAACATAACCTATTCAATCTAAAATTTAACTTCCCCATTTCTATCTTTATTATTATCATCCTTGAGAAAGTTACAATCATCAATTTCCCTGCTATCTTTTTCCATTTCTTTCATTGGAACTATTGTTTTCTAACCCAAGAAATGAATCATTTTATTTGTTCCCTTCCTTCTATTGGATCCTTCCAATAGTCTCCAATATATCTCCTAAAGTTACCTCTCCACTTATAACCTTTGGCTAAATTCCCTCATTATCCATTGCCTTAGGTTTCCAAATTTTCTTTATCTCAAGTTTTTGGCCCCTTGCTTTAGGGTTTTCAATATTCATTTTAACCTTCTTAGAGAAACTCTTGGCCCAGTGACTAGTTTTGCTTCCTGACAAAACAAGCGAAGGAAAGGGATTCAACCTCAACTTCTTGTCTCCATTTCTTGAACTTGGATACAATATCTATATTAGCAGGTATATTCTTGAACTATTGAACATTGACATACATTTTCACATCAACCACTCTAGTTTTGGCCATTGTCATGGGATCAATGGAAATCATCTCTAAAGGAAGAGGCCAAACCTTTCAGCACATCTTCATTCCAAAACTCTAGTGGTAGCCCTAAAAAGAACACCCAAACATGAGCTAAAATAGAAAAGGTATCATTGAGGTCCATCTTGGGTCCCTATTTCTTCGATGCACAAGAAAGATTCCCAAACATCTAGGGACCTCTACACAAAACAAAGTCCAAATCTTCCTTATAAGAAACTCAAAAGAGAGGAAGCCCTTAGGGAGAGAAAAAATATTCACTTGACCTTTGAGTTTCCATTTCCTTTTAATCAAAGATGTTACCACCTCAATGTTTTGCCTAGGCCCTAATAATTTACCCATCAAGAATAGCTCCATTACAGAGATAGAATGATCCATTAGGGAATCATGGATAAAAATTAATAACTCACCTTTCGATGAGTCATCTTTGCATATCATGTGATACATTTTTTTCACTTCCTTGAATCCCATAAGAGAATCACATGCGCAATTACTCCCTTTTTCATTTGTTTCAATGGGAAACCCCCCATTTTGGGGTCTGGCTCAGAATCTTTAGAGGCCTCTTTGGACTTTGAATTATTGTTCACACCTATATTTTGCTATACCCTTCTTATATTCGGCACTTGACCTCCACCACCATCAATGGTTTTCCCTCCTCCTCCATTAGTAGTTTTCCCCCTTATCATTGTATAATTCAATTCTTCACAATCTTGTTGTTATCACATTCAATTTATATTATTTCAAGTTATATAATTCATGTAGACTGGTAAGAAAGTTATGCGATTCATGACCACTACTATTGATGTAGACTAGTAAGAAAGTTATGATTGGATGAAGCTTGAAAGTGGAATCACAAGAATAGTTAGTGACATGCAATAGGTGACTTGATTAGTTTGTCAAATATTATTTTGTGTCTTGTGGTGTGGTCATAGGATATGGTGGAAAATAGTGTGCAAAAGATATGGTTGCAATCACAACTAATTTGAGTGACTGGTGTTAAGGATAGATTAATAGTGAAGAGAGATAGAGTTGTTATAGGTTGTAGTGTTTGTGTTCTTCAATGAGAGTTGATAAATCTTTGATAGGTGATCGGTGTAGGGGTTGTTATGAATTTGGTTGATTTAGTCACAATCTAGTGACGTCTCTTAAATATTTGAGGTGATGATCTAACATCATATTATTTGATTCCTAGCGTGTGGATAAGATTCTTTACAAAAAAAGTATTTAGACAAAATGTATTTGACCCAATGACACAAAATTATATTTAAATCATCATATTAGCCAAAGCAGTATTTGAAAATTGTTTTATACATTTAATTTTATTTTGTGGCATATTGGATTTGAGAAAGATATTAGAAATTAAATTTTATGGCTCTCTTAATGTGGTGAAAGAACCTAGCCCATGTGATGAATAATATTTATGTGATAAAGTTGAAAATTTTTAGAGGTTGATCATGTGTTGGGAAAGTGTAATGTAAAGTGCACATTTGGATCAAGCCAGGATAGAGTGAATTATGTTTTGAAGATCTATTTTGTCTTTAGTGGATCTAATCGAGTAGAGGTAGTGCTATTTTAAAAATTATTCTCTCTATTATTCCCTAATAGTTATAATAGTCAAAATTCCTTAACTAGGTGGATCCTTGCAAGCCTCTATTATAAGTCTTGTAACAAGGTGGCACATTAGCTTGTATTGGAAGTCCTCTAACAAGGCTACTCTTAATAGGGTAAAGGTCCTAGCAAGCCTAAGGTAAATCCCTTAATCAAGTAGCACCTAACAGTACTTTTGTAAACTCCTAACAGGATTAAACTCCTTACATGGAGTACTTTAACATATTACATCATTTATTAGGTACTAATCCCCGTTGGTTTTTTTTCCCAATTTATGTTTCCATGAGATAAATCTATGTGTTGAAAGTGTTTCATTATTATGTGAATATTCTTATGCTTATATTTTTCATTTACTTCTATTAAAGATAATCTTGTGAACACTGTGGTAAACTTTAAGAGGTTAAAATGTTGCACAATTGGTAGATTACTGATTCTCCCCTACATCTAAGCCCCACATTGGTAAATTAGTCAATAATATATTTTAGTTCATGATAATTATGGAATAAGTAGCACTTATAAAATGAGGAAATGATATCTATTGATTCTTTAATCCAATTTTTGATTATCAAGGAAGGTTTATGCTTACCATTAGGGAAATTTATAATATTTTTAGAGTCATCTTCAACCCATATCTTTTTGTAGTTCAATTTGTAAATCAACCTAATTCCTTGAAATAGCCTAGTGGATTTGGCTATATGGTTAGTCTAATGCCTAAAGGGAGAGCCAAAACCACTATTAAAATTCCATTTTCATCTCCCCAGACTCCCCATACACTGCTAGCTTAGGGTTACCCTTAGTCACCCCATATAAGAGTTACTTAGATATTTTATACATATTATACCTATCTTTTTCTTTTTCCATTCTATTTAATTTCTTTTTTTTTTCAAATTTATGGTTGAATTACAAGTTAAACAGTTTTATTTATAATTATTTCATCTCAATTCAGATTTTTCTTTAGGAAATCTACAATAAATTTGCATTAATTTTCATTTTTTTGTCTAAAATTGTTGCTAATTGGTGCTACTTTGTCTCCCATTATAATGTTTTGAACAAATGTTTTTGGATCAGGTGAACAAAGATTGGGTTTTGCTGTTTCTAATCAAAGTTGGAGTTATCACTTTTTTTTTTCAAATTTTCTTATATTTCCTCTTCCCTTAGAAAAAATCTTGTTCTCTCACATAAAACCCTCATGAAAATTAGGGTTTTAATTATGGTTTCTACCATGGTTAAGTGCTCATGCTTTTCAAAGATATGGAAATTAGTGCATTATTTTATATATCCATTGAATAATCATACTTCCTTACTCATGATACTCCATTTATATAGATTCTCTAGGTATTATGAAGCCTAAATTTTGACTAAAAATATATTAGTTTTAGAAACCTTTGTAAGAAAGAAAAATATAAGAGTTACATGTGCATTTAATTATTCTGATTAAGTAAAAAAAGGTTTTGCAAGGACCAAAAACATATAACAAATAGTTAAAAATATAGCAATAATTTTTTATAAAAATGGTGTCGTAGCATCAAGGAAAGGAAGCCAAAACACTAAAGTAAAAAACCATAACAAAAGGCAACAACCAAAAAACACAGACAAGGAGAACAAAAAGATAGGACAATACGAAAATGGATAGCTAAATGCATTTCATTAGGTCTTCAGCCTAAATCATCATAAGTTGCATCAGGCCAACTAAGTTCTTGAGCTCTTCCAGCTCCTTGTCATCTTTGTCCTCTTTGCTACCAGTATTTCTTGTGCTTTCACGTGTATGCTTTCTTGGTCCCATAGCGTCCTTTAAATCCTTAACTTCTTTTTTGTCCTTTTCCTCCTCCATCTTGTCAACCAGGATCTTAGCATGTTCAGTGTAGGCTCAGAGACTAACAAGGCATTGCTCGCTAATTTCTCTCATAGACTTATAAATTATCTACTCTATTATACAGCGTATGGAGCCTACGCTTGAAATCTCCATCTATAGCCCTTTCCTCTTTCTCTTTTAGTATTTTTTCCATCTCATAAAACTTGTCAACCATTTTAGCATAAGCCTCCACCCTACCCACCACATCCTTCATTTTATCGAGGCACTTTGTAACTGGTGTGTCCCCAAAACTAGTCTTCTTAATGAGGTTAACCTCACATCCCATTACCTACATTTTCTTTTTAATATTTCCAATATCATCCATCATTTTACTCAATGCACAAGTAAAATCCACCAAGAAAATCTTATCTCTAGTCATATATTTCACCCCAATTCTTTCATTTTTAGTGTCCTCATTAGCAGTATTCTCAGTAGCCTTGGTTCCTATAATGCCTTTGTCAATACTATCAACAATCTCATCCATAACTTGGTAGACATTTTGTAGATTATCCTTCTCCTTCTCCAAAGAAATTTGGCCTTCACCCATATTACCAATCATGACCTCCATCTTTCCTTATGCTTCTTTCTCCTCCCCAATATTGATTAGGATTAAATTGGGAAATACTGAAATCTAATTTTTTCAAAATTTTCTATGTTTTAGTAAGCTACAATTTTGAGGGTCTTCAATGCATTTTTGGGCTTGGAGGGTGCCCGAAAGTAGCAACCTAAAGTTCTTACTTCCAAAATTTGATTCAATATTATTTGAATACCTTTCCAATGCACTAAATGGTTTGCAATTAGGAGCTAGGATGTGAAAGTTTTGCCTTCTCCAACTGGACCTAAATTTTATATATAGCATTTTTGATAAATTTTGATAGTTTTAATAGTTTGTTTGTAATAAACATTATGATGAATCTTCATTTCGATTCCAAGGGATTCGTGTGACCCTTGGGATCCTTCCGACTTGTATAAACTCCAATTTTGAATAGAATGGAGACACTTTTTGGCTTGAAATCTTGTTGTTAGTCTTTTCAGCTTTTATGTCAAACTTCACAATACTATAGGTTTCACATCAAGTATTTTAATCTAATTCATAATTATGATCAAATATTTTCCCCAATACTCTTCTCCTGCTCCATATTTTTGTCATCCTCCAAAGATAGAAGTATTCTCCTCTTTTGGGTACTTTTCACCCTTTTTCCCTTTTCTTGTTGCCAGTGATGTCACATATTTTCCTCTCATTACCCTGTTTCCCCTTTTCCTCTTCACACTCCTCATCTTCAGTGCTCTTTTCAGTGTCAGAATCTTCCAAATAAGCCCTCTTTTGAATTTTCTTAGAGGAAGAGCCTTTAAACTTAGCCTTCTTTGAGGAAATGGCCCTAGAGGGATCGTCCTCCTCATCCTCTATTTCTTCAACATACATATTATCTTCCTCAACATCCTTGGTGTAACCCTTCAAAAAGGATTTTTCCACTCTTTTTTTTTGAGAAGATTATACACAAAAATCATGAGACCCTGATGTGAAGCAGGGTCCCCTTTTGAGTCCTTCTAAAGACTAATAATGGTAGAATCCAGAAAACTCAACAAATTAAAAGGAATATTAATTTTTACATTATGTCTAAAATGAGTTAACAACATAAAATGGTGCCCATATGCTCTGGTAAATCTACCTTCAACCATGATATAGTTGATGATAGCATATAGTACATACCTCCACGACTGAGAAATGCACTTAGGGTTGTAGTAGGAGGTATCCTCCTTCATCAACCTCATCTTTTCCTACTCTATTATAGGGAACTTCTTAGGAGCTTTATCAAAGATACTCCTATCTCTGTAAAATTTTAACTCTTCTATGCTCATACCAGTAGCTTCTATAATAATGTCCTTCATAAGGTCCATTAGCTGATTACCTACAAGAACCATACCATTCTTCCAAGTTTTGAAGAACTTCTTCAAAATGGTAAGGTTTCTACCATGCAACCTCTCCATAAAGCCTGTCATCTCATCTTTCTTTAATATATCCCACACCTCCTTATTCCATTTTCATTCCTCACAATTCACTAGTTCAAATCACTTCTTGCTACCACCCATATTATCTCTCTGATAGCCTTTCATCGTAACTCTATAAAAATTGCAAATGTCATTGTGAATACAACTAGCTTTGGTAAACTTAGAAAATGTAACATAGAATTTGTGCCAAATTAGGATCATCCTTAGCAAGTTGTACTTCTCACATAATAATAAATAATGAAGCCTCACCTTGTAATCAATATTTATCATTAAAAAAATCATTTAATACACTTTTTAACTACTTCATAAATTGTCACTTTCTATTAATGATTTTGCCTCAAAAGGTAGATCACTTCCCATCATCTCATTTTGTCATCACCTCCAAATTTAAAGCCACGTTACCTACCCAATCAACAAGAGCATTCATTTCTCTAAAATTATGTGTGATGACACATTCTTCAAAAGAGATGATTAATATTTATGCCTTATGCATATATGACCTTATAAATAGTCCATGAGAGATTATAATCCTTATTTAAACATATTAAAATGTTTAATGAATCACCTTTAGTCCAAAGTTTCTTACAACCCTTCTCATTATCCAAAACTAAGCCATGGAGGGCTGTATTAGCTTCCACTACATGATTCATTTGGATGCCTAAAGTTATGACACTTAGTCCTTTGTAAACACCATGGTCATCTTGTATCACCATACCACATATAGCCACCCCTGTGTTCCCTTTCTAGGCACCATCAAATTAAACCTTCATCCACCCACTAGGAGGGAAATCCCATCTAGCTTCACTTCTCAAAGAGTCTTTCTTGCACTTATTCATATTACCTTTTATCTTCCAATTATGAAAGAAAATAATGTCCCCCATATTAGAAGGTTCAATCATGTTCCCCTTTAAATAAATATTCTCTAGCATAGCTCTTTTGATCTTATGAATGTCCAGCTTTTCATTGGAAACCTTATTTTTGAAGATTCTATCATTTCTTTCTTTCCACACCCCTAACAAATTAATGCAGCCAAGGATGGTGGATCCAATGAAGGACAATCCAAACCTTGTAGCCAATAGAATTACATAGTGGAATACTTAACAAAATAGATAACACAACAATTGTTTCAAGTAATTTACATTAACATGCCCAGCCGTAAGGCCTTCTGGGTTAGGGCCAATTACAAATGGAAACAATTCTACAAGATCCAAACTGATCTAATACACTCTCAGCTAGTCCAGCTTTGAAGACAATCAGAAGTTGATGGAAACTCTAAAGTAGATCTAAACTTGAGCTCGCAAGCCGCCAAGAAATCTCCTCATCTCCAAGTGTGCAAACCACTAGCTCTGCTACAAACAACTATCAGATAACAATCTGATATGCAAGATCATGCAAGATCTTTCCACAACTTTTCCAACTCCAGCTTTCAGAAACTCAGATTTGATTCACTAAGCCTTCAAGCCATGAACTTCTATCGATATCCTAATGATCCTCTCCTCTCTCCCTAAACATCTACCAAGACATCCTATAAATACTAGTCATCAGCCACAAGTCAGCTAGAATAAACCATTAACTCACCCAAAAAATAATTAAATGCCATACAAGTCAGCTTAAAATTTTATATAAACATTTAATTCAGCATGTTTTCCTATAACAATAGTTACCAACAATAAATGCAGCAATTCAGCTCAACAAATCCCATAGAGCTCCAATTGGTAAGCCAAAACTACCAAGAAATAATGAATTAACTAAACACACCAAGCATCACTAAGCACAAGTGTCAACCAAGCACCGTAGGCATGACCGAGTAAGACCTTCACCAAGCACCAAAGACTACCAAGTTCTTTCAGTGACTGAGCTTCCTGAAAGGACTGAGGCCATTGGTCAAGGCTACAACTAAGTAACACTAGCCAAAATACAAACACCCCATGCAGTATCATCGAGGACAAAGAATGCCCCTACCTTAACCTTGGATGTCCCTCTATCAGACACCCCAAGTTCCAAAAGATGTTCATATGTGAGAATAACATCTTCCAAGATTCAACACATACAAATCCTTCACCTTTTCTACTTGCAAATTCTTCCACTTCAGTTTCCTCTATCTCTTCAAGTCTTTTCTTGACAATATACAGGTTGGTTCTCCAAACTGATCATTCATTTTCTCTGGATCCACAATCTCAAATCAGCTATCAATACTTAGTGCTTCTCATACTGAGTGTTGTATCCATCAAAGGCATCAGGGAAAACTTCCTCTCATCCTTCTCAACAATAAACACATTCCATAGTCATAAATAGCTCTACAATCATATTGCCAAGGTCTACCAAGCAATATATCACAACTATTCATCTTCACAATGTCATATAACACAAGATCCTTGTACTGGCCAATTTGAACATCAATGAAGCATTGCTCTCTTACTTCCAAAGCATGAACATCTTGTAACCAACCAAGCCTATAAGGACAAGGATGCTTCATTCTATTAAAATGAAGTTTCTAAACTAGGTCCTCAACAACAAGGTTATCAATACTACCACTATCAAAAATAATATCATAGAGTTTACCTTCAGACTTGGATTGGGTTTTAAACAAGTTACTCCTTTGACAAGGTTCCTCCTTTGTACCAACCAATGTTCACCAAAGTAGCAAGTTCTCTGAATCAGGTTCATTCTAAATGTTCTCATTCATCATAGTCATTCATCGGTCAACCTTTTTCTATGTACACTCAAAAGAATAATGTCCTTCCTCTCCATAGTTATAGAAAGTACCCTTAAAGATACCTCTACCTATCTTCTTCTTTGGTTCCACAGGTTTCCATTCATCTTCTACATTAGTCGGTTTATCCTTCACCGAGTGATCAATCTTTTCCTTCCCTCAAGGATTACTATGATGTTTCCTCTTCAACTTATCTTCTGCCTCTAGAGCATACTGATAAGCATCTTCAACAAAATCAATCTTTAGCATACCAAGATCATTCTAAATATTGAATTTTAGACCATTCACATACTGAGCTACCTTTTCCTTACCAAGCTCTTAGTGTCCAGACCAAATAGTAAGTTTGTAGAACTCCTCAATATAATCTTCAATAGACAAATCCTACTATTTTAGATTCTACAACTTCTTAAACAAGTCAAGCTCATAGTCAGAAGGTATGAACTTAGCTTTCAACTTAGTCACCATCAACATCCACCAATTGATCTTTCTTTCACCTTCATCTTCTCTATCTCTTTGTAGTTATTTCCACCAAAGAGCAGCATGCCCTTTCAACTTTGTTTGTGCTAATCTCACCTAAAGAGGATCTTCAATTTCTTCTAGCTTAAATAAAACTTCAAGTTCACCAATCCAATCAATTAGATTGTCATGCTTCAAAGTTCCAAAGAAATTAGAAACTTCCATTTGGTAACTATTGTCATATTTTACTCATTATTAGAGACCTAATTACTAGATGATGCTACAGTACCCTAGTTTGTGTTATTAGGAGATCTTCTACAAGTTTTGTTCATTTCATTGTAAAGTACATGAAAATAGAAGGAAATGAACTGCATCTAAATCTACATATGCATGTATGTATACTGTACAAAAGGGAAAGAATTGAAAAAAAAAGCATCTATCTGAGCTCACACAGGCTATGAGCATAGCCATTACTAGAATTGAATGAATGAGTATACATATACATAAAGAAAATGACTAAATACTATGGTACCAGACATTTCTTGGTAGTGGTGTCTAGATCTGGTCCTATCCAATGAGCTCCTAAGATCTAAAACCTGCAAGAAGAGAAGAAGGGATATGGGGTTAGATCCAATGGATCTATGCAATGGCTAGTATCACAATATCTACAAAATGCATATGTACACTCAGCCATGCACCTCTAATAAAGGTTATGCTTAGGACATGTGCATAGGGCTCCAAAGAACAAAAGGAGGCACCATGTTTTCATTGACATGTTTGTTTCATGTGTAGATATAGAAGGAGCTGATCCAACAATGAATCCAATGAATGACCTAAGCCCTTGATGTGGATCATGATAGGAAAAACTCAATTTTTCTATCAATGATCACATCAAGGGCCAAGAGCACACATCATACAAAAGTAGAAGACATAGAGATGATGTGGCATCAATAGGGACACTTAAGAAGCATGAGGTGCAAATAGCAGAAGAATAAGAGTACAATCCTACATGCCAAGGAAAAGAAACAATAAGCATAATGTGCTCCAAGGGTGCATTCATGCATTGATTATATGGCATGGGCATGTGTCATGTAGCATGAATCAAATGTTGGCACCAAGCAAGAAACAAAATCATCAATGCATGAACATGACCAAAACTATATGATGAACCAATCACAAGGGGTACAATTGCTACATGGTCCGGCATATCTCATATGAAATAGTAAACATATGTGCATATGAAATTAATTTGAGCTATCATAATGCTATCAATATCTACCAATAATGGGTTAGATGGCACAGTAAAGCATTTTCAATGAATATTGCACAAACAATGGGCAGCCAATTTCCTAGTCCTTATAACCCTTGGTTACAAAAACATCAACAATAAAGAAGATAAGTCAAGACAAAAGAGCATGTGCACCATAATCAAAGTAGCATGATATTAGGAGTCATGGCATTGAATCTTTATGACAGGGAATAAACATCCAAAAAAATATGTGTCATGATTCATAATAAAATGGATGCATTAATTGTGTTCCACTACAATATCTATTCATGGGCTAATAGATGCATGCATGGTATTAATTAACATGAACACAAGCTTGACACTGCATCCCACAAATGAGACCAGACACAACATGGCTCCAAAGTACAAGTTAAATGAAGATGAAAGCTACTAACAGCAAATGCCAAGTAGTGATTCTATACTCTGTAGATCATGGGCTAGGAACAGTATATCTCAAAAGTTTCCAATTTAATGATCAAGGGTGTGTGTAGTAGGTCATGGGCTCATGGGTTGTGCCATGGTGATCAAATAAAGGATCAAATATAGACCAGGGCTACGGTTCCGTTCACCATAAAGAAATAGGGCATTGTAGGGTCTTGTTGGTTGTCTTTTCTTTCTACTTGCAAGTTTACACTATGATTAACAACTTAATGTGTCTGACTCTATCACCACTCCAAATTCTGCAAGGAAAAGGGCCAATTAACAAGGATTAATGAGATCCTCCTACACTTTCAGCTTATATGCTCAAGCGGGTGTACCTTTGATTCACTTCTTGAAAGGAATCACAAAATATTAAGCAATTATATCATTTTCAAACTAGTTTAAAGATTTAATCATTTATATGTATGGTGGATGATGGTGAACTACTTCTAGAGAATAGATCGGTGCCTTAACCTAGGGCATAGAGTCACCCAATAACACATGTCGACTGAGAATCCTAAATCAAATACTCTTGAACTTAGAATAAGTGCTTTTCCTATTATCCCTCTCACTCCCAAACCTGATCATCAATTTCCTATCCAGCCATGAACTCACTGAAATCACCTTGAAGAATTTAATCCTAACTTTTTTAGGAACTCAAAGATAATCCCACAATACTCTTTGTTTACCATATGCTAACCCGCTTTGTGATATTAACATATATGAGCCCAGGATTAAGACAAGAAGACAAACATACATCTAAGATTGGAATCCAGGTGTATTCTCATTAAAATTTGCAAAATCAATACATTAGCAGAATAACAAAATGTTAGGAAAAAGACCCAAAATCTAGGCTCTCCTTGTTCAGTCTTTTACATTGATTTTCAACATAACATCCACCAACCTTTAAAAATACAAACTACTGCAATATATACCATCATTCATCTTGGAATCCTAAAAAGATCAGGATGCAACAAGCTATGGATGACTGAGGCAAGGGCTAGGGTTTTCACCCACCAAACCAACCAAATACAATAAATAATTAATACATTTGGGGGAAAACCAAGGAGCTTGGAGAAAGTAGATCCCAGAAAGATCCTCATCAAATGAGAAAATCCATGATTTGTACCAAGCACCATGAATTTGTTGTGTTAACTAGTCTGATTGACCTCCTGCAACACGCCTCAAGCAACATTACCCATTCCTTACAGTACAACCCCCTACAGAAAATCATCATGCCCTAGGACCACACTGCAACAACAAACAGAATCAAAATCCACCCAATCCAGCCGCTCGAGCTGTTAGCACCTCGAAAAAATATTCAAAAAACTAGCCATTACCCTTTGTAAAATCCTGGCCCTATTCTAATTTGATGTTACCTTTTTTGGGTCACTTAAAGGTCCTATAGTGCATGTGCTTTATATTTTTGGTTGGCCCCCACTTTAATTTTTCCTAAGTTTTTATACCCCAGCGGCCTTTTAATTTTCTAAAGTCCTCTGCACCTAAATTTTTCCTTATAAGCTGAAGTCTCAACATTTAATTTTTCCTATGTTCTAGCTTAATGTTTTCCTGGGCCTAGCTCTGATAACATCTACATCCAATGGTTATCATTAAAGCGCAAGGGTTTTGTTAGAGGTATGCGAAGCTGTGCCCACCATGGATTTTCTTGTTTGACATTGCCTTTCTCTATAGATGGGTCCACTACTAGGTAAGCACACATGGCATTTCCTTATTGGCTAAAGGAAATAGTGAAGTGGAAGGGTTGTCAGAATGAATGAAGTAATTATATGTCTATCTACCAAATTTGGTGATGTGGCGGTCCCTGATTCGTTGGAGTATCCTATACAGCATGGTGGGGTCATGCTCTGTGGTATTGTCTAAGATTCCAGATCGATGATTGGCATGAATGTGCATAGAATATTTTAAGACCTTCAGATCTTACACCATTCATCTGATCCTCTAGGTGTTCATGTCAGAGATAAAGGTAGCTCCAAAGTTACACATGGGCATAGTTGGCAGTTTTTCACTCATCAATGATTTAATGTCTTGGCGCTTGTCAGTGGGACCTAGTTTCTGGATACGTCAGAGGGCCTTGATGTTGTTAGTAAATCAATGGTTGGTGTAAGTTCTTATGAGATGTGTTAGAGGTTTAACATCTTGCACCAACCCTTGATTTCATTTCCTATCAAAGGGTTGTCAGGGCAGGGAGGAGATTCTTCATCTGATGGTTGGCGTGTAATCTAATGGAATCTTGGAGGTCTATGAGATTTTAAGATAGCTGTTGATCTTCCAGGTGGGCCAGGGTGGGGACTTGGTGATTTTGACAAAATGGTTTAGCAGCCCAAAAAATTGAAAAGGTTTCACTCATTCATGGAAAAGGATAGCGGTGCTCTGATTTGACTAGTGCTTCACCGAACAAGCATTTGCGTAATCACTAACTAACTTGGTAGAGGTAAAAAGTGTTTTGCAAATTGGTGGAAACCTTTTGTCACTAATTCACCAAATGTGGGACCAAGGTTAAATGTTTTCTATTAGTCACCAAGTCACGGAGTTAAAAATGGGTTAAGTTTTTCTTTCTGTGAATAAGGAAATGCCTTGTCGCATATTCGCTAAAAGGTAAACCTAGGGTGGCAGTTGAGTTAAGACTTAAAAGACCACAAAAAGGAGAGATCTAACAGCCATGACTTAAATTTAACCTAATTTTAAATTTAGATGGCCGATCTTGGATGCTAAACCCTTCCAAAAAAAACAAAGGCCTATAAATCCCACTTTGGCACCCAAGATGCAAGAAGAGTTAATGAAGCTAAGAGATGCTGGAGTTATCGAGCCTATAAGGCACTCTTCTTGGGTGTCAAACCTTGTTCCTATGAGAAATAAGAATGGTGACATTAGGCTTTGTGTGGACTTTAGGAATTTGAACATCAGCTCATTAAAGGATAACTATTGTCTGCCCAATATGGAAGCTATGTTGCAGAGAGTGACTGGATCAGAATTGACGTCAATGATGGATGGTTTCTCTGGTTACAATCAATTGATTGTAAAAGAATTAGAAAAATTCAAGAAAACTTTTACAACATCGTGGGGGACATATGTTTATGTGAGAATGCCTTTTGGCCTAACAAATGATAGTGCTACTTTTTAGAGGGCAATGGATGTTGCTTTTGCATATTTTATCAATAATTTCCTTATTGTATATCAAGATGATTTAACTACCTATTCCAAGAAGGAAGAGGACCATTGTACTCATTTAGAGAAAATATTTATGAGGGCTTTGGAATATGGCATTTCATTAAACCCATGGAAATGTGCTTTTGGTGTCACAGAAGGTAAGTTTCTTGGCCACTTAGTTGGCAAGCAAGGAGTGAGAATTGACCCTAAGAGGGTAGTAGCTATTGATAAAATTCAAAGACCAAAGAATGTTAAAGGGATTCAATCCTTCTTTGGTTAGGTCAATTTCTTAAGGAGGTTTGTGACAAATTTTACAGAGGTTACTAGACCTATTTCTAAGATGTTGAAGGGATCTACAATCAATTGGGAGAGTGAGCCTGATGAGGCTTTCAAAAATATCAAGCAGGCTATCAAAGATGCACCAGTGCTTAAGGTACTTGATTATAATGTCCCAATGCACATCTTTTCCTTTGCATCTTTTCACACCATTGCTGCTATTTAGTTACAAAAGAATAAGGATGGTTTTGAGCAACCTATTGCATTTTTTAGTAAATCTTTGCAAGCTACTAAATTGAAATATGACATAAATGAAAAACAAGCATATGCACTTGTGAAGGTAGTCAAGGCTTTTAGGTGTTACTTGATGGGGCTAGTTGTGATTACTTTTGTGCCAATTGTGGATGTGAAGGATATTTTCTCACAATAAGAAGTGTCTAGGAGAAGAGGCAGATGGATCAATAGGATCCAAGAATTCAATGTTGACATCCAAATTACTAAATTGGTTAGAGGACAAGGATTGGAAAAAATGATGGCCCAATCCAATGTTGATGCAAATTAGGTAAATCATTCTGAAATTGATTATACATGTGATATGGATGATTGTATATGGTATCAAGATATTATTTATTACTTGAGAAATATGAGATGTCTAGGAGGAATGAATGATAACTAGAAGAGGACATTGAAGTTATAGGCCATCAAGTATGTAATTGTGAAATGTAAATTGTATAGAAAGAATTTAGATTACATACCTCTGAAATGTGTAGATGAGAATCAGGCTGAAGTATTGTTGAGAGAAATGCATGAGGGAGTTTGTGGTGGACATTATATGGGTAAAACAACTGCTCATAAAATCTTGAGAGTAGGATTTTGGTGGCCCACAATCTTCAAGGATGTAGAACAGTTTGTGAGGAGGTGTGATGCTTGTCAAAGGTTCTCTAGGAAGCTTAAATTTTTAGGCAATGTGCCATTAAAACTAGTAGAAGTTTAGGCTCCTTTCCAACAATGGGGAATTGATTTCATAGGGGATATACCAAACAAGTCAAGTGGAGGACACTCATGGATCTTAGTTGCCACTGATTACTTTACAAAGTGGGTAGAGGCTATACCTACAAGAAATTCAACTAGTAAGGTGGTAATTTATTTTCTATTGAATAATATTGTTACAAGGTTTGGTTGCCCTGAGAGAATAGTAAGTGATAATGCCATGTGCTTCAAGTCTACTAAATACAAGAAATTTTGCAAAGGTTTGGGAATTCAGAATTTTGATTCCTCACCTTATCATCCACAAGGAAATGGTCAGGCAGAATCTACTAATAAGAGTTTGATTAAAATCCTAAAGAGGATTCTTGAAAAGAATAAGAGGGCATGGAATTCAAATCTGCCATTAACTCTATGGGCTGATAGGGTAACTATAAAGAGGGCAATTGGTGGTGCACCATTTGACCTAGTATATGGAATTCATGCAAGAATGCCTCAGAATAATTTGTTGGAAATGTATAAATTTGTTCAGTTATAAGATGATGACATAGATGATGAGATGTAGTTGAGAATTAAGGACCTCATTAGGTTGGATGAGACTAGAAGAGAGTCAGTTGCAAGGAATGCCAAATTGTAGTTGCAAGCTAAGAATTTGTATGACAAGAAGACTATTGATAGCAGGTTTGTGCCTAGTGATTTGGTATTAATTTTTAATGCCAAACTAGATGATAAAGGAAAATATGGTAAATTTGATCCCATCTGGCTAGGGCCATATCTAATTCATGAGAAATGGGGCCAAGATTCATACATTGTGAAAGAATTAAATGGTGAAGTTCAGGAATTGCCAGTTCATGGACAATTCTTGAAGAAATACTTCAATTGAAGGTATTCTTTTTCCATGAATAGTAGTTAGGTCTGTACAAATTGTAAATTCTATAAATAAGTTGCTTGCCCCTGCCTTGTTTTGCCCTGGTCTGTAGGGTTTTTGGTACTGTTGCTCTCCATTGTCAGTCTTTTCCAGTGGGCTGGTCTACTTGAAACTAGTGATTCTAGATCCTTGATATGCTTGTAGGAGGTGTACATCCCCAGATAGAGGCACTATTAGCACCTTGAAAAAATTTCATGGCTTCATGTCCTTTCTTTTGGTCTCTACAGTCATTTTTGTGTCTCTAGCTAAAACCCTAAGCAAAATATTCAAAAAACTAGCTGTTACCCTTTATAAAACCCTATCCCTATTCTAATTTGATGGTACCTTTTTCGGGTCAATTAAAGGTCCTATAGTGCATGTGCTTTATATTTTTGGTCGGCCCTCGCTTTAATTTTTCCTAAGTTTTTATACCCCGACAACCTTTTAATTTTGTAAAGTCCTCTGCACATAAATTTTTCCTTATAAGCCTAAGTCTCAGCATTTAATTTTTCCTATGTTCTGGCTTAATATTTTATTGGGCCTAGCTTTGACAACATCTACATCTGAGGGTTGTCATTAAAGTGTAAGGGTTTTGTCAGAGGTATGCGAAGCTGCACCTGCCGTGTATTTTATTGTTTGATAATGCCTTTCTCTGTAGATGGGTCCACTACCAGGTAAGCACACATGGCATTTCCTTATTGGCTGAAGGAAATAGTGAAGTAGTAGGGTTGTCAGAATGAATTAATAAATTGTATGTCCATCTGCCAGATTCAATGATGTGGCGGTCCCTGATTCATTGGAGTATCCTATACAGCATGGTGGGGTCACACTCTGTGGTATTGGCTAAGAATCTAGATCGACAATTGGCGTCAATGTGCATAGAATATTTTATGACCTTCAGATCTCATGCCATTCCTCCAATCCTCCAGGTGTTTGTGTGAGAGATAAAGGTAGGTCCAAAGCTACACATAGGCACAGTTGGTAGTTTTTCATTGGTCCATGATTTAATGTCTTGGCGCTTGTCAGTGGGACCTAGTTTCCAAATTCATCAAAGGGCCCTGATGTTGTCAGTAAATCAATGGTTGTCATAATTTCTTATGAGATGTGTCAGTGGTTTAAGATCTTGCACCGACCATTGATTTCATTTCTTGTTAGAGGGTTGTTAGGGTAGGGAGGAGATTCTTCATCTGACGGTTGGCATGTAAACTGATGGAATCTTGGAGGTCTATGAGATTTTAAGATGGTTACTGATCTTCTAGGTGGGCTAGGGTGGGGACTTGGCGATTCTAACAAAATGGTTTAGTAGCCTGACAAATTGCAAAGGTTTTGCTCATTCATGGAAAAGGATAGCGGTGCTCTGATTTGATTGGAGATTTAGTGAACAAGCATTCGCATAATCTCTAACTAACTTGGTAGAGGTAAAAAGTGTTTCACGAACTGGTGGAAAACTTTTGTCACCAGTTCGTAAGATGTGGGACCAAGGTTAAATGTTTTCTTTTAGTCACTAGGTCATGGAGTTAAAAATGGGTTAAGGTTTTCTTTCTATGAATAAGGAAAGGACCATTTATTTTCCCACTCTCTGGCACTTGGAGGTAGCCATTTATTTTCAAATTGGAATTTGCAGATGTTTTCTTAGCAACAGAAAGGACCAAAAATTGAATGTTTTCACAGCTAGATTTGATTTGTTTGGTGGTGCTTGCTATTGCAGTGTGGTCCAAGGTATTCCATGATCATCTGTAGGGGTTTGTACCATGTGGTTTTATGCTCGAGGCATATTGTAGGTAGCTGAAAGGGTTAAAATTTTCAAATTTTCATGATTTGTAGTAGTTTCCCTGAGATCTATCATGAGTGCAAATCTTCCTTAGGCATGGCCGACTGGTTTTCTTCCCCTACAATAAATTTTGTGACCCTTCTAGTGGGTGTAGTGGTTGAAACCCTAACCCTAGTCACCCGAAGCTTGATGCATCCTCTTTGAGGATTGCAAGGTGACTAGTGGTAGTATATAGTGTAGAATTTTTTAGTTAGTGCGGGTTCCAAAACTTTTCTTTTGGCCCTTGGTTGTTGACAATTTTATATTGAAAGAGGAGCTAGATTTTGGGTCTTTTCCTATCTTTGTGTTTCCCTGATTCTATATTGATCCTGGATGTGTTAATGAAAATGCTATTGAGTTTTAATCTTGCATTTGTGTATGTCTTCTTGTTTCAGTTTTGAGCTCATATATGTTAGTGTCACAAAGTGTATTAACATATGGTAAACAAAGAGTATTGTGAATTCATCTCTGAGTTCCTCACAAAGTTGGGATTAAAGTCTTTTAGGTGAGTTTAGTGAGTTTTCAACCAAGTAAGAATCTGATGTCCTTGTGTTTGAGGGAGAGGGGTAATAGGCAAAGCACTTATCCTAAGCTCAAGAGTGTTTGATCTAAGATCTTCAGTTGATGTATGTAACTAGGTGACTCTTTGCCCTAGGTTAAGGCACTGGTCCATCCTCTAGAGGCATTTCATTGTCATCAACCACACACAAACAAATTAAATGATCAAATCCTTAAATCAGTTAGTAAAGAGTATATTGATATAATATTTTGTGATTCCTTTGAAGAAGTGAATCAAGGGTACACCCACTTGAGCATTAAGGCTCAAATTGTAGGAGGATTTCTTTTGATCCTTGTTAATTGTGTTGGAAACAATTGTCTGAAGGAAATTGCTACTCAATTATGTATTGTCTTTGATGTCACACAATGTCATAGTCTATAGCAATCAGATCCTACTGAGCTCAGTCAGTCTGCCAGACAGGAATATTAGTGCTTACCGAGTCCACTCGGTTATCAAAGAAAAGTAGTGTCTACCGAGTTCACTTGGTTACCAAAGGAAATTTAGTATTTACCGAGTTCAGTCAGTCATCGAAGAAAAGTTAGTATTTACCGAGTTCAGTCAGTCATCGAAGAAAAGTTAGTGTTTACCGAGTTCAGTCGGTTATCGAAGGTAAAGGATTGTCAGTGTTTACCGAGTTCCCTCGGTCTCTGAAAGATTATAGAAAGTTATGGTCACCGAGCACTGTCGGCCCTTGAAGGATTTTTACAAATAGAGTTTGCTTAATTCAGCTGACTGTTATACTAAATAATGTCGATTTGACAAATCTAAAATCATATAAATAAAAGGTCAAATGTGAAAAGTAAACAAGAAATATAGTAGAAGATTTACAGAAGAAAGATAGGAAAGGTGTATGCGAATTTGTGAAGGATGTTCAGATATCCTTGAGGTGCAACAGAGATTTATTTAATCAGAAAGGATCAGACTTATGCAGAACAAAGATCTGTAATTAGCAAGATAGTTGCATTATTATACAGGTCATTTTTCATTGTTACCTTCTTATCATTGTAACAGTGAATTCTAAATCTCTTAACCGAGTTGGTTTAACAACCATATTGTAAATCCTCTAACAAGGTGACAATTCCATTGAATTGTTTTCAAGACCTCTTACTAGGCCACTCCTAGCAGGGTGTTTTAAATCCTCTAACAAGGTCACACCTAACAATGTGTTTTGTAACCTTTTACCGGGTTGGCTTCTAACCGGGCATCACTTTAGAAAAGTGAAAATCAGTATCTAGATACATTGGTGGTTTTTCCCATATTGGGTTTCCATGTTAAATCTTGTGTCTCTTGTGTTCTTAATTGCTTTCTCAATCATATACATGTGCTGATGAATATCTAAAGATAATTTTGTTAATACTTTCTGCATCTTCAAAGTTACTGCAATCTATTTACCGAGTGCTAAAACAGATAACAATGTTAAGATATCCTAAGGGATCTGGAAAGAATTAATTGTGAAGTGTTTTATGGTTGACTGATTCACCCTCCCCCCTCTTAGTCACTTCATCCATATTCCATCAATTGGTATCAGAGCTTTTGATGCTTGCAGGAAGGGTTTCAAGGACCTAAGCTAAAGATCAGGATGTCTTACAAGAGGGAAATTCCAAAGCTCAACAGAGATAACTTTTCAGCATGGCAAGGTCTCATGCGACTTCATCTGGCTTCCATTGGTGATTCAGGATGCAAATACATTGATGAAGAATACACAATTCCTAATGGCGCATTAACTATTGAAGACATTGCAGATAAAAAGACTCACAATACCATGATGATAGACATTGCATCTGCTCTCAGCTATGAAGAATTTGATGATATTAAAGATTGCACTACTACATATGAAATGTGGATGGCACTGAAGAAAATATATGGTGGTGATGCAAATGTGAAAAGAGCCAAAGCAGAAAGCCTAAGAGGACAGTTTGACAAGATGAATATGAAGGAAGATGAAAACATTGCAAAATATGTTGAAAGAATCAAAGCAAGTGTAAGTGCAATTAGAGCTTCTGGAGGAACAATCTCAGATGAGACTGTTATAAGTAAGGTACTCAAAACATTACTCCCTATCTATGCAATAAGAGTATCAGCTATTCAAGAAAGAAGATGTGAAACAAACCACAATATAACTTTGGATGCTTTAGTTGGAAGATTGACAGCCTTTGAATTAGACAACTATGACAACTATGTTCCAAATTCCAAAAATATTGAATCAGCATTTGAGGCCAAGGTTTCACTAAAGAAGAATAAGAAAATTAAAGAAGTTTAGTCAGAAAGTGAAGAAGTATCAGAAGAAAGTTCTGATAGTGATCTTGAAATTGTAGAAGCATTACTTGCAAAGAAGTACTCTTGAGGGAAAGGTAAATATAAAGGTAAAACTCCTTTAATCTATTTTTCATGTGAAGAAATTGGACATATTGTAGCTAGGTGCCCAAACAAGAAAGTCAAGGAAGAGAAGAGAAGTCATAAGTACTATGGCAAAAAGAATTTCAAATCATACAAGGATAAAGGTAAGAAATCATGTTTTATGGCTAAAGATTCTGATGATAGTGAAGAAGAAATTGTCTTTATTGCTATAAAAGATGAATCTGATGATGATGAAGATAAGATGGCACTTATTTCTCATATAAGAAAAGATGATATATGGATAATAGACAGCGGATGTTCACACCACATGACTGGTGACAAGACAAAATTTGAATATCTAGAAGACTGTGATAGTGGTAATGTAAGATTTGGAAACAATGAACCTTGTTGTATAAAAGGAAAAGGAAGAATCTCATTAACCAAAGAACTCATATGTGATAATGCTTATTGGGTTGAAGGACTAAAACATAATCTTCTAAGTGTAGCACAGCTAATCAACACTAGTTTCAAGGTTGAATTCATGAATGGTCAAGCAAGATTGCTGGATGGAAAAGGAAAACTCATTGGATCAGGCAAATAAAGAAAAGGTAACTTATTTTATCTTGATCTCAGTGAATATTCATGCTTTATTGCTCAAATAGAAGAAAGTTGGCTATGGCACAAAAGGTTATGTCATGTGAATTTTGATAACATGATAAAAATAAGCAAATTCAAGAAGGTTAGAGGCATTCCTACATTGAAGAAACCTGACACTGGTCTATGTAAGAATTGTCAGATTGGCAAAATGAGTAAAACTAGTTTCAAGAGTAAGAACTATCAGTCTAAAGAAATTTTGGAAATTGTGCATACTGATTTATGTGGACCTATTGGTATACAAAGCTATACTAGAGATAAATTCTTTATTCTTTTCGTTGATGATTATTCTAGAATGATGACTATTATGTATTTAAGAGAAAAATCAGAAGCATTTGAAAAGTTCAAATGGTACTTAGCAAGAGTAGAAAAGGAAACAGGGAAAAGATTGAAATGCTTAAGATCAGACAGAGGTGGTGAATTCATCTCCCATGATTTTAACAACTTTTGCATTGAAAGAGGAATCAAAAGACAGGTATCAGCTCCTAGAACTCTTGAGCAGAAAGGAATAGCAGAAAGAAGAAACAGATCTATTATGGATTGTGCAAGGACTCTAATGATAGAAAAGAACATCGCTATAAAGTACTGGAAGGAAGCTATCAGCACTGCAGTTCATACCTTGAATCGGGTACAACTGAAGAAAGACACATTCAAAACTCCTTATCAATTATGGTATGGCTATAAACCCAATATAAGTTACATGAAAATATTTGGTAGCAAGTGCTATATCTTAAAAGAATCGAGAAGAAATAAATTTGATGTGAAAAGTGATGAAAGAATATTCCTAGGATATTCTAGCAAAAGCAAGGCATACAAATGTCTGAACTTATCTACTCACAAAGTCATAGAAAGTATACATGTAAAATTTGATGAGTTTGCAGAAAAGACTGAGGAAGAAAGCAAAAGGGAACCTGAGAACTACAGAAGATTCGTTTACATTGAACCTGAAACATTGGTAGACTCAACTATCAGTAAGGAAACTATATCTACCGAGTTGAGCATAGTTACCGAGTCACAGGAAGAAGTTCAAACTAAGTCACAAGAAGAAATTCAGACCGAGTCTCAGCCTGAAGTTACCGAGCAAATATCTACCGAGCCCGAGCAACCTGAAGAAGAGATCCTAGAAGACAACAACATGAATCATTCAAAAGGCAAGGAACCTATACTAGCCAAATATGTCAGAAGACATCATACACCAGATCAAATCATTGGAAACAAATCAGATGGTACTATGACAAGAAGCAAGCTAAAAGGTACATGTCTGCTTACTGACTTTGAACCTAGAAATATCAAAGATGCATTGGAAAATGAAAGTTGGATTGAAGAAATGAATGAAGAATTAGAACAAATATAAAAGAACAAAACTTGGACTCTTGTACCTAGACCTAAAGATAAGAATGTAATTGGAACAAAATGGGTATTCAGGAATAAGATGAATGAAGATGGTCAAGTATCTAGAAACAAAGCTAGACTGGTATGTAAAGGTTATTCTCAAGAAGAAGGTATAGATTATGGAGAAACTTTCGCTCCTGTTGCAAGATTAGAAGGTGTAAGAACTCTACTTGCTTATGCAGCACACAAAGGATTTAAGGTATATCAGATGGATATAAAATCTGCATTTCTCAATGGAATTCTTGACGAAGAAGTCTACATTGAACAACCTGAAGGTTTTGTTGATCCAGATAAAAGGGACATGGTCTGCAGGTTACACAAAGCATTGTATGGTTTAAAACAAGCTCCTAGAGCATGGTATGAAAGACTCCATAACTATTTGATTCAGATTAATTTCAAAAGAGCTAATGATAACAGTAATCTATATATTAAAGAAGGACCGGATGACAAAATTGTATTGGTAGAAATATTTGTGGATGATACTATATTTACAGGGAAGGAGGATCAGTGCAAAGAATTTTTAGAACAAATGAACAAAGAATTTGAAATGTCTATGTTTGGTTTAATAAAATTCTTTGTTGGTCTTCAAATTCAGCAAAGCAAGAATGGTATATACATTACTCAATCCAAATACATTAAGGAAATACTTAAGAAGTTTGGTATGGAAGATTCAAAACTAGTTGGTACACCCATGTGTACTAGACTGAAACTTACCAAAAATGATGATTCAAAAGAAGTTGATCAGACCCTATACCGATCTATGATTGGAAAATTGCAGTATGTAGTACATACAAGACCTGATATTGCCTTAGCAGTCGGTATAGTAGCTAGATTCTTAGCAAAACCTAAGGAAAATCACATGATGGCAATCAAAAGAATCTTAAGATACTTAAGAGGAACTGAAGAATATGGTTTGTGGTATAAATTTGGAGGCAATCTAGACTTGAAAGTGTTTATTGATGCTGATTGGGCAGGAAACATTGATGACAGAAAAAGCACAAGTGGTGGAGCATTTTTTCTTGGAAAAAGACTGGTATCCTGGACTAGTAAAAAGTAGAATTGCACATCTCAATCCATAGCTGAAGCAGAATATGTTGCTGCTGCAGTAAACTGTTCAAATATTGTTTGGTTTAAACAGCTATTAGAAGGTATGAAGGTTGAAATCAAAGAACCAGTTGTTATATTTTGTGACAATACCAGTGCAATAAACATCTCTAAGAATCCAGTGATGCATTCCAAAACCAAGCACATTGCTATTAAATATCACTTTGTCAGAGAATTGGTGCAGGACAAGGAAATCAGATTAGAATATATTCATACAAAAGAACAGATTGCAGACATTTTTACCAAACCATTACCTAAGGATGCATTTGTGTATCTAAGAGGTAAGTTAGGGGTCATTCCCCTATCTGAGGCTCACTAAATATAGTTTTAGTGATGCATCAACCAGAACATGATTGAAAATCAACCTGTTGATGCAGCATATTTAAGCAATCATTGCATATGAATCAGTACTTGAGGTACATTAATTTTCACCGGTAATATGTGAATTGTCTTTGGCATGTGTTGTCAAAGAGGGAGTGTTTGCTATGTCCTTTTCTATTACTTCAAGAAATTTTCAATAGTCAGAAGGAAGAATTTTTAGGATACAGGAAGTTTGCTGACAGAGGGAGATTTGAATCTGAACCGAGCTAACTCTTTCAAATTTCTTATATGACATATTGTGTTTCCATCAATGCCAAAGAGGGAGATTGTTGGAAACAATTGTCTGAAGGAAATTGCTACTCAATTATGTATTGTCTTTGATGTCACACAATGTCATAGTCCGCAGCAATCAGATCCTACCGAGCTCAGTCGGTCTGCTAGATAGGAATATTAGTGCTTACCGAGTCCACTCGGTTATCAAAGAAAAGCAGTGTCTACCGAGTTCACTCGGTTACCAAAGGAAATTTATTATTTACCGAGTTCAGTCGGTCATCGAAGAAAAGTTAGTGTTTACCGAGTTTAGTCGGTCATCGAAGAAAAGTTAGTGTTTACCGAGTTCAGTCGGTTATCGAAGGTAAAGGATTGTCAGTGTTTACCGAGTTCCCTCGGTCTCCGAAAGATTATAGAAAGTTATGGTCACCGAGCACTGTCGGCCCTTGAAGGATTTTTGCAAATAGAGTTTGCTTAATTCAGCCGACTGTTATACTAAATAATGTCGATTTGACAAATCTAAAATCATATAAATAAAAGGTCAAATGTGAAAAGTAAACAAGAAATATAGCAGAAGATTTACAGAAGAAAGACAGGAAAGGTGTATGCGAATTTGTGAAGGATGTTCAGATATCCTTGAGGTGAAACAGAGATTTATTCAATCAGAAAGGATCAGACTTATGCAGAACAGAGATCTGTAATTAGCAAGATAGTTGCATTATTATACAGGTCATTTTTCATTGTTACCTTCTTATCATTGTAACAGTGAATTCTAAATCTCTTAACCGAGTTGGTTTAACAACCATATTGTAAATCCTCTAACAAGGTGACAATTCCATTGAATTGTTTTCAAGACCTCTTACCAGGCCACTCCTAGCAGGGTGTTTTAAATCCTCTAACAAGGTCACACCTAACAGTGTGTTTTGTAACCTTTTACCGGGTTGGCTTCTAACCGGGCATCACTTCAGAAAAGTGAAAATCAGTATCTAGATACATTGGTGGTTTTTCCCATATTGGGTTTCCATGTTAAATCTTGTGTCTCTTGTGTTCTTAATTTCTTTCTCAATCATATACATGTGCTGATGAATATCTAAAGATAATTTTGTTAATACTTTCTGCATCTTCAAAGTTACTGCAATCTATTTACCGAGTGCTAAAATAGATAACAATGTTAAGATATCCTAAGGGATCTGGAAAGAATTAATTGTGAAGTGTTTTATGGTTGACTGATTCACCCCCCCCCTCTCAGTCACTTCATCCATATTCCATCAAATTGTAGGAGGATCTCTTTTGATCCTTGTTAATTGGCCCTGTTCTTTGTAGACTTTGGAGTGGTGATAGAGTCAAAGTTATATTAAAGTTATCCATCAAAGTATAAATCTGCAAGTTGAAGATCAAAGGGAACTGCCAACACCAGCATTGAATTTCAGTCCTTTGTTAGTTGAAACCCCTTAGAAATATTCAAGTTTTGAAGAAAATGGCTACATCAGGGCATGATATAGTGAATTGGTTGCTAAAATTCAAACTAAGATCAACTTTAAAACATGACCATCAGATTCTTGACTTTTCTTGGGCACCTCAAATTTAACCCTAGTAGATATCCTAGTTTTCATTTGACTTAGTCATGAGATCACGCATATATCTTTATTAACCCTTCTTACCTTAGTGATTCAATGACTATAGTCAAGAAAACCTAGCCCCACCTAGATCCATGTGGCACCAAACCATTCACCATTTACATAATGAATCAGCAACAGAGGACCCACCAAGTGATCCCCATCTCCAAGATCAAATCAATGGCCGTCGCTACACTGCGACCTTTAAAAATCATGCATCCTTGCCCAATGGTGTAACCATAGCCACAAGATCCATCTGAACATTAATCACACCTGAAGGCTCAAAACACTGGCCCTACTGGTAACTACCATGTCACCCATCTAGCAACCAATCAAAACTCAACAAATTTGAAACACCTAGAACCCAATATGACCTGGCAATTCGGACCCACCTATCAATAGCCACTACCCTGTAGAAGATCAGATAGGTAGCGCATGATCTCATGGGCTCAAAAGATTCCATGAGATCATACAACCACTGTAGATCCTAAGGAATCCAAAAATTATCGAGCCCCACTAACAACACCCCTTGTCATCAATACATTCTAACCAATTAGAGAAGAGCACATCACAATATCTGGCAAGTGGACACACACCTTTTTTCACCACACACAGGTCACTCTGACAATCTCCACCTCAGACTCAAGCTTGACGAATCACAAAGGAACACATCTGCACACATGGCACTGGACCCACTGACACCATCTCTGGCCATATTCAAAATCAACAAAAGTCGCATGATTAAAAGCAATTAGAGATATTGGGCCCACCGGGATAGATGGCACCTTGTCGCTAAATCGCATATCAGAAACTCTGACAACAAAAAGTCTTTCGAAACAATGACAACCACACAAATTAAAGGCTGACACTTAGGAAACATTATCAGGAAAACTTAGGCTTAGATAGAAAAATTAAAGGTGTCCTAATAAAGTAACCTAATGACATTACATGCGAGGTGGTCATAGAAAAATTGGCACATGGGTATTTTAGGACTTTAGTAAGTGGAAAAAGTAATTCTTAAATAGAATAGGGCTAAGATAGATTAGGGTTTCTTCACCAACGGCTACAAATTTTTGAATTTATAAACTAGGGTTTAAGGCCAGGGGTAGGGAAAACATTGCTGAGGCCAGGGAAAATTTACACAGCCATGAATTTTATTGCAGCTGCTAATAGTGGCTCTGTCTGGGGATGATGGGTAACTTGTGCCCATGCAAGAATGCATAACTTTTGGGAGAGCAGACCACCTTTAGGATAACAAAAACAAGGAGCAACAGGACAAAACCCTTCAAACCTAGCAAAAGAGCTCACACTTATGTACAAACGTAGCTACTATTCATGGAAAGAATGATACCTTCAATTGAAGTATTTCTTCAAGAATTTTCCATGAACTGGCAAGAATTCTTGAACATCACCATTTAGTTCTTTCACAATGTAAGAATCACAGCCCCATTTTTCATGAATTAGTTATGGCCCCAACTAGATTGGATCAAATTTTCCATGTTTTCCTTTGTCCTCCAATCTAGCATTCTAGAACAATACCAAGTCATTTGGCTCAAATTTCCTTTCAACAGTTCTTTTATCATACAAATTCTTGACTTGTAACTGTAACCTGACATTTCCTAAAACTGATTCTCTTCTAGTTTCATCCAGTTTGATGAGATCCTCAATCCTTAACTGCATTTCATCATCTATATCATCATCATACGATTGAAAAAACTTATACATCTCCAACAAGTTGTTCTGAGGCATCCTTGCATGTATCCCATATACTAAGTCAAATGGTGCACAACCAATTCCCTTCTTCACACTTACCCTATCAACCCATACAACTAATGGAAATTTTGAACTCTATGCTCTTTTATTCTTATCAAGGATCCTCTTGAGGATTTTTATCAAGCTCTTATTTGCTAATTTTGCATGTCCATTCCCTTGTGGATGATAGGGTGAGAAGTATGACATTTGAATTCCTAGACCTTTGTAGAAATCTTTGTACTCAGTAGACTTGAAGCACATTACATTATCACTAACAATCCTCTCAGGACATCCAAACCTTGTAACAATTTTATTTAGGAAGAAATCAGTCACCACATTACTAGTTGAATTCCTTATGGGGATAGCCTCTACCCACATGGTGAAATAATCAGTAGCAACTAATATCCAAGAGTGTCCTCCACTAGAATTTTTTTGTATCTCCCCTATGAAATCAATTCCCCATTGCTGGAAAGGAGCTTGCACTTCAACTAGCCTTAAAGGCATATTACCTAAAAACTTAAGCTTACCAGAGAATCTCTGACAAACATCACACCTCCTTACCAATTGCTTTGCATCCTTGAAGATTGTGGGCCACCAAAATCCTACTCTCAAGACCTTTTGAGTATTAGTTTTACCCATATAATGTCCTCCACAAACTCCCTCATGCATTTCTTTTAACAACTTGTCAGCTTGATTCTCATCAACACATTTGAAAAGTATGCAATCCAAATTTTTCCTATATAATTTGCATTTTACAATCACATACTTGATGACTTGTAACTTCAATGTCCTTTACTTACTATCATCCATCCCTGCTAGACATTTCATATTTCTCAGTTAGAAGATAATATCTTGATACCAAATGTAATCATCCATATCACAAGTGTAATCAACCTCAGTTTGGTTTATTTGATTTGGATCAAGATTGGATTGAGCCATCAATTTTTCCAATCCTTGTCCTCTAACCAATTTGGTAATCTGGATATCAATATTGAATTCTTGAATTCTATTTATCCATCTACATCTCCTTCCATACACCTCTTGCTATGAAAAGATATCCTTGATTGGTGCACTTGGTACAAAAGCAATCACAATTGCTCCCATCAAATAACACCTAAAATCCTTAACAGCCGTCACCAGTGCATAAGCTTGTTTCTCATTGATATCATATTTCAGTTCAGCAGCCTACAAAGACTTACTAAAGAATGCAATAGGTTGCTCATCACCTTCACTATTTTTCTGCAACAAAACTGCAACAATAGTATGAAAAGATGGAAAATAAAAGATATGCATTGGAATATTGTAATCAGGTGCCTTAAGCATAGGTGCATCCTTGATAGCTTTCTTGATATTCTTGAAAGATTCATCAGGCTCACCCTCCCATTTAATCTTAGATCCTTTCTTTAACATCTTGGATATTTGCCTGGTAACTTCAGCAAAGTTTGTAACAAATCTTCTAAAGAAATTCACTTGACCAAAGAAAGATTGAATTCCTTTAACATTTTTTGGTCTTTGAATCTTATCAATGGCTTCCACCCTCTCAGGATCAATTCTGACTCCTCGCTTTCCAACCAAATGGTTTAATGAAATGCCATATTCCTAAGCCCTCACAAATATTTTTTCTAGATGAGTACAATGGTCTTCTTCCCTCTTGGAATAGGTAGTTAAATCATCTTGATAAACAAGGAAATCATTTATAAAATTTGAAAAGGAAACATCCATTGGCCTCTAAAAATTTGCACCAACATTTGTGAGACCAAAAGGCATTCTCACATAAACATATGTCCCCCAAGGTGTAGTGAAAGCTATCTTAAATTGTTTTGATTCTTTCACAATTACCTAATTATAGCTAGAGAAACAATCCATCATAGACATTAATTTAGATCTGGTCACTCTCTGCAACATAGCTTCCATATTGGGCAAACAATAGTTATCCTTTAATGAGCTGGTGTTCAAATTTCTAAAATCCACACAAAGTTTGATGTCACCATTCTTCTTCCTAATAGGAACCAAATTTGAAACCCAAGAAGAATGCCTAATGGGATAAATAATTCCAACATCTCTTAGCTTTATTAATTCTTCTTGCATCTTAGGTTCCAAAGTAGGATTTATTGGCCACTATTTTTGCTTGAAGGGTTTAGCATCTTCTTTCAAAGGAATAACATGCTGGAACAAGTCTTCTATATAAACCTTTAGGTCATCATATGACCATGCAAAAACATGCCTGAATTTTCTCAATAATTCAATCAATGACTTCCTAACTCTATGAGATACATCCTTACCAATGTAGACCTTCTTAGGGGCCTCTTGTGTTCCAAGACTTATCTCTTCCAAATTTATATGATCTTCCCTTTTAATATCTTTTTGAACTCTGTCTTGATTATCAAATACATTTTCTAGAACAACAAGTCCCTTGGGAACCTTGTTAGTTTTAAGTTGAATGACTTCATTACCAAGGACAACTTCCTTACCTTCTGCAATTTCAACCAAGGCTGAACAATCTAACTCCTAACCATGATACTGATCTTCACAATTCATAAATCTCAAGATATCCTAGCCATCTTCAAAAACTTGCCAATTCTCAACATTATCTGGTATACTAGGCCTAGTCTGAATTTCAACTTTGGAGAGGCCAACAAAAGTAATATCACTGTGATTGACTACAATATTGGGCAACAAATCAGCCATCTTGTTATTACTTCTATCCTTCCACTCAATATTGAAAGCATCAAAACACTCAATCAAATCCCAAACAACATTTCTATACTCTTTCAACCTTTTGTTCTTGGAAGCATATACTGATCTTATTTGGGACACCACTAATTGAGAATCCCCAATAACATTTATATATTTAATTCCATTCTTTTGTGCCAATCTCAATCCTAGAAACAACACTTCATACTCTACTATATTATTGGTACAAAATAAATTCAATGTGAAAGAGAACTTGTAGGTGCTCCCCTTAGGAGAAATGAGTAAAATACCTACCCCTACTCCATCTTTGTAGCTAGCACCATCAAAGTATATCACCCACAAATCACCTTTCACATACCTAGAACCTATCTCTTGAGCAATACATGGCAGTACAGGATCCTTTTCAAGTACTGTGACCTCAGCTCTAAAAGCATTGACATCAGTATCTACAAAGAAGGTAACCTCATTATCAATATTCTTTTCAATCATATAGGTTACCCTTGGTTCTCTTTCAATCTTAACAAACTGATCATCAATCTTGAAAGTTGCAGAAGAGAGATCACACTGCAAACACCCACCCATGGAAGCACTCCATTTTTGAGATAATAGCATACCATAATGAGGTGGAATGTCTACAACCAAGACACTCATAGTCAATTCTTTCTCTGGATAGGTTGCCAATCTGTATGGCATTGCATTTATAGTCCCAATGACTAGTACTTCCCTTTGATCCATTACACAACATGTGCCTTGATCTATATCAACTTTGAGGCCTAACTTTTCCATAATTTTGAAAGGCATGACAGTATTGGAAGCACTTGAATCAATCATACAATTTCTTAACTTCATTCCATTCACAAGGATACTCAAGAAGAATGGATCTATATTCTCAAGGCTAGCATTGACAAATTTATCCAATTAAATAGGTGGTATATGAGATACCAATCCTTGGACCTCCACTTCTTTCAAAACTTTTTCCTGAGGTTCATTGCATGCAACATCATTATTATGAACATTATCTACCCATGCAATAGCCCTATCTTTATGTTCAGGGATCCTCAACAATTCTGACAATGGAACCTTGACAGTTATCTAAGATAATACAACCAACATATCAATAGGAGCAGAGGGACGATACTCAATCTATTATGCCTTAGTGTCCTTTTGTTTATCTAATACATTGGTTATAGCTGTGACCTTTACTTCTTCAACTTTAGCCATTTTGCCCACTGGCTTTTTCATTTCATTAGAAAAATTTTCAACTCTAACCCCCTTAGGTTCCCACTTCTTACCTTTCACATTTTTGAACCTTTCCATGTGATCATCCTTTGATCTATTTCCACTGAATTCCCCAGACTTGGTGTTCTTTATAAACATTCCTACAACATTCTCATTTGTATTCCTTGCAATCATGCCTCTAGTTTACACTTGGGCTATCATTTCTATATTAATTCTATCCATTTCCTCCTTTGAAGGTCTTCTCAAATTTACTATTTCTGAGAAGGAAATCATGTTACATGTCTTTTCATCAATGTCATCATTATCAGAAAAAACCTCCCGATGGAAAAGTGCCCTATTGTTTCTTTTCAAACACACATCTACTTCTTCATCAATATCAGAATCATCTTCATATCCTAAATATGAAGCTGCCATGTTGCATCCAATGTCATCATGAGTTTCTTCTTGATCTAACTCCTCATTGTTATCATCTTGATATGCTGACATGGATTGTGCAACCACACAATGCTCTACAGAATGAGGGACTGACATGCTATATACTATGGTGTATCCTTTGTGACATTTACAAAGGACCTTTGTAAAGGATTAGGGACAACTCTATCATTATTTCCTCTTGTAGCAGGGACAACAAGCTTGCCATCGTTCCATTGGGTGTTGTAGGGATAATTCTGCAATCTATTCTACCTACTGAAATTATTATTGAATTGAGGCTTTTCATTGGAAAGAGAATTATTAATTCTATTAATAGGTGCTTTTAAATCCTTCAATGCATTCAACACCTTATCCAATTTATCTTCCTCTTGTTTCTTATTTCCAACATTCCTTTCATTATCCCGTTTATACTTCTTGTCTCCAAACAACTTTGGATCATCTCTTTTTCCACCCAATTTTCTTGATATTTTCATATTGATTTCAATATTGATAGAAATCCTAAAATCATCTCTAAGAGTTCTTGGTTCTTTATCCCTCAAAAAATATCCCATCTTTCCATCAAAGGAATTGAATTATGTGGTCAAACATTGTCATCTAACCGCATAACTTGAAACAACTTACACATACCCTTCTGAAATCTCATATTGAACTCAGATACAGATCATTCTGATTCTTCCTTATGGTGTTGAACTCATTCAACATGAAGCTAGCATTAGGCCTACAACCATACTATTCTTTGAAACATCTCTCAAAAGAATCCCAAGTGTTAATACAATGGTCAGGGAGTCTCTTAAACCAATCTCTAGCATCCTCCACCAAAGATTGAACAAATAATTTCATAACTATATCCTTGTGCTCTACCTCATAATCATTTAGCATATCAACAAATAACCTAAGATGTTCCTCACAACTAATGGCATTATTACTAGAAAACTTAGGTACCTTATCTCTTATATCAGTTGGAAAAGCATTTGGGTAGCCAGGGATTCCATCAAAACTAATTTTCCTATAGCCTTCTAATTGCATAGGTCTTCTTTGAAAACTTGAACTACTATTGACCCTAGGATAAAAGTTTACATTTACATTTCCATCTACTTGTGCATTTGACTATTTTCTAGGATCAACATTTATCCTTGGAGATGAACAAGGAATTGAACTAGTAGTAGCATTACTAAGAGGAATAGTAGTAGTCATGGATGGCATACCTAGTTCATCAGCAGATGGGCCAAGAGCATTAGCCGATGAAGCCTTCAAGAACTAGATCTTTCTTCTCTGTTCTACAATGGAGGCTTCAATTTTAGCCTTCTCTAATTATCTTGCAAGGTCCTCATCTTCTTTTCTTCTTCTTTCCATCTCTGTGTCTTTATTTGAATTGGGTGGTGGGACCCCTGGTATTGTCAATGATTTTCTTGTTTGATCTCCCACCATCTTTTGCTTTCCTTTTTCACCAGTAGCAACAATAGGCCTAGTGATCTCATGTCCATCTTTATCTTTAGGGAGGGAAGCATAACTTTGAACCTGTCTAACCACAGGGCCCTCTTTATCAAACTCATGATCTTGTAGCAAGTGCTCTTGCTCACTTCTCAAAGCATCAAGATCACCAAAAACATCATGCTGCAAAGTTTTAGGAGAAAAAGAAAGCATCTTGTTTGTCTCCTTCAATTCATTGATCTTTCTGAGAAGAGACTCTCTTTCTATTAGAGCATTCACTTTTTCAGCTTCTCTCTCCTTTTGTAATCTCTTATGTATGGCATCCTACTCTGCCAACTGCAACCTTAGTGCACTCAAATCATCTAGGTCTATCATAATATCATCAGAACCTAATGACACATCCATATCAGTGAGACTTTGATATGGGAAATGGACCTATCTCAGTTTCATGGGTTTCCTTCTGAACATATCCTCATCAGGATCTTAATCTAGTCCAAACCCCCTTTCTCTAGCTTGTTCATCCTGACCTGTAGGTAATGAACCCTTATCTTGAAATACTACCTCTGGGGTATCATAAAATTTGTCTTCAAAGTGGCCACTATCCAATCTAGAACTCTTGTGTTGTGAATCTTCCTCATTAGAGGATGCAAGTGGTGCTCTATTTTTGGTATTTCTTTTTTCTCTCATGGGAGCACTAGTCGACTCACAATTTCTTTTGATCCAACTCTTCTTTTCCTATCTAGGTAACTATTCCAGAGTAACCTTTGGGATTTTCTTGACAAAGGACCTAGTATTCCTTCATTTTTCCATGATCTATAGTTTATAGCATTGGTTTTAACCTTTTTGAGTCATCACCCACCAAAGTGGGAAATCTTTAACCAAATACAATAGGAAAAACAAGAATCTACTTAATAACTTTATCTCTAGACTCTCCCCAGCAGAGTGACCATTTTGTTGGTTGTCTTTTCTTTCTACTTGCAAGTTTACACTATGATTAACAACTTAATGTCTCTGACTCTATCACCACTCCAAAGTCTACAAGGAAAAGGGCCAATTAACAAGGATCAATGAGATCCTCCTATACTTTGAGCTTATATGCTCAAGTGGGTGTACCTTTGATTCACTTCTTGAAAAGAATCACAAAATATTAAGCAATTATATCATTTACAAATTGGTTTAAAGATTTTATCATTTATACGTATGGTGGATGATGATGAACTACTTCTAGAGAATAGATCATTGCCTTAACCTAGGGCATAGAGTCACCCAATAACACATGTCAACTAAGAATGCTAAATCAAATACTCTTGAACTCAGAATAAGTGCTTTGCCTATTATCCCTCTCACTCCCAAACCTAATCATCAAATTCCTATCCAACCATGAACTCATTGAAATCACCTTGAAGACTTTAATCCTAACTTTTTTAGGAACTCAAAGATAATCCTACAATACTCTTTGTTTACCATATGCTAACCTACTTTGTGATATTAACATATATGAGCCCAAGATTAAAACAAGAAGACAAACATAAATCTGAGATTGGAATCCAAGTGTATTCTCATTAAAATTTGCAGAATCAATACATTAGCAGAATAAAAAAAATGTTAGGAAAAAGACCCAAAATCTAGGCTCTCCTTGTTCAATCTTTTACATTGATTTTCAACATAACATCCACCAACCTTTAAAAATACAAACTACTACAATATATACCATCAGTCATCTTGGAATCCAAAAAAGATCAGGATGCAACAAGCTATCGATGACTGAGGTAAGGGCTAGGGTTTTCATTGACCAAACCAACCAAATACAATAAAAAAATTAATACATTTGGGGAAAAACCAATCAACCTAGAGAAAGTAGATCCCAGAAAGATCCTCATCAAATGAGAAAATCCTTGATTTGTATCAAGGACCATGAATTTTTTGTGTCAACTAGTTTGATTGACCTCCTCCAACATGCCTCAAGCAACATTAACCATTCCTTATTGTACAACCCCCTGCAGACAATCATCATGCCCTAGGACCACACTGCAACAACAAACAAAATCAAAATCCACCTGATCCAGCTACTCCAACATTGAATTTCAGTGCTTTGGTGGTTGAAAACCCTTAAAAATATTCAAATTTTGAAGAAAATGGCTACATAAGGGCGTGATACAGTGAATCGGCAGCTAACATTCAAACTAAGATCAACTTTAAAACATGACTATCAAATTCTTGACTTTTCCTGGGCACCTCAAATTTAACCCTAGTAGAAATCCTAGTTTTCATTTTCCTTAGTCCTGAGATTGTGCATATATCTTTATTAACCCTACTTACCTTAGCGATTTAGTGACTGTAGTCAAGAAAACCTAGGCCCACGTAAATCCATGTGGCACCAAACCATTCACCATTTACATAATGAATCAACAACAGAGGACCCACCAAGCGGTCCCCATCTCCAAGATCAAATCAATGGTCATTGCTACACCATGACCTTTAAAAATCATTCATCTTCACCCAGCAGTGTAACGATAGCCACAAGATCCATCTGAACATTAATCACACCTAAAGGCTCAAAACACTAGCCCCACTAACAAATGCCAAGTCACCCATCCAACAGCCAATCAAAACTAAACAAATTTGCAACACCTGGCACCCAATATGAGCTGGCAATTTAGACCCACCTATTACTAGCCACTACCCTGTGGAAGATCGGATGGCTAGGGCATGATCTCATGGGCTCAAAATATTCCATGAGATCATATGATGACCATAGATCTTAAGGAATCTAAAAACTATCAGGCCCCGCTGACAACACCCCTTGTCATCAATACATTCTGACCAATCAGAGAAGGCCACATCACAATATCTGGCAAGTAGACACACACCTTTTTTCACCACACACAAGTCACTCTGACAACCTCCACCTCAGACTCAAGCTCAACCAATCACAAATGAACACATCTGCACACCTGGCACTGGACCCACTGACACTATCCCCGACCAGATTTGAAATCAACAGAAGTTGCATGATTAAAAGAAAGTAGAGATACTAGGCCCGCCGAGACAGATGGCACCTTGTCACTAAATCGCATGTCAGAAACTTTGACAACAAAAAGTCTTTAGAAACAATGATAGACACACAAATTAAAGGCCGACACTGAGGAAAAATTATCAAGAAAACTTAGGTTTAGATAAAAAATTAAAGGGGTCCTGATAAAGTAACCTAACAACATAACATGCAAGGTGGTTAGATTGAAATTGGCACATGGGTATTTTAGGACTTTATTAAGTGGAAAAAGTAAAACTTAAATAGAATAGGGCCAAGATAGATTATGGTTTCTTCACCAACGACTACAAATTTTTGAATTTATAAACTAGGGTTTAAGGCCAGGGGCAGGGAAAACATTGCAGAGGCCAAGGAAAATTTACACAGCCATGAATTTTATTGGAGGTGCTAACAGGTACAATAACAACATGTATATTGAGTCCAGAGTTAAAGCTCAAGCAATGAGCATATCACAGTCTATGGAACATACCGATATGCAATAAATAAGACTCATGATTTGGCATTAGTAGTAAGCATCGACAAATAAATATGGTGGTTTATGGGACTAAGGATCAAATATGGAGCAAAAGCACATAGCTGCTGGTCTTCATCAAACATTACAACAATGAGTTTGTTACCATTTTCCAACCCTTGCATCAAATACATAGTGAAGGATAAACACCAACTTTGATAAGGGTTTCAAGCCAACAACAAAGTTCCCAAATCAAAGGCTATTTAGAAATTGCATAAAAATGGTGAGTAGCTACACAGGCCCATGCCCTAGTTTATTCACAGTGTAAGTGGAGGATTAAAGAAATACATATGCAATGTCACCAAATACTAATAAATAATGCCCTACCCCATTTCTCATGGTCTATCATGCCAAAGGCCAATGGATATAGCAGTGCCCTACCCACGAGTCATGGGGCCTCTCGATGAAACAACAGCTTGACAATGATGCTCAACATAGAAGACAATGTGGTATAAGTTGGGGTCTGAGCCATCACAATGCACATACACCATGAATGTCATATTCATAATATAAAATATGCACTCACAAGGAGCCCATGCCATCAATGCAATAAAAAATGCAAAGAGGTGTATATGATGCCCTAATTCCATTAAGAGAAACCCATGGCACCTCAATAAGAAATGGTTCACTGTGCACTCACCGAGCATGAAAAAATAAATAATAGTGTCAACTAAATGGAAAAGACAAAAATGTCAAAATCTAAACATAGAGACAAATGCTGATAGTGCCCATAGGTTTCAAAGGAGATGTGAAAGGGAAAAACTAGTAGAGAAATCAAATAAATATGCTGACACTCCATGAAACCCACGGGTTGTCTTACAGAGAAGTAATAAAATATGATGCACTTATTGAATATAGGGGTGAAATATGCAGCCAAACAATAAGTGAATGAAACCATCTTTTGGTCTATGCTATTATTGATAGTGAATATGAAATAAACATGGTGCCCTCGAAAGTGCAATAACCTCAAATCCACTATTTTGAAAGAATACAAAGATGTCATTGTCTAAGAAATCAAACATAGAGAAATTTGCAATTATTTCTACATGCCCTCGAAGCTCATAGGAGCTGAGATACATTACAAATGTACTGAGAAATTCAAGCAAATCATGCCAGTCTCGTGCCCTAGCCGACAAGAAAATGTTTGTAATAGTAAAACTATACTGTAAATGTTTACCTCAAAATCATATCGTAGTGACAAAAGGCTTTTGGACTGATGTTTCCAAATTTGGATCATGTATCAAGGAGGTATTCTAGTGTGAATGGAAACTTTCTAGATGCCATCAAAGAAAGATGTCGATGCTAGTAGTTCCCCTCCCATTTTCAAAAAGGGTTTCATTTCAATAGCCATTAATATTTTCTCCCCATTTTTTTTGGGTTGAGGTTATTAATGGTTTTATTTTTGATGATAGGTCCACCTTTTTCATTATGGATCTTTTATGTAATGTGATATTTTAAATGTTTTCCCCATTCTTTTGGGTTGAGAATATTTTAAATATATGATGGTCCATGTTTTATTTCTTAGGCATAGGAGGATACTTTGGAGATGTAATCATTTATTGTAGAAAAATGTGTTTCCCCATTTTGTGGGTTGAGACCTTTTTAAAAATATATTATGTCCTTTTTGTGTCTTAGTGGGATAGGTTGTTAATGACCAGTCATTGCACATGTTATTGTAAGATATCAAGAAGTGGTGTTTTTATAAACCATTGTCAGAATATCAGTTATATGCATGACTTAGTGGATAGAGTGGTCTTCTTTGACCTTCTATTTTTAGGGTCCCACTTTCCTCACCCCCTAGGAATCTGGGAATCTAGAATTTGAATTATGATGCAGCCTCATGGGTCCATTATTTCCCTTTTTCTATTCTTAGGAGGTAATAGAGTTTGAATGCAGATTCCTAGTTTTAGTTTTTATACCTCTCACTTTTGGTGATTGAGGTTAGCTCTTCATTTCTTTGTCTCTGATAGGAGTGTTGTAGCTCTAAGAGATACAATTGTACTTAGTTTCTTTTCAGTAATAAAGGTTGATCCTTCTTGTTCTCCTATAATTCTAGTTTTGCTTTTGAAGTCATATGTAGGATTATTGTGATGTTCTTGTATCCTTAATCTGCATGTTGAATCCAAGTTGGTGTTCAAGAATTTATCTTAATTCAGTAGTGTGATTTGTGTGCAATCAAGAATATCATATTTGTGAACTTTTCTTCCTTTTCTGCATTCTAGGTACCTTGTTTCACTAAGAGTTTAAGAAAGTGGTATTGAGTTGTGAGTTAAGTTTGTTTTGTTGTTGGAGTAAACTTGTTTTTAGTTGTGGATCTTCTTTAAATTTTTGTGGATCACCATTATTTCATTCAAATGCAGTTGATCATTTTATGTACTCTCTCCCTTTCCTCCTAAAAGTTTAGATAAGTTTCAAGTGATCCAAAGGGAAGCGGACCCTTAATCTGGAGGTCTATTCTCAGATAGGTTACCCATAGCCTGAGAATAGTCCCACATTTCACAGAATTACTAGGTTCAACACTTAGCAAATTGGGTGCAATCCTTAGTGACAATAGTTTTTGGCACGCCCAGTGGGACAGAAGACTCAGTGAGTCATATTTCTCAAAAAAAAATTATGCAAGTTATTGTGTGGTATGAGTAGTGACAGTGTTTTGAAATCATACCTGGCGACTCTAATGGTGTTTTATGCAGATCAATATATAAGCTTATGAGTGGAATCCCAACCAGGAAGACTAAGAATCATTTTGTGTATGTGGAACTGTCATCTATCAAAAAGAGGTCTAAAGTAGCCCAAACTAGTGCATCAAAATCTGCAAATCCTACTCCTAATCCTACTCCTAGTCCTGCTCGCATTCCTACAACCAATCCTTCAATCCAGCCAGTGCAAGCAGCACCAACAAATCAAGCTCCCCTTAATCCTCTAATGGCTAGACAACTTCCTTTTGTAGCCTTTAATCAATGCAACCCTTTGAATTTGTAGTAGCATAATAACATACCCATATGAGCCCTTAAAAGTTTGCCTATTTTTATAGCAGAGGATCAAACCTCAACTATTGAGCATATAAGAGATGTAGCATCCCTTTGTGCCCTTCATAATATAACCTAGGATAATGTGGCTATGATGTTTTTGGTAGCTTCCCTCAAAGGAAAAGCATTGCAATGGTTTAGAGGCTTAGTAATTAGCTCTATAACTGATTGGGATGCGTTGGGTCAAGCCTTTACCAATAAATTTGAGGATAAATTAGACCATCTCTTATTAGTTGAGCATTTGACTACTATTAAAAGGTCACCCCAAGAATATATGATGGATTTTAACTTCAAATTTCAAAGGACATGGAATAGAATACTAGCCATGGTTAAACCTTCAAGCCAGCATGCTTTTCTATACTATCTAAGAGCCCTTAATAGTGATATCTCTATTATGATCCAATCCATGGGAGGGACCAATTTACCAGCAGCATGTGATCTTGCCATAAGAGCTGAAAATAGCCTAATCCAAGCAGAAAAAATAGCCCCAAGACCCCCAATGCCTTTTTTTCTTGAGCTTCATCCTGTTCTTGAAGTAATTCCAGCATTAGCATCCATCCCACCTCTCCCAGCTCCTCCTCAACAAGTTGTTAGCCTAGTTGTGAATCGATCCAAAGAGATGAATGAGATCAAAAAGGCCTTACAAACTATTACTAATGAGTTGGTTAGTCTAAAAAAATAGCAATGCCAACCTTACCAACAATCATATCAACCGCCTTATCAATAGCCCTATCAAAATCATTACCAGTAGAACAGGCCCCAATACCAACAAGGCCAGCAAGGCCAAGCAAGAAATTATAATAAAAAAGCCAGCGAACCTTATAATCCTAACACTCCTAGTGCTTCTAGAGAGCTAGTTCTTGTAGCTCAAAATAATATGGAAAAAGAATAACAAGAGGGTTGCCCATGTAATCAACAACATATCTAGGGGATGTGTCCTAATGGCTATGCTCAGGCCCTTATGATGTAGAACAATGTGACGATGCTGCAAGAGATGGTTCAAGAGCCAAAAATCTAGCATGGTCCAATTATTACCCCAAACAAGTTGCAGACACCTAGTGTGGCACTGGTAAATTTTTATAAAGAAGATTTTTGTGGGGTGAATTTTTCACCAAGTTGTAACCCAAAATACATCCCAGTTGCAGCCAATAAAAATTCTAAGAAGAAGGCTTTGGAGGTTGAAAAAGTGGCCTCTACCAGTCAGCAAGCTCCTATTGTGAATCCACAACCCAAAGTAGTTCAAGTTCCAGTTCTAAACTACCCAAGAGAAGCTAAAGAACTAGTCAAGGTAGCTACATAGTTGGTGTCTACACAAACAGAGGTTGTTGCACCAAAAGGATAGTCTAAAGTAAGTTTGGGATCTTTTAATATTGCGGAGAAAATGAAGAAGACCTCTATCAATGTGCCTTTAATGGACACACTGGTGATCCCTGGTCAAAAGGAGCTAATACATAGTGAGTTGGCTAAGAATTGATCAAATCAAGAAAGAGTTTTAGAGCAACCCAGAGTCCTAGTGGCTGAAACACCTCAAAAGGAGTAGCAAACTGAAGAAGCCAGCTTGCAGCCCATTATTGCCCCATAGGTTAAACCTCCTCCCTTCTATGTAACTCTTATTGTTGGACATTTCCTGGTTCATAATTGTATGATAGATTAAGGATATAGTAGTTTTGTGATTTCTAAGCAATTATCAGATCTACTAGGATTGTCTTATGAGCCAATAGACAGGCCTATTGTTCAGTTTGATGGGTCATCAATTAGTACCATGGGAGTTATTAAGGACCTGAACCTCACTTTACATGAATATCCCAATTTCTCCATTCCCCAAGATGTCTATGTCATGGATGTGCCTCCTCATTTTGTTATGTGTCTAAGTAGAAAGTTCACTACTAGGTTGGGGGGATATCTCTCAGTTGATTGGTCTCATCTATACTTCAGAACTAGATACGAGACTAGAATTAGAATCAAGTCTGAAGCTTTTGCAAAAAGCCATGTTGAACCTTATACCCCAAGCCCTATAAATGCCAATTTGATGTACCATGAACAAGATCCAAGTGATTTTGAACCTAGAACCCCTATTGGAAAGATTTTTGATATTGCTCTAGATGAGTGGGCTGAAAGAGATTTGGAGGAGGATAACCCTTTTAGAAACATGGAGATTTCTAGTATTGGAATCTATATCATTCATGAACAAGGTGTTTTGATTCTAGATTTGATGAAGAAAGAAGATAAGCATTCTAGAGATTAGAGTGATGAATTGTGGTAATTGTTCTTTGATGGTGCCAGAAGAAGAGTTGGTTCATGAGGAGGAGCTATTCTAATTTCTCCAAAAGGGCAAAGGCATTACTATGTAGTTCATTTTTCTTTTAGCTATACTAATAATAAAATAGAGTATGAGGCTTTGATTCATGGTTTAGAATGTGCTAGATAAAAAGGAATCAAATTCCTAGAAGTTATAGGTGATAGTGAATTAGTGGTCAATCAAATTTGTGGCACTAATCTCACAAAAAATGATACACTTAAGATCTATAAGCACTAGGTTTGGGATTTAATAGAAGATTTTCATGCTTTTAATCTGGTTGATATCCCAAGAAATCAGAACAAACAGGCAGACAAGCTGGCTGCCATTGGAGTAGAATATGATATTCCAAAAGAGATCATGTGTCCTAACTTGTAGCATGTAAGGATTCTGGTAAGACCATCCATACCAGATAATCAAGTGAGCTGGAAAGTTTTTGAAAATGATTAATAGATTTTTAAATTTTTGATAGAAGAAGATGAGTTCTCTAGAGTTAACTAGAACAAACATGCTCACCAGTATAGTGACCAAATGCTATAGTTGAAAAGTAATAAGTTGCCTAAGGGACTGGTCACACTTGAGTCTATATTTAATTTTGATGATCAGCTCAAAGGAGACAAGGCTAGTATGACAGTCAAAGAAGAGGGCTACCAATCTATGGAAGTTCTCAAAGACAAATCCCTTAAGCTTGGAAAGGTATGCACTCAGCCAGAAAAGCAAGCCTTTGTTTCATTATGTCAAGAGTTTAGTGATGTTTTTGCATGGGAATACTTTGATCTAAAAGGATTTGATCCTCACTTAGGCTAGCACACCATTGAGCTAGAACCCCATGCCAAACTAGTGAGACAAAAGTAGAGACCTATCAATCCTAAGTTAGAAGTCTTGATGAAAATAGAGTCGAGAAAGATGATTGAGACCAATATCATTTTCCCCATTAAACACACTGTTGGTGTTTGAAAATGCTTACGCCAACTAGGGCTGCCAATATGCCTATGATGGATATTAAGGATTGGTTAGTTCCAAATGTGAGCAATCTATAGGCAATTGGACCAACTATAGGGATGGATATTCCCTCTTCTACTTCTGGCTTTGTGAAACCAAGGTGGGTACACCTAATCCAATAGTTGTAATTCTAACTGATAACTTCAACTCTGCCCCTTATTTCTTTATTGGATCTTTTAACAGATAAAAACAGTGAGAGAATACTAAACAAAAACCTATTGTTCATTGATCCTCCATCACTGGGTAGGACAACACATAAATATAAATAAAACTAAAATTACTGGTAATGATTTTAAGATTTTGGGATTTTGAAATCTGAATCACCTTCTCAGAACAAAGATAGGAGAATACAGGCCAGTGTCTTATCCATTGGGCAACAGAGTCATAAAATAGAAAGGATCCCAATACAAATTTGAGAACAACTGGTTTTTGAAACATAAATACAAATACCCCAACTCTTCCCTACTTACAGATAATCCTTATGCCAATTCAATGAACATATATTTTACTTTGAGTAATATTTAATCCAACCCTAGGTTAGAACTCAAAGTGAGATACATACACAAACCCTAAAATAGGCTTAAAGATTCATAGAACAAACACAAGGGAGAGGTAAAGATTTGATATTTGTATTAAGTATAACCATGATCATTTACATACATCATATTTTGAATAACAAACTTACTAGACAATGGTGCCAACTTGTATCTCTTCTCTATTATCCTGACAAAATAATACAAATTTCAATCCTTGACTGAGGATTAGGGGTTCAAAATTTCCTTTTTCTTCTTACACCTAACTCACTCAATGCCTCGAATGACTATGGGAAATCCTTTTATATACAAGGAGATGCAATAAGCTTCTGGTCATTCTAGGGTTTACAAAATATCAACCCTAAAACTTTACAACAACTACAAAATTTACAATAAATACACTCAGTCATAATGGAAAGGAAATTGTAGGTGAGCTGACCTTCATGTCTTTTAATGCAGTCCTTGGCTAGTTGTTAACAAATCTGATCTATAATATTTGCTATCCATTCTGTAATGAATATTTCCTCATATCTCAACCACCCTTATGACTCAAAATTAACTGCTCTGATCTACTTTATGAAGCTAGCGGTGTATCTTCACTCTCCACAACTGGCATGTACTGATATCTCCATTTATTATACACCTCTTCACTTGGGAACTCAAACTTAACAAATTCATCCTTCCTGGTAGACAACTGTTCCCATTCACTTATGATCTGTGTGATTTTTTGTTGAATGGTGTCAAACATCAATCTAGCATTTATCAACATTTTAATTGTGCCACTGAAAGAAGACTTATCACTTAAACCATTAGTGATTCATTTTGTGAGGAGTCCATCTAACTCCTCCCTCCACTGATAAGCTTCCTTAAATTCTCCTTTGTTTGTCAAAATAGGAGGCACCAGTTCATAACTTGAAAGCATTCATTTAGCTTTCAACATACTTGTTCTCCTGATAAAATTATCCACAAAAATGTTGAAATGAACCAACTTCTTCACAATTTGATGCAATGGCTTTATTAAAGGATTCAGGTCTTCCTATACCTTGGATAACATATGAAATAGTTTTACATTAGGAGACCTTTCAATCCATCTTTTCAAAACTGGAGCCATTTCATCCTTCTCTTTATTAAAAACCTTAAGCAAAGAAATTAACCTATCCATATGGCCATGTATAATAGAAGGCTTTAAATCTACTGCAAATTCCATAATCGCCCCTACTATTTTTTCTTCGTATTTCTGATTTACCAAAACTACAGCCTTTGCGTTCTCATCCCTTTCCTTTTCCAATTGTACCCTGATTTCCCTCAATTTATTTGCTTCCTCTGTCAGCTTCAGCTTCTCCCAAGCAACCCTTGCATCCATATCTATTTCTGGGAGTGGTGAGGGTGGAAATTCAATTATTGGGCTTGAAGATGAAGCCACCACAGGCTTATTAGAAATTGCTAATTGAGGAGATCTTTGATCCTGTGGCCCTGATAACTAGACAATCAGTTTGTCCTTTAGAATTAGCTCAACTTTGAGCTCATTATAAGATTTAAGGACCATTTCAAATTTGAGCCTAAGCTCTTCCTTTTCTCTGGCATGCTTCTCCGCCACACTAACATTAAACTTGGCAGTTTCAAGAATTAAATTAGATGCCTCCACACCAGATGTTTCTCCCACTTTTTGAACCATTAGGCTCCCTGTATATCCTGTGGAGAAATCACTCTTCTTCCCTTTATTTTTATCTTTATCTAAAGACCACATGACCAGAGCAGCATGATCTTCAGAAAAAGTAATTCCCCTAGCTACTTGCTTAGCCTATTCTATTGTAGCTAGGGTCTTTACCTTGTTCTTCCTTACTTGGTCAAAAACAAGGGCATCAACAATGTCCCATTCTGGTAGGATCAGAATCCCTGCTGTATGAATCATAGCTCTCCCTTCTTCTGGAGTGATCTTCTCAAATTGTCTAGCCATTTGTGCCTTGGTCTCCTCTTCTATCTCTTTCACATCTTTATCAGGGGATTCTTCCTTCTTCTTCTCACAAATCTCCTTAAACTGATTGATTTTCATTCTCCACAAGAACTATGAGAAGGCCCTAGTTTTAACAAAATCATAATCAGCAAAGAAAGAGTCACTTGCCTATTTTAGAATAGGGTCTATTTGTTTACCCTCAAATTCTTCTACTGTGAGATCCATGGCCACCTCTTTAGGTGCCTCCGACATTCCCTCCTACAAATCTTCATTAAAAACAAAAAGATTTCCTTCATCCCTTAACTGCACTAGCTATTCTACCACTCCATGCTCATCCAACTGAATAGGGGATTGAGAAGGAGAGTAAATCTCCTATGTTGGTCTTTCTTCTTCTTGTCTTTTCCTTTTTGGGGAAGGTGCCTGCACTGCTGAATCACCAAGTGGTCTTTTGCCTCTTGAAGTGGAAGGAACATCTTCACTTCCTTGTTGTGAGGTTAGAAGGACAATATATCCACTCTTCTTATGTACTGTGTACACCCCCTTAGGGATTAACTTCATATATTTAGGCTGTTTTAAGATCTGCCTAGCCTTTTCTGGATCTGTCTTAGTCACAGATACCCTTTTCTCATTTACAGCACTCATGAGTCCCTCAAAATTCTCTATAAGGACATTAACTTTTCTAGCCCATGGTTCAAAACTAATCAATGGGTCATAAGTTTTATCAAAATTCTGAATAAAACCTATAGACTTGTTATAAATCACCCATTTTTCTTTCTTAACCTCCTGAGCTTGAAGGTCAAACTCATTTCTTATTATGTCTTCTAAAAAATTAAATTGATGCTCAATAAGAGTACACCTCACCTTATCTTTGAACATGCCCAAAAGGAAACCCTCTGTATCCTTACACCTCACCACTACCTTTGACATTCTATAGGGTTGCAAAACCTTATGCAAGTGCACCCATCCTCCTTTTGTAATTACATACTGATGTGCCAGAGTTACATCAGGAAAGAAAGTTCCTCTACCTTTGCCAGTGAGTGTGGTTTCTTGTAAATTTTGAATCTTTCTTAAGATGTCAGCATATCCTAGCTTCAAAGGGACCTGATATAGCAAAATATAAGGTGCCACTTTACTGCCATACACTCTAAATACTGTGGAGACTGGATATAAAATAATGTCTCCAAAATTATGGACAATGGTAATGTCCTTGTAGTAATCCATCAGCCTAATCAATCTTAATAACTCTCCTAGGATTCTTGGATTATCAAAAAATAAAAGAGACCTAAGCCTTGATGCAAAATCCCTATCAAAAGCAATATAACTAGCATCAGTTCTGTCCCAGGACAAGGCTGTGGTCCACAATTGCACTGGGAGAGGCTCTCCATATCTTTCCTTCTCATTATTCACCATTGTACTAAAAAGTTTCTCACCCTTATACAAAAATATATGCATAAGCATCAAGTACCATCCGAATGGTCTAGAGACCTTCATATTCTTAATCCCTATTAATCCTTCATGAATTATTCCAGCCAAATGAGAAGCAAAGTAAAAAATGAGGGCTAGCTAGGGGTGGAGTGACTGCACCATCATGAACATAAAAGGTAATGGCATATGAGTCTTCTCATCATGCCCTAGGATCAAAGACAAAGACTTATAAACTTCTTATGCCTTTTTACTGAATAAATATAACCTGATGGGCTCCGATGTACTTGAACTGACAGCACACATTGATCCTATCTGATCAAAATATTGCCTTAGAGGCCCTGCCCTTAGATAATCCTTTTGTGCCTCATAAATCTTAGTGAACTCCATGAAATCTATTTTCTCCAACCCCACAGATGGTTCATTTAATGAGAAAACCTATCTAATCTCATCCTCGGTAATGCTTATCAGGTCTCTTCCGTTTATATCCCTGACACATCTTGTCACAGGATCATAGCATTTAGCAATCTGTATTAACAATTCATCATCCATGAAAACCCTAGGGCATACCAACCTCCCAATGTCAAACTGCCATACATTACTGAGGGGTGCACAAGCGTTCCTTTGTGAATATGCTGATTTAAAAAGAATAAGACCGTTGTGCTTATCGCCCACTTTAGCATCTCTCATCCAATTCCCTCTGTCATAGAGACCTTCTGCAACTGAATCTCTAGGATGTCTCAGAGTGAGCTCTTTTACTCTTTGTGCCCCATTATCAGAAAATGGGAGCAACTGCATCAAATCCTTGAAAATTCCTCTCTTACTATATTTTGTTTGACCAGACAAATTCCTCTTGGGCAGCATTTTGAAAATAGGGCTTCTTACTAAGATATGAATTCCCAAGAAAAATTTAAACAATATCAACTGACATTAGGAAAGAAGACCCCACAAAGCTTTACAAATTTCAAATGACTTAAACACAGGAGAAAACCTACCAGGCACCTGAAAAATCTTTTTCTTGAAAGCACTGCATGAAAAAAAAATATCGCCGGAGAACATACGAGAGCAGTGAAGAAAAACAATAATCAAATTTTGGTATATAACATCTACTAACGGCTCACAATTCTCCTGCATGTAACAAATTTATTCCACCATTACTGAGGTTGGCAGCCCTATCACTCACTGGATGTCAAAACATCATTCAAGAGAAAAATTCAAATTCAAGCCATTGATATATTTCATTTTTGGCGCATAGGGCGGTAGACAATCTTCTCAGCAAAATCCTATAGTACCTTTAGCAAGCTAGTTCTTGATCAACAAGAACATTTGAAAATTAGCATGTGTAGAATTAAATTCCTTAAGTTCATCCTGGTCTGAGCAGCGATCTTTACATGTCAACATCACCTGTGGCCAATAAAAAATGACCACCTCATCAATATATTTAACACAGAGGACCCACCAAATAGCTTCCATCTCTTTATCCAAATCAACGGTTGTCACTAAACCGCAAACTTAAAACCCGAGCATCTCATCCCAATGGTTTAATGACAACCGTGAGATCTTGCAGCATTTTAATCATCTGAGAAACTAAGGTCCCACTATGACACATCAGCGGGCACATATCAAATCAAAACATGTGATGCTGTAAAAGACTGACAAATGGACCCAATCCCTTTTCCTTTCTAACTCAAAGCACTTTGAAAATAGTCAGATCACAGCTGTTATCCAACCAATAAGAAGTAACCACGTCAAAGTGAACTAGCATAATAAGGGGCCCACTAAGCACTTAAGTCTTTAAGAAGATCGGACGATCATTACTATACCACGAACTTAAAATCCTCACATCTTTGATCAACGATACAGTGAGAATCATCTGATCAAACTGAAGATTAACCCTTTGGAAAACATGACCCCACAATCAAACACATCACCTTCTATCAGTCAAATCACATTGTGCCATGTTTTCATACGGGTGGGTCCCTTTTGACTATCCTTTACCATCTTTAAATATGCGTCAGCTGCCACCTAGTTTTTCTGAGAACCAATAAGAACCAAAAAGATTGTAATGACCTAGCACCGTTAGGACCCACCAAACCTTTTTCAAATAAAGCAAATCTGACGGCTGTCGCTATACCGCAAGCTTAACATGCAAGCATCTCAGATCAATGGTATAATGACCACCGTAGGTCCTTTTCACCCTTTAAAGTCTACAAACTCTTCCTCCAGTCGGGCCCGCCTTTGAGACAAGTGGAAACTCATCGCTATATCGCATGTTAGAGAAAACTGACAATCGGGGTCTTGCAGTGTAACAACAGCCACTCGTTTTGGAAAGTGAAAACCTTAGGAAAATATACCCAAAACTTAGGCTTAGAGAAATAAAAAGGAGAAGAGGGGAACGGGGGCCAACAACCTTCTAACCGCAAATGCATGACTTAAAAAAATGTTAAAGGCACATGTGGATTAGCACTCTTAGTGAATCAAAAAGGTAACATGGGAAAATAAAAAGGGAACAAACCAACCTATGGTTTTGGAAGTGAGGGAGGAAACCCAAGCCAAAAACCTGGATATTTCAAAGCTACAAATGCAGAGTCAAGAAATATTTAAAAAGTGATAACACACACCTCTTGGGTCTCCAATCTAGTGCTAGTTAGGAAGAAGAATGGTGAAATCTAGTTGTGTGTGTATTTTAGAGACCTTAATAGAGCCTCACTCAAAGATCATCATCCATTACTCTCCATGGAATAGATTTTGTAGTGCGTCTTAGGGTCTAATAGATTTTCTTTGTTAGATGGCTTTTTTGGTTATAACCAGGTCCTAGTTAAAGAAGAAGATCAGTATAAAATAGCATTCACCACCAAATGGGGCGCCATGGCATACATGAAGATGCCTTTTGGGTTGTCTAACGCTAGTGCTACATTTTAGAAAGCCATGGACATGGCATTTGCTGGTTTAATGAACAGGTTTGTTCTAGTTTATTTGGATGATATAATTGTCTTTTCAAAAGACACTAATGATCACCTGGTTCATCTGAGATAGATCTTTGAAAGGTGCAGAGAATTTGGAGTTTTATTAAATCCTAGGAAATGCATTTTTGTTGTCCATGAAGGTAGATTACTAGGGCACATTGTTTCTAAGAAAGAGACAACCATTGATCCTGAGAGGATAAAGGCCATCATGGCACTACCCCTGCCAACTCATAAGAAGGGACTATAGATTTTCCTTGGAAGAATCAACTTCTTAAGAAGGTTCATCCCAAATGTTGCAACACTATTAAAGCCTATGACCCAGATGCTGAAGAAGAACTAAACCTTTCATTGGATGAATGAAGGAAAAAGGTGTTTTGAAGAAGTCAAGGAAGCAATTGCATCTGCTCCTACTCTAGTAAACCCTAACTTTTCTAAGGATTTCATCCTATATTCTTTTGAGGAAACTGATAGTATCTCTGCTATGTTAGTTCAGTAGAATGCTAAGAAGAAAGAACAACCAGTAGCTTTCTATAGCCAAAGTCTAGATGGTTATGAACTTAATTATAATCCTATGGAAAAACATGTCCTAGCAATTGTGAGGAGTTTGAAAAAGTTTACACACTTGTTATCCAATAACATAGTGCACTTGATGGTTGCTCACCCTTGCATAAAAGATTTCCTGCTGAACAAAGATCTGAACCATAAGAGGGTTGGTTGGGTCACCAAAGTCATGGAGTATGACATTCAGATTAAATTAACCAAGCTGATTAGAGGAAAGGGGTTGTCTGAAAAGCTTAATGAAGGGGTAGCAAATGCAAAATAGCAAGAGGAGGAAGTTTTTTTGATGAACTAGAATGTGGAGCAGAGTACAAGCTGGACAATAGAGATGAGACATTATCTTTCAACTGGTCAGTGCCCTCAAGGCCTTGAAAGGAGTAAAAGAAGGTACTTTAGAATCCAAGATATTTCATTTATCATTATTGATGATGTTTTGTATAGGAGGGATCATAGTGGTGTCCTATTGAGATGTGTTGAAACTAGCCAAGTGGAAAAAATAATGGAAGAATTTCATGATGGAGGTTTTGGAGGACACTTTATAGCTAGAACCATAGCTCTAAAAGTGATGAGAGTTGGGTACTATTGGCCTAGCCTATATAAAGATGCATTTGATTGGGTAAGGAAATGCAAGAACTATGCTCTATTTGCTGGAAAATAAAAGTTAGCATCCCTCCCTCTTCATCCCATCAAGGTAGAGCAACCTTTCTCAAAATGGGGATTGGATTTTATTGGGCCTATCAACCCCCATCTAGTGTTGGACACAAATGGATACTTGTTGCTACAGACTATTTTACCAAGTGGACAGAGGCTGTAACACTAAAGGAAGCAAATGAGACCTCTATCCTAAACTTCTATCAAGACATTGTGTCTAGATTTGGTACTCTAGATTCTATCATTTCAGATAATACTATGGCATTCCTAAGGACTAAAATTTTAGAATGGGCACTCAAGCACAATATCTTCTTGAGTACCTCTTCTAACTATTACCCTCAGGGTAATGGTCAGGCAGAATCAACAAACAAAAACTTGCTGAGAATCATCAAAAGAACTATAGAAGGAAACCAGAGAGATTGGCACAGCAAGTTAAAGTTGGCCTTATGGATAGACAAAATAACACCTAAGAGGTCTATAGGTAACTCTCCCTATACACTTGAGTATGGAAAAGAAGTTAGGATCCCTTTGTCTACTGAGTTGCCTACTCTGAGTTTAATCAAAGAAATTCATCTGATGGAAGAAGATGCTATGCAAATCAGGCTTACTAAACTCATTGAGCTTGAAGAAACAATAAAGCTAGCACTAGAGAACTTGGAAGATCATCATGCTCAAATGAAAAAGGATCTTTGATAAGAAAGCCACACCCAGGGTTTTCAAGGAAGGGGATCTTGTCCTCAAGTGGGATGAAGCAAAATACAAACCAGGGAGGCATACTAAATTTGATGCCATATGGAGTGGGCCTTTCATGGTGATTGGATGCAAAGCCCATAATACTTTTTAGGTAGCTAGTATGGATGGAGAGGAGCTACCCATTCTAGTGAATGGGATTCACCTCGAGGCTTGTTTTTGAGGTCTATTTCTACCCTATACACTAGTAAGTTAGAAGTTTCTAGTTTTCTATGTTCCCTAAGTGCTTGGCACAAGTTGTTTTCAATTTTCAGTTGCTTTTAGTTTGATTTCCATTTTGGTCTGAGTAGTAATAAGCAAGAGAGGTTATTTCTAGCAGTTAGTAGTTTTGTTAAGAAGGATTGGTTGTCCAAGGAGCTATGTTTAGTTTGAGGCTTATATGATTCTGTGCCCAATGGATCTTTCAAGGTAGTTGGTCAGGATGCTTAGCAGGCAAGCACTCCAAAGAGGTCACCATAATATTGTCATATTTTACTCATTATTGGAGACCTAATTACTAGATGATGCTATAGTACCCTAGTTTTTGTTATTAGGTGATCTTCTTTAAGTTTGTGTTCATTTCATTGCAAAGTACATGAAAATAGAAGGAAATTAATTGCATCTAAAGCTACATATGCATGTATGTATACTATACAAAAGGGAAAGAACTGAAAAGAAAAGCATCTATATGAGCTCAGATAGGCTGTGAGCATAGCCATTACTAGAATTGAATGAATGAGTATACATATACATAAATAAAATGACTAAATACTAGGGTACTAGACATTACCTGGTAGTGGTGTCCAAATCCAGTCCTATCCAGTGAGCTCCTGACATCCAGAACCTGCAAGAAGAGAAGAAGGGATATGGGGTTAGATCCAATGGATCTATGCAATGGCTGGTATCACAATATCTATACAATGCATATGTACACTCAGTCATGCACCTCTAATAAAGGTTGTGCTTAGGGCATGTGCATAGGGCTCCAAATAACAAAAGGAGGCACCATGTTTTAATTGATGTGTTTATTTCATGTGCAGATATAGAAGGAGCTAATCCAACAATGAATCCAATGAATGACCTGGGCCCTTGATGCCAATCATGATAGAAAAACCTCAAGTTTTCTATCGATGATGGCATCAAGGGCCAAGAGCACACACCGTACAAAAGAAGAAGACATACAAATGATGTGGCATCAATAGGGACACTTAAGAAGCATGAGGTGAAAATAGTAGACGAATAAGAGTACAATCCTACATGCCAAGGAAAGGAAATAGCAATCATAATGCACTCCAAGGGTGCATTCATGCATTGATTTTATGGCATGGGCATGTGTGATGTAGCATGAATCAAATGTTGGCACCAAGCAAGAAACAAAATCATCATTGCATGAACATGACCAGAACTATATGATGAAACAAACACAAGGGGTATAGTTGCTACATGGTCCGGCATATCTCATATGAAACAATGAACATATGTGCATATGAAATTAATTAGAGCTATCATAATGCTATCAATATCTACCAATAATGGGTTACATGGCACAGTAAAGCATTTTCAATGAATATTGAACAAACAATGGGTATCCAGTTTCCTAGTCCTTATAACCATTAGTTACTGAAACCTCAACAATAACATTGCAGTAGAGAAGATATGTTAAGACAAATGAGCATGTGCACCATAATCAAAGTAGCATGATGTTGGGATTCATGGCATTGAATCCTCATGATAGGGAATAAACATCCACAACAATATGTGTCATGATTCAGAATAAAATGGATGCATCAATTGTGTTCCACTACAATATCTATTCACGAGCTAATAGATGCATGCATGGTATCAATTAACATGAAGGCAAGCTTGACACTGCATCCCACAAGTGAGACCAGACACAACATGGCTCCAAAGTATGAGGCAAATGAAGATGAAAGCTACCAATAGAAAATGTCAAGTGATTCTATACTCTGTAGATCATGGGCTAGGAACAATATATCTAAAAAGTTTCCAATTTAATGATCAAGGGTGTGTGCAGTAGGTCATGGGCTCATAGGTTGTGCCATCATGATCGAATACAGAATCAAATACAGACTAGGGCTACAATTCTATTCACCATAAAGAAATAGGTCATTGTTGTTAGAATAACTAAGAGGGGGGGTGAATCAATTATCTAGTGTCCCAAAACAAAATGTATAATTCAAAAACTATTTCTTCAATTTCTGCTCATTGGTAAACACTAAATACTTTCACTGTGTAATGTTTTACCGATTACTAGTCTAATACTTATAATAGTTTACCAATCAAATCAAACATGTAACATGTAAAGAATGATAACAAACAAATATCACAATCAACACATAACACAAGAGATTTAATGTGGAACCCTGTAAAGGGAAAAACCACCTAGGACCGGCAACCCAAAATTGTTCACTATTCTGAAGTGAGGTCCGTTAATACCCAACCCTGTTAAAGATTACAAATACACTGTCAGGTGTGACCTTGTTAGAGGATATTGGACTAGAAGTTATCATCCAACCAGCATTCACTGTGGGGTTGACAGGATAACAATGTTCATTCTATGAATGATACATCATAAGACTTTTAGAGTCCACTCGGTTAAGAGATTTTGACTATATACAATGGTTAAATATGTAACAGTAAATGACTTGACCTAATAAAACTTCAATTGTAGATTACAGATCAATATTTAGTCCATACAAATCATTTTGATCAATATTTCACTTCAGATTTAATACTATATCAACTTACTATCTGTCGGTAATTGCTCTCTATAGCTCAATAATTGTTCTATAGCTCGGTTCTTACTAACCAGTATGATCAGATGTTAGAAATAGGAAATACTGAGAGGGGGGGGTGAATCATTATTTCACAAAATTTTACTTTTTCCCACTTATGGATATAACATATTACTTTAGTGCATGCAAATCATAAGAAACTAGATAGCATACATAACAGTAAATGTAAAGAACTCATAACACATGATATGTTCTTGAGGAAACCCTGGCCAAGGGAAAACCCTGGTGGGGATGGTACCCACAAAGATCAACTAATCAAAAGATATCTGGTTAAGGATGTTGACCCTGTTAGGAGCCTGTTACAATCATATAGTGTATCAGTCCTAGTTAAGGGACTATAGGCCTTGTTAGAAGCCTCAACCCTATTAGGAGTTGTAGATACAAAACCTGATTACCAGATGAGCTCACTGCCCAAACAGGTAATACAAATATTTAATGATTACAATATGGTACTGCTTACAACTTCGCATCAACAACTTTCCTTGCTATCAAAATTTACATATATTACATCTTACATTTCAAGTATGCTCGGTACATTTTCATTTATACAAGATACAAACATAATATCTTTCTCTTGTTGGCTTGCATATCTTTATCCAAGAGTAAAAATTTAGGATGTCATCTCCTTATAATATTAAATCATTATTTTGACAAGAAAAATAATCCCTTAATTCATTTACTAGTTCTGTCTTCAAAACTGCACTATTGACTGTACTCTGTCATCGGTAAAATAGTCATAACTTTGTCCATACTATCCGTACTCTTTTGCACATTGAGATGGGGTATCCTTGGACACCATAGAGTCTATATTCAACTACAGAAACTCTAATCATGGTCCAGTGAATGTCGCCAAAACAAACTGTATTGGGTGCTCTGTTAAAATCATTGTTTCATACTTAGACAATTTTAGTCTGCGACCTTCCATACTTACTTTCCAGCTTATGCACTCTTCATAGGGAACATATGTTTCCATAATGACAAGATTCATGTACATACCTCAGCCAAATTGCCAACAATCTCCCCATTTGTCATTGGTGGCAACATATGAGAAAATTGGCTAAGTGTACAAGTAAAAAATCTCAAAAATTGCATAAAAAATGTGGCCATAGTATAAAATAAGTATACTATCCTTATATCTCCTCAAAATGTATACAATAATCTATAACACTTCATAATAATCCATAGAACTCCCCCTATGAGTATCCTTCCTTATCATATATAGACAATTTTCTAAGTATCTCTCCCCCTTTGACAACAATGACAAAATAAAGGGTGGAAATGGATATACAAAAATTGTGTCAAAAATTTCAGCTTACTATCTTATTGCAAAGTTGGTAGGCTTGCAACACAATCTGCAAAATCTATCTTCCAAGTCTCAAAATATTTCTCCCATGCCTTCTTTATTGATTCTACTACATTGAGTAAAGTACTCAATCCGTATGCTGCAATCTAACAAGCTTGGAGGGACTCAAAATTGAATTTCTTAAATGTTGTCTTAGCAGTAATACATTCATCTAGCTACTCTTCAATTATGGTCAACTTGATTGAGACATGCTCTCTCAAGATGTTTATTCTGATAGATTTCTTGTTTTTCTCATCATTTAAAATCTTTATTTCATCACATAATTTTTTGATCTTATTCTCAACTGTTCTGATCTTCATGTTTAGGCTAGCCAAAGAGTTTTTTTCTACCACAATCTCATCTTGCTTCTCTTTTATCTTCTTTTCTTCTTCAATTAAAATATTTTCAGACTTTGTACGCTGAATGTACAAACACTTTCCAGTCTCAAGATGTTTCCTTAAGTCCTTAATGTGTCTATCAAGGTTGTCAATGTCATTCCTGATATTCAGACTTATGTTCTACAACATCTCAGCTTCATAAGCTGCCTGAGCCTTAACCTTAGCAATATCAGTTAAATTAGAGAATTCAAAATCAAAAGATTTAATTACCATCTTTGCTCTTTCAAGTGGATCTGAATCAAAGACTCCTGTAGATATGACACTTTGCAACTTCTTAGTCAAGTCTTTCAGACTACCTTCCAAATTTTTAACTTTCTTATTCTTTCCAATAATTTTGTTTAAAGAAGTGATCAACTCTATTTGATCACCATCATCAACTTCCTTGCTCAAATCTTCAATCATTGTTTCTATTCCTTTCTCCTTTCTAGTCTTAGGAGTAAGAATGATGTCTTCTTGTGTTCTAGTAGGTGTAGGGGCCTATGTTTCCATTTGCACTTCAGTATGTGTAGTCTCTATTTCAGTAGTCTTTTCTTGCTCTCCCAAATCCAAATTGTCAACAATGTTATCCAAACTATTGAGTACCACATCAACTAAATCTAAAGTAACTTTAGTTCCTTCAATGTCCATAGATTTTGTGCCAATGTTTATAGAAGAAGAGGGAATATCTTCAACTTCAACTACCTCTATTGCTACCTCTACTTGTTCTAAACTATATTTGTCTGCTGGCTCTACAACTAATTGATCTTCACTATCTTTTCCTGCTACCAAGTTAGCTAGCACTTGCACAACTACCTGTTCAATTTCAATCTTTACTTTCTCATACTGTCCTCCCATTATTTGTATAATTCTTCTTTTGGTTCTCAATAGTGTCTCAAGTGGCTTGAGGATCTGTTTAAGATGGTTATCATCTCTTATTTCATAGAACTATCTAATCACATTCTCTCTCATTTTGGTATCTTCTTCTTGTGCTCTCATCTTTCTTCTCACAAGTCTGTTGTACAAATCTTCTGGTATCTTTCCATGAATAGTATCAAATTTCTTGTTAGACAAAATCATATGTGTAACCATTGCATTCTCAAGATTCAGTATGTCAGAGGATCCATATAAATCATAGTATTTATTCATTTTGGTAAAGTCTCCATGCTATAATATATCTTCATTAACTCTTTCTATCCTTGGTTTCCATGATCTCTTCTTTGTTGTCACTTCATCATCTTTTATTTCTGCAACTCTTCTAGGTATTAGTGGAACAATTGTTTTCTATCTTTTACCTGGTCTTGAAGTACTTTCCTTCATTCTTTTGCTTGATGCTGAAGAAAAAGGTTCTTTGTTTGACTGATTCCTTGTTCCTTCTCAGGTTCTTCAACCTTTACCTTTACTTGAATAGATTCTGAACTTGATGCCAAAGGTGGGATTGATAATATCTCACTTTGCCTTATTACTTCTACAGTCTTCTTTGTAATATCAAATTCTTGCTCACTCATACTTGATTCTTTTAAAATTTTCTTTATTGTGGACTCCACTCTCATCTTTGATTATTTATCTTCCTTAAGTGACTTTGTTGAGCCAAAGTTTTCATCATATGTTCCAAATCTATTTCCATGAGCATCAATTTTACTTTTCAACAATCTACTAACATAACCTTTTCTTTCAACTTTAGAGATTTCATAGCCAAGAGGGTCTATGAATTCATGTCTAGGTTCTACTACCTCAATGTAAGTGAAATCAGTATCAACCATAAAACATATATCATCTTTGTATTTCTCAACTAGGGATGGAGGAATTCTTGATCTATTTACCACAATGTTCTGAAAAGTTTTCAATACTAACTTTACACTATCATTAACCTTTTCAATAAGATGTTTCATGTAGACTTTATTGATTCTTGCCATAGTATTCTCACCATCATTCCATTCAACAATGTAAGGAAATCTTCTTAACAAGTAGAAGAACATGTAAGTAACCAATGAAGAAAATCTAAAGTGAGCGTATTTAGCTTTCTTTATCTTCTCCAAATTTTTAAATAACTATATTCTCAGAATTTCACACAAATCCATAGGCTTCTTCTCCACACACATCAAATAAGAAATGTGTACCATACCTACTGGCATATCATCTTCTCTAGAGCTTTCATAGAACTTTTTTGTCAAAATCTTACACAAGTATTTTACATCATCTTTCTTAATCTTACTAATGACTATACCTCTACCATTGTATACTGAATCAGTGTTTTCAATCACAATATTTCTCATGTTTTTCTCATTCAGTGGAATTGCACCAATTTTTCATAATCTAGTCACATCATGAATTAGGTTTTTAGTTATGTCTATAACTCTGTCTTCTAACCAAAATTTTCCATTATGAATCCTACTCAAAATGATCTTCGTACACTCCTCATCATCAAATTCATATTTCATAGAGTACTCAATGATTTCATTATTTTCTAGATGTTCATAACCTTGTTTCACTAACATATCTAAGTTGTACAACTTCTTATATTCACCATTAAAATCATACTCCCTTAGGGTTTCATACTTGCATCCAAGATAACCTTTAACATTCTCTAAATGAAGAACTCTATCTGGTACGACTGATAAGGCTAAACTAGCATCTCTTTCTGAGGGTTCAATTGGATCTTTCTTATTTCTAGGTTTGTTCTTATCCTTAATGTTGTGAATCAATGACACATCCATGATTATATCTAATTTCTTAAGCTGATTCAAGATCGTAGTTGAATAAATACCTCAAATTCACAAAATTAGGGCTTTCACTAGATCGACACTTCAAACTTCTACAAATCACTTCCAAACTTCTTTCTTCAGTTCCAAATCACTTATAATCACTTGATCATCATAATAACTTTGATTTCAATCTTTTATCACTTAGCATTTACTCAATCTGACATCGTATTCAATAATTTTGCTGCCAAAATGCCAAAAAGCTAATTCTATAAACCTGCAACCATAAATCTTTTTGCGACATTGCAAAACACAATATTTCTTTTTGTGCACTTAACCATAGCATCAGTATAACACAAAAAACCTTCATCTAACTATACTATGAAAAAATTAACTCATTCAAAATATAACTCTACACTAATTCTAAGTTCCTAAACTACAAAAATTTTCATAATTTAAGTGCTTAAAGAAGGGTTAGGTAAAGAATCATTCTTACCATCAGATACATTACCTTCTTGAATACCTTCAATGCTGAATATACCTCCTTGATCTATGCCTTTAACAAATTTTACTTCATCTTCATTGCGACAACAACCTTTCTCTTTGTTTCTTGCATTTTCATTCCTTATTGCATAGTTTCTAGGCTTAGGGTTATGATGATAACCTCCATTGTTCATTCTACAAAATCTTGTTGTGTGTCCAATCTTGTTACATATCTGACAAGTGATTCCATTTGTTCCATATCTAGGTATTTGCTGATTGATTTGTGTCCTGCAATTTCTAGCAATATGTCCAATTTTGTTGCATCTAAAACATACTATTCCATTTTGTCTCTTCATGTCTTTAGTTGATCTCTGATCTGCATTGTTAGTATTTCTAGGCATTCTTCTATTGTAATTATTCTCAATAACTTTATATCTTCTACATTCAATAGCTCTATGTCCAAAACCATGACAATTATAGCAATAACCATTTAGTGGTTTGAATTTCTTACCTATACAATCTCTCTTCATGTGACCAATAGTATTACATGTAAAACATCTACCTTTGAATTCTCTTTGCATACCTTTGGATGATTCTTCTTTCTTTGGTGGTTCTTCTTGCTTCGGTGCATCTTCTTGCTTTAGTGATTCTTCTTTCTTTGGTGATTCTTCTTGTTTTGGTGATTCTTCTTGCTTTGGTGATTCTTCTGATTTATTCTCATCTAACTTCTTTTCTTCACTACTTTCACATTCATTCAGATCTGGTTTCTTTCTTTCACTAACTATCTTCAATATGTTAAATCCAAGACCAGTTTTGTCATAGAATGGTTTTCCATAAGATACTTGCTTGTCAATCTTTTCACTATTTGAATATAGCCTTTCAAGTTGTTGTTTAGATTGAGTCAATTCACTTTTCACAATTTTGTTGTATTTCTCAAGTTCATCATACTGCAGTTTGACTTTCTCAAATTCAGATGTTACCTTGCCAAGTTTAGATTTCATATCTTCATTTTCATTCTTTAAAATTTCATTTTCAGATCCCAAATTGTCATTTCCATCTTTCAAGCTAAGCTTCAGATTTGCTATCTTCAATTCATGTTTAAGGATTACATTTTCTTTTTCTAAATCTTCACAATCTTCAACAACAATTTTAGATTCCTTCTCAGATTTTAGATCTTCTATCTTACCTTCCAATTTGTTAATAAGATTCTTTGCATCATCATACTTCCTTTTGAAGGTGTTTCTTTCATCAATAAGCATATCAATTTTCTCAAGAGCTTCTTCAAGATTCTTATGCAATTGATCCATATCCATAGAGATCTTACTCAAGCTGCTAGGCTTTCCTTGAATGTTTCTTCTCTGAGTAACTATGCTCTTATACCAATTGTTAGAAATAGGAAATACTGAGAGGGAGGGGGGGGGGTGAATCAGTATTTCACAAACTTTTACTTTTTCCCACTTATGGATATAATAGATTACTTTAGTGCATGCAAAGCATAAGAAACTAAATAGCATACATAATAGTAAATTTAAAGAAATCATAACACATGATATGTTCTCGAGGAAACCCTAGCCAAGGGAAAACCTTAGTGGGGATGGTACTCATAAAGATCCACTAATCACAAGATATCTAGTTAAGGATGTTGACCCTGTTAGGAGCATGTTACAATCATATAGTGTATCAGTCCTGGTTAAGGGACTATAGGCCTTGTTAGAAGCCTCAACCATGTTAGGAGTTGTAGATACAAAACCTAATTACCAGATGAGCTCACTACCCAAATAATTAATAAAAATGTTTATTGATTACAATATGGTACTATTTACAACTTCACATCAACAACTTTTTCTCCTATCACAATTTACATATATTACATGTTACATTTCAAGTATGCTCGGTACATCTTCATTTATACAAGATACAAACATAATATCTTTCTCTTGTCAGCTTGAATATCTTTATCCAAGAGTAAACATCTAGGATGTCATCTCTTTATAATATTAAGTCATTATTTTGACAAGCAAAATAATCCATTAATTTATTTACTAGTTTTGTCTTCAAAACTGCACTGTCAACTGTACTCTGTCATTGGTAAAATAGTCATAAATTTGTTTATACTATCCGTACTCTTTTGCACACTGAGATGGGGTATCCTTGGACACCATAGAGTCTATGGTCAACTACACAAACTCTAATCATGCTCCAGTGAACATTGCCAAAATAAACTGTATCGGGTGCTCTGTCAAAATCACTATTTCATACTTAGACAATTTTAGATTGCGACCTTCCATACTTACTTTCCAGCTTATGCACTCTTCATAGGGAACATATGTTCCCATAATGACAAAATTCATGTACATACCTCAGCCAAATTTACAACATCAAAATGTGTGAAAACCTTGTTCATGCAATATTCCTGCAGTTTCTACTTATTCCAACATCCCTTCATAAAGAAATTATGTTCTCTTATATAGATGAGTAAATAATTTTCTTCTTCACCATAAAATTTTTTCACTTAACCACATTCATAGATTTTTCTACTTCAAACTTTCTTGGTACTTGTGTTAGTAACATGTTTCAATCTACTCTATTAGATCTTCCCTGAATTTTGTCAGTCGTTGATCTATGTAACAAACTTTATCTATTACCTTGATGTTATACTCTTTCTAGCTCATCAATCTTATGGGCTAAACTAATTATTTAATTCATTCTATCCCACTTGGTTAACAAAGAAATGTGTCAGTGAACACTGCTTGGTTAATACTATGATCGCTATACACTACACTTTGTTGATGTATACTAGAAATGCTTCATTTACCAGCAACACTTCTTTGTTTCTTTCAGCTTTGTACTTCATTATATATGAATGCAACATAATAAAGTCAATATCATCAAGTCATAGACTCATCAACAAGTTACTCAATGTGTTCCTTATCCTCATCTGTCAAGTACATCTTTCCTCATGTAGATTTGTCTATTCTTCATTTCTTTTTCACCTTTATTCAGATGTCTCGGTATAGTAACTTACAAGATAAGTGTTGTCAAACTATTTGACATCAATGAAAACATAATACTAATTTAATCATAATACATATCTAATCAACAACTCCTTAGTGATCTTTAATCATAGATTCTTCAATCATATTCCAAATCAGTTGTAGTCCAACAATCTCTCCCTTTGGCATTAATGGCAACTCAAGTAATATGAAATGTACCATACACATACCAAATATACATTCTACAACTTTGTGAAAAAAGTGTTGTAGTTTGAATAGACTTAATATGTTTAATCACTATGTTACTAAACTAGCATTTAAATAATACAGCTTTACCATTATGTAGTTGTAATCTTTTCAATTCTCTTATTCCCACTTTTGTTCTTTGTAATTGATCTTCAATACTCCATCTCATTCAGATTGTCTCTCCCTTAGATAATTCTCCCTTTGATAATTCTCATCGGTGCTTGTTCATTTTCATATGAACCTCATCAGTGCTTGATCCTTTTCATATTGTTTATCTGTCCCTTTGATAGTAATGCCAAAGAAACAAATAAACAAACAAATTATGTCTTCCTCTCTATCTCTGAATACTGATATCCCAATCGGTACAAGTTCTCAAACTTAATCAAAACCTTGAACATGATTCAAAGTGTGAACTATGTTGCATCAACATGAATGATCTTCTAATAAAAATAGGGTGATGCAACATCCAGATCACCTTAGTGATTGATAGATAGGGGACAGACCCCAAGTCTAGTCCTCAAGTATTCAAATGTGTCCTTCGATAGGGGCTTTGTAAAAATATCGGTAAGTTGTTCTTTAGATGTAACAAATTCTAACTTTACTTGCTTCTCTTGCACTTGTTCTCTTAATTAATGATACTTAATAGATATATGCTTTGTCTTAGAGTGCATCACAAGATTCTTTGAAATATTAATAGTATTAGTGTTGTCACAGTATATAATCACTGGGTCAGTGATTACCTCATTCATTCCTTCCAACACTTGTTTGATATATGCAATGTTTGAACAGTTAGTAGTAGTAGCAACATACTCTACTTCAGCTGTAGACTAAGAAATACATGTCTAATTTTTACTTGTCCAAGTTACAAGTATTTCACCAAAGAAAAATCCTCCTCCGGTGGTGCTTTTTCTATCATCCACATTTCTAGCCCAATCAGCATCAGTGTAAACTTTCAGTTCAAACTTCCCTTCCTTAGGATACCATAATTTATAATTCTCTATTTTCTTTAGGTATCTTAAGATCCTTTTTGTAGCTATCATGTGTGATTCTCTAGGATTGGAAGAAAATCTTGCAACAATTACCACAACATGTGCTATATCTGGTCTACTATGAACTAGGTACATTAATTTACCAATCATGGATCAGTAAAGTGTCTGGTTTACCTATGTAGTTTCATCCTCCTTTGTCAATTTGCATCCAGTAGCCATCGGTGTTCCCACAGGTTTAGCATCTTCCATGCCAAATGTTTTCACTACTTCCTTTATGTATTTAGATTGTGTGATGAATATTCCATCACTCTACTAAATCACTTGTAGTCCAAGAAAGAACTTAATCTCTCCAAACATAGACATTTCAAATTCCTTTTTCATTTCATCAGCAAATTCCTTGCAGACAAGATCTAAGCCTCCAAAGATAATGTCATCAACAAATATTTTATCAATGATAATAGTATTATCAGTATCACCTTTCACATATAGATTAATTTTTTCACTTGTTCTAACAAATCCAATACTTAACAAGTAACTATGTAGTCTTTCATACCATGCTCTTGGTGCTTGCTTCAAACCATATAAAGCTTTATGTAATCTACATACCATGTCTTTATTGTCAGGATCAACAAATCCTTCAGGTTGTTCAATGTAGACCTCTTCTTCAAGTATACCATTCAAAAATGCTGACTTCACATCCATTTGATAGACTTTGAATTTCTTATGTGCAACATATGGAAGTAGCATTCTAACTGTAATGCCCAAAAGTTCAAGTCAAAACACAACCAAATTTTTTTTTTTAAAAAGGTTATAAGTTCCTATGTTCATGATGTGGGTAAAGGAGTTAATGACAAGGTCTCAAAAGTGACAAGAGGTCAAACCTCAAAAAGTTGTTTGTTCCTAAGGATGCTAGTTGGAACTCAATATAATTTGAATTCGTTAATCATCTTGACGACCAATTTCGATGATCATCTGTCGATTAATCATATAGGTTAACCAAGAGGAATAGAATGCTTATAGCTAATCATTATCCTATAAATAGGTTAACCATTACCAATTATGTATATTTCAAGACCAATTTGATTATGAAAATTAAATTGATAGCAAATGAAAAATATTGAATATAAATTTCAATAGTCGTCTATACCAATTTCTGTTCAAAAAGAGTACATATTAATCCAATTAATGATTACATTATATCAATTAATCAATGTACCTTTAACTAATTAATAAATCTAAAGGAAACATTATTTAATGATATATATTCAAAGATTAAAACTAAATTATATATATGAAATTAATTATAATATATTAATTAATTAATATAATTATTAATTAGTTAATATACTATAATATATTAATTAACATTATATATGTGTCATAAATTTAGTAACATGATATCATATATAAATAGCAAAATAAATATTTAAACATTGCTAAATAACATCTAACTATTATTATTAACATGACATTAATATCAAATTAACTTAATTAAGTAACATCCTAAACTAACTTAACTAAAATACTAACTAACCCATTAATCTAAACATCCTACTAAACTAACTACCTACTAACCTACTCTAAACATCCTATAAACCCATCACATCTTCCTACTCTCCACTTCCTAGGATTTTCCCTCTATCCACGTGCCCCTAGAAAAGTAGTCAAGATCATAAGGTATGGGGCACACTTTAAGGGAGTTGAAAAGGCCTCCAAAAGGGAGTGCCAACATGGAGATAAAGGGGACATCATTTAAGTATGACTTGGGACCCACTAAAATTTCAAAACCAAAGGATGATAATTAAGCCATAACCAGCGCATATACTAAGCAAAATATGGAGTCAAACTTGGGGAAGAGGTGGTCAACAAGGGCTAGTGCCCAATGAAGAGGCATGGGTTGTGGGGCCCAACCTCTTTTCAAACCAGCCCATACCCATGCTGTCCAATGGTTGCTCATTTAAGACGAGCTAGACAAGGCATTAATTTGCATAGAGACCATAAATATTTATAACAAGGTGAGACTATAGTACTCTGCACCTTTTTTGGCAGAGTAAAGAGAGTGAATAAAATATTAAATATTTTATTGTTAGGAAAGATAGTATGTAAAATATATTGTTTTAAATGACTGTGGTAAGAGATTGTATGGGAATTCTTTTCCCATACAATTTCCAGAGAGTTGAAAGCCAAATTTTCTTTGAAAATGAATTCTCCTATGTATGAGAACATTATTAACTTCCTTCACAACTATGAGTAATATATCATCATCATTTAATTAGTCTCCTTAATGCATAAGGAAGTCTATAGACTTAAAATTGATAGTGTATCAATAAGGATTAAATATAGTTTGATTGCAAATCAATTGAGATATCAACATAAATACTAATTTGTTCATTTCTTCATAGTTGTTTCATTACAATTTATAGGACTAAAAGAGTGATATGAATCATATATAGAGATTATTTTCAATGATCATGATAATTAAATCATCTTATAGGAACTACAATATTCTTATATCAACCCAAATATGGAATCATAATGAAATTGTTACAATATTTAATCTATCAATGTTGATAACTCATTTGCAAGGAAAGAGTATTTTCAACTATAAAGAGAGAGAGAGATCTTTTATAACGTATGCAAGAATTCATCATAAACATTAAGAAATCCATTTCAATACATACACAAATACATCAAATTTAGTTACATCTTCATAGTTACAATAAAGCATTGCAAAGGATAATACCACACAATGAAAGATCAAGAAATGACTGTCTCTCATCTATTTCATCTTCACAATAGCTCCAAGTAAAAAGTGTTACATTAACTCTTTTACATCAATAGAAGTCCAAATTCAAAGAGAGGTTACACAAAGGAATGAATGGGTTGTCTTCTCACAACCACCCAAAAGATGAAAACCTCCACGATAGCTCCTCTTTGAACTTCCACAAATTTGCAAATATATACAAGGCAAAGGGAAACGACCATTGGAAGCTCACCTCCCATCCTACACCTCTGATGAGGCCACCCCTGAGCTTGGGGAAACCATGTCAAATTGGATACATACACTCAGACTCAAACACTCACAAGAAAATATTCATTAAACAAAACCCAAATTCCCTCAAGGTAATAACTAAGGAATTCCCAGAATTTCCTTTGTGGGGTGTGGGTGGACAACCCATGGAGACAAACATTGCATAATCATAAACAAGGCGACACATGGACCCAAATATCACAATTTCATAACAAGGCTCACATGGCCAATCTTCCCTCCTTATACCCCCAATGCCTCATGGGCTAAATGCAAGTTTACTTGGGGAAAATCACTCACCCAAGCTTCATCCTTCCCCACACATGGAGGAGACTCTACACATAGAGTTGCCTCCATTTCCCACACCCCCTCTTGATTTCTCTTCCCTCCCAAGGGTGAGTGAATCCAAGAGTAAACAACCCCAAATCCAATTACAAGAAAAAAACACAATACATGCTTGCTCTCACCATGACCAACCATGGGGAGCTAAAACACAACAAATAAGAAATGCAAGCTTCCTCCATGACCAACCTTGGGGAGCCAAAGAACAAATACACAACACATACAACTACTACAAAAAAAATGAGAGAAATGAAGAGAAAGATCCTCCAACCTATGATCCAATGCAAAATGATGAAGTTTTGAGCCTTCTCCTTCTTCTATCCCTAGCTTTCTCCTTCTCCAAGTTTAGTGGTCTCTAAAGGTAGAGAGTGGGTGAACAACCCAAACCCCTCTAAAAGTTCTACTAAAAAGGGACCCCCTACCAACTCTCCACAACCTTCATTAAGATGGTCCTAGGAAGTACTTCTAGGTCCATGATGCAAGTTGCAATTTCGTTCAAGATTAAATGGGCACTATTGGAGGGGACAAAAGGTCAAAATATGGCTTCTCCCATGCTAAAATTACCCCTAACCTATGGGTACAAGGAATGGGCTACCTAAAAATGCATGAAACTACCCACTAGGGTCTCATTTAACCCTCCAAAAACCATGGTTCAGTTTATGCACGAAAATGTAAGGTATGACTTCACTTAGGGGTCCTAAGACAAGAGGATGCACTTAGAATACCCCCTCGAGGAAGCTTCTAGGACTTGCTCTCACACTCCAATCACACGAGATACCTTAGTTAACATATAACTCTAGTGTCAAGTGACACTCACATAATTAACATCACAATTAAGGTATGCCCAACATAATACAACACTTAACAATCCTACACATACATTCACATTATGGTTATAAAATAAAACACTTCACAATGAGGCCCTAGTTTCTTCATTAGATGGGGCCTTGGCTTTACTGATAGCACAAGCATTCAATGTGGTTTCCCTAAATATTTCCATGGTCCTTCCACCTACAAAACCTTAATGCAGCATCAGTAATTCAAGGAAGAAAACCATCACATATAAACATATAAGATGTAATATCCACACATTATTCATAACTCAATTGCATACATGAAATCACACAACAAATAATGATCTTACACAATTCAATTGAACATTCAATCACATACAATGAAATGTCATAATTCAATTATCTGCACGTAATCATATAGGATTCAATAATCACATCAAATAAATTCAATTTGCATAACTCAATTCATACTTCAATTGCATATATAATTCATAATTTAAGTTGCATAATTCAATTCATAGTTTGATTGAAATCAAGATCATCCATAATCTATCATCATCATAAGATAATCTTCAGGCTCTCAAAACATGAAGATAATAATAAAGTCTAACATGATCAAATCCAAATCCACTAATCATGGATCCACATACAGAGTCAACAAAATGTATAGTCTAACATGTCCATCATAACATAACAATAAATCAAATGAGTCCAAGTATCTCAATTTTCCTAGTATAATATTTAAGATAGGTCAATGGTTCAACATCAGTAAGGGGTAAGCATAACAGTCAGGTCCTATAAAATTCTTATCACAAGTATGATTAAATTTCCTAATCTAGGAAAACAAAATGCAGAATAATCCTATTAGTCTAGGATCTAACAATTCCTTGTTCAGGGTTCTAATAATATCCCAAAACATCACTATGGTATAATCATATAATACATCATCAAAACATTACTCATCCTCCTTGCAGGAGTTACTAGAATCAACACATCACTATTAATTAAATCCAAGATAAAATTAAGACTTATCACATAAGTAATTTGGCATTTACATCTCTACTTCTCGAATCAAATGCTTTCGACAAAAGTACTCAATGGAACCTTAATAGTCTAGCTGGATCTATCATCCACAGGGTAACATACTGCATCCAAGATTCAATTTCATAATTAATAACCTAGAGATATCACCTCTGTCATTGTGAAACTTAGTTGATAGGTCCTGATATGAAGGTACAATATATAGGTCTATTCTAAGGTACAATTCTGTTAGGGATTTACCAATCATCCATATACTACAACACCCCTTAATCCTCTGACATCAAACTATCAAGGAAAAGGTGGAAACTGGGTGGGCCTTACACTAACTCCTTCTAATTTAGCAACAGGTGCAAATGTTTCACCATTGTCAATGCCTTCTTCCTATGCATATCCCTTGCATACCAATCTAGCTTTATTTCTTGTGACTTCGCCATTTTCATTCAATTTATTCTTGTATATCCACTTAGTACTGATAACATTCTTATCTTTTGGTCGGGGTACTAAGGACCAAGTTTTGTTCTTCTCTATTTTCTCTATTTCATCCTTCATTGCATTAACCCATTCTTCATTCTCTAATGCAACTTTCATAGTTTTAGGTTCAAATTCACAAATTAAACATGTAGCTTGTCTTGTTTTGCTTCTAGTTTGCATTCCAGCATGTCTGTCTCCAATGATTTATGTCTTAGGAGGATGTCTTCTGAAAAAGCTAGCCAAGACTTGATTTCTCCTTTCTTGTTCATCCTGTTCAGGGATATTTCCTTGCTCAGTAGCTCCATCTTGTTCTTTGGTTTGTGTTGCCTATTGTCCTACATTATTTCCCTGGTGACTGGTTTTTACAGCTTGTGGTGCTGGTAGATACTCTGGATATTCAATGTAAGTGAATCTACCATAGTCTTCTAGTTCCTTTGTACTTTCCTTTATGTACTTGTCATCAAACTCATCAACACGAACATTAGTACTTTCAATTATCTTATTTGTAACCTTATTCAAACATTTATATGCTTTACTTGTAGTGGAATATCCTAGAAATATTCCTTCATCTCCTTTAGAATCAAATTTCCCATTTCTCTCATCTTTCAAAATAAAGCATTTACTTCAAAAAATTCTAAAAATAGCTTGCAGTAGGTTTGTGTCCAAACCATAGTCCATAAGGTGTTCAGTTTGAGTCCTTCTTCAGTTGTACTTGATTAAGAACATACATAGCTGTACTGACAACTTCCCTCCAATATGTCTGAGAAATAATCTTCTATAACATCAATGTTCTAGAACAGTCAATGTTCTAGAACAGTCAATTATAGACCTATTCCTCCTTTCAACAATTCCGTTTTGCTGAGGTGTCCTCAGTGCAGATACCTATCTTTTGATTCCATGCTCATTACAAAAATTAGTAAATTCATCAGAGATAAATTCACCTCCTCTATCAGATCTTAAGAATTTTATTTCCTTTCCAATTTCTTTCTCTACCTTATCTTTATATGACTTAAACATTTTAAAGGCTTTAGATTTTTCTTTCAAGAACATAACAATCATTAGTCTAGTGTAGTCATCAATAAAAAGAATAAAATATCTATCACTAGAATAGCTCTAAGTTCTCATAGGACCACATAGATCGGTATGAACCAACTCAAGTATCTTTTTTGTTGAGTAGTCTTTTCTTTTAAAACTAGACTTAGTCATCTTACCTTTCTAACATTCATGGCACATGGCATGATCAGGTTTGGTCAAGTTAGGCAATCCTCTAACTCTTTTCTTTCTACTAATCTTGATCATGTTGTCAAAGTTCACATGGCATAACCTTTTGTGCCACAACAAAGCATCTTCATCCTTTATTAACAAACAAGAAGACTGATCCATATCAAGATATAATAGATTACCTCTAGATTGTGTACTAGTTTTGACATGTCTTCCTCCAACATCATAGATCTTCACCTTTTTGCTCTCAAAAGCTAGTCGGTGGCCTGAGTTGTTCAGCTGAGCCACACTCAACAAATTATAGTTCAATCCATCTACCCAATATGCATTGTCACATTGTAGTCTTTCATTGATCATCAATGAGCCTTTACCTATTACCATACATGGTGCATCATTTCCCATTCTCATAGATCCTCCATTATATTCAACAAGATGATCAAAATTCTCTACATCACTGGTCATATGATGTGTGCAGCCACTGTCTATGATCCATGTATCATTTCTTCTTACTTTAGAGATCAGTGTTGTCTCTTGATCTTTCTCTTCCTCTTCTGAGTCATCTTTCATAGAAACAAATACAACTTCTATGTCATCATCAAAACCAGATTTAGTTTCAATATCTTTGGCTATGTAACATACCTTTTTGCCTTTTTCATCTCGGTTGTCTCTGTTGTTGTGTCGGTAACCTCTATTGACTCTTCTCCCATAGCTTCCTTTAGATTGGTCTTTGGATCTATCATCATCTTTCAATTAGGAATGAATGTTGAAGCTTTGGTAGTCATTCTATAGTAGTGGTTGTTGCATTCATGGCTATGATTGTCATTGATGTCAACATAGTGTTATTCTAGAGATTAGTAGAGAAGCAGGCATAGTTTTGTTTTTTCCACATGTTATATTGTAGATTGAGCTATGTGACATTGATGTTATGTTATTTGGTGTGTTATTAGCCTATGTTTAAGAGCACAAAAATAAATTCACTTATTCATGAAATTTATAAGCATTTTGGTGGAAGCAGTCTTCTGGCAGTGTTCCTGAGTAGCGGTTTTTGGTAATCAAAGGATATCTCCTAATCAGGATGGAATCTGATTCTACATAGTTAAAGGGAATTTTGGGACTCATTGGTGGTGATGTGGTTCATAGTGAAAACTTTGAGGTTACATGAGTGGAAAGTTACAATATCTGGAAGTTGACAATTTTATGTAATTTTGGTGTAGCGTGTTGAAATTATTATTTGGTATTTGCATGCCGACTCATTTGTAATGATTTGAGTGTGGTATAAAGGAAGGAATGTTTTCCTTTTTTTAAGAAGGATGTGTGATGGTTGTGATATGGAATTATGATATTGGGATGCGAATGTATGCATGAAGTGAAGAAAAGAGCTAATTCAGTGATGAAGGAAGACTTGTGAAGTACAGAGATCTGGATTTGTGATGTTGTGTAGTAGAGAGTGTGGTTTTGGCACAATGTGAAGGAGGTAAAATATTTCATACTATTTTGTTGAATAATCCTAAGATCTGTTGGACAGTGAGGTCAGAGATCTTGCCTTGAAGTTGTTTAGGTAGTGGGTCCTTTTGTCTTCCATAACTCCTAATAGGGTTAGAATGTTTTAATAGGGATTCATATGTACTGAATGTATTTCATAAGACTCCTAACATGGTCCATCCTCTAACAAGGAACTTTCATATTAGTGCATCATTTTGTGGGCATCATTGCCATCGGGGTTTACTCTTTGATCAAGAGGTTCCCTAGTTAACATATCTTGTGTTATTGTGTCATTGTGTATGATGTTAGAAATAGGAAATACTGAGAGGGGGGGGGTGAATCAATATTTCACAAACTTTTACTTTTTCCCACTTATGGATATAATAGATTACTTTAGTGCATACAAAGATTATCAAGCTGATTAACAAACATAGTAGTAAATAGAAAGAACTCATAACATATGATATGTTCTCGAGGAAACCCTGGCCAAGGGATAACCCCAGTGGGGATGGTACCCACAAAGATCACTAATCAAAAGTATCATGTTAGGGATATTGGACCCTACTAAGAGTTAGTTTACAATATATATTAGATCTATCCTGGTTAAAGGACTTTAGGCCTTGTTAGAAGCCTTAACCCTGTTAGGAGTTAGATTACAAAACCTGATCACCAGTTGAGCTCACTGCCCAAATAGGTAATACAAAATGTTTCTAACTATAATATGGTACTTCTTACAACTTCACATCAATAGCCTTTTCTGCTATCACAATATACAACTTTCACAAGTTATCCTTTTCTTTCTTTTCACAAAACACATCATTATCATTACATTTCAAGTATGCCTAATATATGAGTTATTAGAGCTAATAACTTTATATGGTTAGCTTCCAAAATCTTTAACCAAGGGTAAACATCTAGGATGTCATCCCTTCATAATGTTAAGTCATTATTTTGACAAGAAAAAATAATCCCTTAACTCTTTCACTAATACTATCTCCAAAACTGTTCTATCTGCAAAACTATCTTTGGTAAACTTTGAATAAATTTGTTTGTACTACTCCAAACTTTATGTGCACTAAGATGGGGTATCCTCATACTCTGTAGAAGCTTTAGTTAATTGTAGAAATAAAAATATTGCTCCAGTGGATGTCACCATCTAAATCTTCATCGGGTGCTCTGTCAGGATCACTCTATCCATACTTAGACAACTTATTCCTTCAACTTGCCATACTTGCATTCTAGATTTTGCACTCTTAGTAGAGATCATATGTTTCCATAATCACAACATCTATGCATCCACAGTAGCCAAATTGCCAACAATCTCCCCCTTTGTCATTGGTGGCAACATATGGAAAAATTGGCTAAGTGTGCAAACAAAACTTCAAAACAATTACACAAAATTTTGGCCAAATGTTATACAACACATACAATATTGTAATCCATAGAATAGCTCCCCCTATGAGTATCCTTCCTCAACATATTATCAATTTTCTTCTATCTCTCCCCCTTTGACAAAAATGACAAAGATAGGGTGTACAAAAATGTCAATAAAAACTTCATACCTCATTATCAGCTATTGCAAAGCCAGTAGGCTTGCAACAGAGTCGCCAAACTCTGACTTCAATGATTCAAAATATTTCTCCCATATCTTCCTAATGGATTCATCAACATTGAGTAGAGTACTCGATCTGTATGCTACTGTCTAACAAGCTTGCAGGGAATTAAAGCTAAACTTCTGAAAAGATGTCTTTGCTTAAAGAAACTGCTCAATTTGGTCTTCAACAATTGAGGTCTTGATTGAGATATGCTCTCTCAAGATGTTAATCATTATCATCTTTCTATTCTTCTCCTCTGCTAACATTCTAATTTCATCATTTAACTTCCTTATGTTCTTCTCCATAGAACTTATCTTTACATTTGGGCTTGTCAAGGTGTTTGTTTCAGCTGTAATTGCATCTATCTTCTCTTTGATCTTCTTATCTTCTTCAACTATTAGGATTTCTAATTTTCTGCATTGTATATGCAAACTCTTTCCAGTCTCAAAATGTTTCCTCAAATTCTTTATGCATACATCCAAATTACCAATATCATTTCGAATATTTACACTTAAATTTTGTTGCATTTATGCTTCATAGGCTTCTTGAACTTTTATTCTAGCAATATCCTTTAAGTTAGAAAATTCAGAGTCAAAAGAGTTTATTACCATTTTAGCTTTCTCAAGTGGATCCGATTCAAATACCTTAGTGCTGATCACACTCTCAAGTTTCTCTGTCAAAACTCTAACTTTTCCTTCAAGGTCCTTCACCTTCTTATTCTTTCCAATAATTTTATTAAGAGATGTGATGAACTCAAGCTGATCATTATCTTCAACCTCTTTTCCAAGGTCTTCAAAAATTGAACCAGTTTGTCTCTTCTTACTCTCAGGTGCAGTAGGGGTAGTGACCTTTGTCAAAAAAAATTTACCTTTAACTGTTTGCTCTGTTGGAACTGATTCTGATATAGCTGGTGCTTCCACTGCCTCTATATCCTTTTCTGATTTTGTAACCTTCTCTTGCTCTTCTAAAGCCAAATTGTCAACAATGTTTCCTAGATCATGAAATATTGCATCATCTGACTATAGTGTCACTTTGGTTCCTTCAATGTCCATTGATTCTTTGCTAATATTGATATGTGAAGAAGATGGGACTTCTTCAATACCAACTTCCTCTGCATGTGGTTCCTTTGATTGCTTCTGCTGAGGATCTGATTCAACATGCTTTCCTACATCTATATCTACAAGAACTTGCATTACTGTTTGCTCAGTCTCTTTCTGTACTTCCTCCTTTTTGCCTCCCATTATAAGAATTGTTTTTCTCTTAGTTCTCAATAAAGTTCCAAGAGGCTTCAAGATTCTCTTCAAATGATCTTCATCCTCAACTTCACAGAACTGTCTGATTACATGTTCTCTCATCTTTATGTCCTCTTCTTGTGCTCTCTATTTTCTATTCACAAGTCTGTTATACAAATCTTCTGGGATCTTACCATGAATAGTGCTAAGTTTCTTATCTATCAAAATCATATGTGTAATCATTGCATTTTCAAAATTCAATCTGTCAAATGATCCATATAGATCATAGAATTTATTTATCTTAGTGAAGTCTCCATGCTATAATACATCTTCATTAACTCTTTCAATTCTTGGTTTCCAAGTTTTCTTCTTGATTGAAACTTCATCATCATCTTTAATTACTGCTACTTTTCTAGGTACAGGTGGTACAATCACTTTCTATCTCTTACCAGGTCCTGTTGCACTCACTTTTAATCTTTTTCTAGGAATAGGAGAAAAAGATTTTACTCCTTCATCTTTTTCAGGTACTTCAACTTTTACCTTTACTGCAATAGGATCAATAGGGTTTGCACTAGATGCCACAGGTGGAACTACAAGATTTTCACTTTGCTTGAAGGCTTCTGCAATCTTCTTAGCTATGTCAAACTCATGACTTGACATATCTGATTCTTTCAATATTTTCTTCATAGTAGATTCAACTCTCCTACTAGATTGCTTCTTTTCTTTCAAACTTATTGTAGAGTTGGAATTCTCTTCATAGGTTCCAAACCTATTTGCATGACCATCCAACTCACACGTTAATATTCTATTCACATATCCTACTATTTCTGCTTCAGATACTTCATAGCCAAGAGGGTCTATGAATTCCATTCTAGGCTCAACTGCTTCAATGTAGGTGAAATCAATGTGTACCATAAAACAAATGTCATATTTATGCTTTTCAACTAAGGATTGAGGAATCCTTGATCTGTTCTCAATAATATTCTGAAAAGTCTTCAATACAAGCTTCACATTGTCATTGACTTTATTAATTAGGTGCTTCATGTAGACTGAGTTTATTCTTTCCATTGTGTTCACATTGTCACTCCAGTCAACTGTCTAAGGAAATCTTTGCAAAATATGGAAAAAAATATATGTTATCAGAGATGAAAACCTAAACTGTGTGTACTTAGCCTTCTTAATCTTTTCTAAATTCTCAAATAACTGAATTTTTAGAATTTCACATAGGTGTTTCTTCTCAATACACATAAGATAAGCTACATGAACCATTCCTGTAGCCATGTCATCTTCCCTTGAACTAGCGTAAAATTTACTTGTTAGGATCTTGCCAAGGTACCTAACATCATCTTCCTTAATCTTACTTATCGCAATTCCTCTACCATTATAACTAGATCCGGTGTTGTCTAAGACAATCTTTCTCATGTTCTTTTCATTCAGTGGAATCTCTCCAACTTTTGATAATCCAGTAACATCATGAATTAGGTCGGCAGTTATATCAATAACTCTATCCTCCATCCAAAATTTCCCATTGTGGATTCTACTTAAAATGATCTTGGTACATTCCTCATCATTAAATTCATACTTCATGGAATAATTGATAATTTCATTGTTCTCTAGGTGCCCATAAGCTAGTTTAACTGACATGTCTTGATTATACAATTTCCTGTAATCATCACTAAAATCTGCATCTCCCAAGGTTTCAAACTTGCAACCTAAATATCCTTTAACATTCTCAATGTGTAATACTCCATCTGGTACGGATGATAGTGCTAGTCTGTCATCAATTTCAGCTGGTTCTACTAGTTTTTTCTTAATCTTAGGTCTATTCTTATCCTTAACATTATGAACCATAGAAATATGCATCTTATCAACTAATTAAAGATCAAAAAAATACCTCAACTTTGCAAATCTAGGGTTTCGGTATGATTGGCGCTGCAAACTACTTCCAAACTTCTTCAAATCATCCTCAACTCACTTTTTCTTCTTTCAAATCTCTTTTCAATCACTTTTTAATCATGATAACTTTGATTTCAACCTTATAACACTTCACATTAACTCGATCTGACATCACATTCATTCATTTTGCCGCTAAAACCTCAAAAAGTTGATTCTACAAACCTGCAACCATAAAACCTTTTTGCGACTTTGAAAAACAATATTTTCTTTTGCGCACTTAACCATAGCATTAGTACAACATAAAAAACCTATATCTAACTGTGTAAAACTTAACTCATTCAAATTCCTAATCTACACTAATCCTAAGTCCTAAACTACAGAAACTTACATAATTTAAGTACTTAAAGAAGGGTCAGGTAAAGATTCATCCTTACCATCAGTTACATTACCTTCCTGAATACTTTCAGTGCTGAATATACCTCCTTGATCTGTGCCTTTATCAAATTTTACTTCATCTTTATTGCTACAACAACCTTTCTCTTTGTTTCCTGCATTTTCATTCCTTCTTGCATTGTTCCTAGGGTTAGGGTTATGATGATAACCTCCATTGTTCATTCTGAAAACTCTTGCTAAGTGTCCAAACTTGTTGCATATCTGACAAATGATTCCATTGTTTCCAAATCTCTGTCCTTGCTGGTTAATCTATGACCTACAATTTCTAGCAATATGTCCTACTTTGTTGCATCGAAAACATACTACCACTTTTCTTTTAATCATTTCTTCAATAGATCTCTTATCTGCATTGTTAGTATTCCCAATCATTGTGTTATCATAATTATTCAAAATTACTTTAGGTCTTCTACATTCATTAGCTCTATGTCCAAAACCATGACAATTATAACAATGTCCATTAAGAGTTTTAAATTGCTTACCTATGCAATCTCTCTTCATGTGCCCAATAGTATTACAAGAAAAAACATCTACCTTTGAATTCTCTTTGCATACCTTTAGATGATTCTTCCTATTTTGATTCTTCTTACTTTGATTCTTCTTTCTCTCTGGGTGGTCCTTCTTTAGGTGGATCTTCCAATGTGTTCTCATCTAGCTTCATTTCCTCCACACTTTTAGATGTCTTTAGATCTTGCTTCTTAATTTCATGATTTGTTCTAAACATACTAAATCCAAATCCAGTCTTATCAAAGAATGGTTCTCCAAAAGAAATTTGTTTTTCAGTCCTATCACTATTTGAATATAGCCTTTCAAGTTATTGTTTAGATTGAGTTAATTCACCTTTCACAATTTTATTATACTTCTCAAGTTCCACATACTGCACTTTTACTTTTTCAAATTCAGATGTTACCTTTTCAAGTCTTGATCTCAAATCTTCATTCTCAATTTTCAATTTTTCATTATCAGATCTCAAATTTCCATCTTTCATACTAAGCTTCAGATTTACTATCTTCAGCTCATGCTTAAGGATCTCATTTTATTTTTCTAATTCATCACAATCTTCAACAAGAATATTAGATTTCTTTTCAGATTTCAGATCTTCAATCTTACCTTTTAATTTGTCAATAGCATTCTTTGCATCTTCATACTTTCTTCTTAAGGAGTTTCTTTCATCAATAAGCATATCAATCTGTTCAAGAGCTTCTTCAAGATTCTTCTGAAGTTGATCCATATCCATAGAGATCTTACTCAAGCTGCTAAGCTTTCCTTAAATGTTCCTTCTCTGAGTAACTGTGCTCTGATACCAATTGTTAGAAATAGGAAATACTAAGAGGGGGGGGGTGAATTAGTATTTCACAAACTTTTACTTTTTCCCACTTATGGATATAACAGATTACTTTAGTGCATACAAAGATTATCAAGCTGATTAACAAACATAGTAATAAATAGAAAGAACTCATAACACATGATATGTTCTCAAGGAAACCCTGGCCAAGGGAAAACCCCGGTGGGGATGGTACCCACAAAGATCACTAATCAAAAGTATCTTGTGAGGGATATTGGACCCTATTAAGAGTTAGTTTACGATATATAGTAGATCTATCCTCGTTAAAGGACTTTAGGCCTTGTTAGAAGCCTTAACCCTGTTAGGAGTTAGATTCCAAAACCTGATCACCAGCTAAGCTCACTGCCCAAACAAGTAATACAAAATGTTTCTGACTATAATATGGTACTACTTACAACTTTGCATCAATAGCCTTTGTTGCTATCACAATATACAACTTTTGCAAGTTATCCTTTTCTTTCTTTTCACAAAACACATCATTATCATTACATTTCAAGTATGCCTAATATATGAGTTATTAGAGATAATAAATTTATATGGTTGGCTTCCAAAATCTTTATCCAAGGGTAAAAATCTAGGATGTCATCCCTTCATAATGTTAAGTCATTATTTTGACAAGAAAAAATAATCCCTTAACTCTTTTGCTAATACTGTCTCCAAAACTATTCTGTCTGCAAAACTATCTTCGGTAAACTTCAAATAACTTCATCTGTACTACTCCAAACTTTATGCGCATTGAGATGGGGTATCCTCATACTTTGTAGAAGCATTATTTAACCATACAAACAAAAATATTGCTCCAGTAGACCTCGCCAACTAAATTTTCATCGGGTGCTCTTTGAGGATCACTGTATCCATACTTAGACAATTTCTTCCTTCAACTTGCCATACTTGCATTTCAGATTCTACACTCTTAATAGAGATCATATGTTTCCATAATGACAACATCTATGCATCCACATTAGCCAACTTTCCAACATATGATTATCTTTCTATGGTTGGTTATTGCATTGATTATATGGTTTAAAGCTATTGAAGTTGATAAATGGTTTAATTATTAGATAACTGATTCAAACCCCCGCCCCCCCCCCCTGCCCCACTCAGTTATCTTGGTGGTATTTACTTTCTAACAATTTTTATTAGAGCGGCAGGTCCTTGAAATGAAATTTTAATAGCTTAAGGAGATCCATGGTGAATTTCAAGAAAGAAAGCCCTAAGTTTGATAGAGTAAATTTTGAGAGCTGGAAGGAAAAGATGAAGACACATCTCTTGTGTTTAGGACCAGGCTATTGGTTGATTACAAAGAATGAAAGGACTATAATTGAAGAAGACAATCTTGAAACAAGTTCTAAACATGAGATAGATTTATTCATGTGTAACATACTTGCAATAGAAGCACTCTTGACAGCACTTCCAGAGAATGAATACAGTCAAGTAAAATGTTTTAAGAAATGTAATGAAATTTGGAAAGCTTTACACTCTAATTTTGAAGGTGATGAACATGCAAAAAGAGCTAGATTACATAATTGGATATGTGCATTTGAAGATATTAGAATGATGGAAGATGATTCTGTTAGAAGGTATATTGGTAGAATGTTAGAAATTTTTGTAGGGATAAAATCCTATGGAGGATCAAAGATAGAGAATGAAGTGATATGGAAAATTTTGAGGACATTGACTCCTATATTTAAGTAGACAACACAAATGATTGAACAAGTTATACCTTGTACTACAAACTTTACAAGAGAGACTCTTCTTTGAATATAGGAAGCAACAGAGATGAATCTGAGGTTATTAGGAGACTTACCTAGAATGGAGATAGTATTCAGTGCTCTTAGTATTCGACCTACTTTATCAAGAAGTACAAGTGTGAATGGAGATTATGCTAGTAGCAATAGATCCAAATCTAAAGAAGATAAGAAGATTGAAGAAGGTATTGCCTTTCTTGTGAAAAGAGAACCAGATGGTAAGAAAATTTTTAAATGTTGGACTTGTCAAGAATATGGTCATTTTGCATCTAAGTGTCCTAAAAGAGTTAAGAAGTATAGAAACAATTTCAAGCCTAGAAGACCTAAAGAATGTTATTATGCAAATGATGAAGAAATTGAAGTAGGAATTGAAAGACATTTGAGTGACAGTGATAATGATAATCTTGATGACATAGGATTTGTAGCAATTAAGGAAGAAAATTCTAAATTTGATATTAAAGAAGAAAAAGCCTTAGTTTCCCAAGTTGAAAAGAAATCTTATTGGATTATAGACAGTGGTTGTTCACATCATATGACTAGTGATAAAGGAAAGTTCATAAAGTTTAACAATCATGATGAAGGAATTCTTCTTGGATATTCTTTGAAAAGAAAAGATTATAGATGTTACAATAAGAGAACTAAGACTATTGTTGAAAGTGCAAATGTGAAAGTTGATGAGAAGTTTAAAATTCAGGAAAGAATGCTTGATTATGAATCTGATGAAGGAACTAACCCTCGGCCTAATATTGAAGCTACTGAACAATTTTTTGAGACTGACAACGAATTGTTGAATGAAAGTCATGCTGAAGAATCTAGAGAAGAATCTACAGTTGAGACAAGATCTGAGACTATGACACCTAACAGGTATATTTCAAGACATCATCCTATTGAGAAAGTTATTGGAAGTTTAGATAGAGGAGTCCTTACTCAAAAGAAGGTACATTTATGTTTGATTTCTCTAATTGAACCTAAATCTTAATGAAGCATCTGAAGATGAACAATGGGTTAAAGCTATGAAAGAAGAATTGGATCAGATTGAAAAGAACAAGACATGGGAATTGGTCCCTAGACCTAAAGATAAAAATGTGATTGGAACTAAATGGGTATTTAGAAACAAGATGAGTGAAAAAGGAGAAGTAATTAGAAACAAAGAAAGATTGGTATGTAAGGGATACTCATAGCAAGAAGGAATTGACTATGAAGAGACCTTTGCTCCTGTGGCAAGAGTTGAAGCAGTAAGAATGTTTTTGGCTTATGCAGCATTTAAGAAATTCAAAATATATCAAATGGATGTGAAGTCAGCATTTCTGAATGGTGAATTGAAAGAAGAAGTCTACATTGAGCAGCCTGAAGGTTTTCCTTTGACTCAAGAAGGAGACATGGTATGTAAACTAAAGAAAGCACTATATGGATTGAAACAAGTACCTAGAACTTGGTATGCGAGACTAGATAAGTATTTGTTAAAGTTGGGATTTACAAAAGGAATAGCTAATAGTAATTTTTATACAAAATAAATTGAGAATGGATTGTTAGTTTTGGTTATTTTTGTTGATGACATTATTTTTGGAGGAGAAGATGAAGGTAGTGACAAATTTGCTAATGAAATGAAGAAAGAATTTGAAATGAGTATGATTGGAGAAATGAAATACTTTTTGAGATTATAGATAAGACAGAACAAAGATGGTATCTTTGTAAGTCAGAAAAAGTACTTGAATGATTTGTTGAAAAGATTTGGTATGGAGAATTGTAAACCAGTTGGAACACCTATGGTTACAAGACATAAACTATCTAGTAAAGATGAGACACCAGCAGTTGAGCAAAAGAAATACAGATCTATGATTGGAGGATTGTAGTACTTAACACATACAAGACCTGATATAGCACATTCAGTTGGGATTGTGGCTAGATTTCAAGTTGAACCTAAAGAATCACATTATACAATAGTGAAGAGGATACTGAGATATCTTAGAGGCACAATGGACTATGGATTGTGGTATGAAAATTTTGATGATTTTACCCTATGTACATATACTGATGCTAATTGGGGAGGTAGTATTGATGATAAGAAAAGCACCAGTGGTGGAGCCTTTTTTCTTGGAGGAAGATTGGTGTCTTGGTTGAGCAAAAAGTAGAATTGTACCTCACAAAGTACATCATAATAAGAATATGTAGCAACAGCAAACAATTGTAATCAGATAATTTGGATGAAGCATATGTTGATGGACATTGGAATCAAGTTTGATGAGCCTATTGTCATACATTGTGACAATACAAGTATAGTTAGCATGCCAAGAAATCTGGTTTTACATTCTAAGACAAAGCATATAGAGATCAAGTATCATGTTGTAAGAGAGAAAGTTGCAGATAAAGAAGTCAGACTGGAGTATATTAGCACAAAGGAACAAATAGCAGACATATTTACTAAGCCCTTGCCAAAGGATACATTTGAGTATCTAAGAGGTATGCTTGGGGTTATGCCCCAACCTACTCTTGAGTAAAGATGAATATGGTTGCATCTGTCTAGTGGTTTATGCACATATCTTTCTTTTGGACTGGATGTTGGTACTTCCTCTATGGGGCAGTATGTGTATCTGAGATGAGTCACTGAAGACTCTAGTGAATATTTTTTTTTCTGAACAATGTCTTTTGACATTGAGCTATTGTTTTACATAGTGATGGAATTTCTGTCATTGATGTTAATGGGGGAGAAAATCATGAAAAACATTGAGGAACTACATTTTTTGGAGAGACTGAATAGGAAAACAAAGCAAGATTTGATTGATGAAGAGCAGAAGAGCAGTTGAGCAGTAGTGACTGGATTTTTGGAACATTGGATGTTTTTCATCTATGTTTCCATCAATGCCAATGGGGGAGATTGTTAGGAATGAATGATGAAGCTTTGGTAGTCATTCTATAGTAGTGGTTGTTGCATTCATGGCTATGATTGTCATTGATGTCAACACAGTGTTATTCTGGAGATTAGTAGAGAAGCAGGCACAGTTTTGTTTTGCACACATTTTATATTGTAGATTCAGTTATGTGACATTGATGTTATGTTCTTTGGTGTTTTATTAGCCTATGGTTAAGAGCACAAAAAGAAATTCACTTATTCATGAAAGTTATAAGCATTTTGGTGGAAGCAGTATTCTGGTAGTGTTCTTGAGTAGCGGTTTTTGGTAATTGGAGGATATCTCCTAATCAGGATGGAATATGATTCTGTGTAGTTAAAGGGAAGTTTGAGACTCATTTGTGGTGATTTGGTTCATAGTGCAAACTTGGAGGTCACATGAGTGGAAAGTTACAATATCTGGAAGCTGACAATTTTATGTAATTTTGGTGTAGCGTGTTGAAATTATTATTTTGTATTTGCATGCCGACTCATTTATAATTATTTGAGTGTGGTATAAAGGAAGGAATGTTTTCCTTTTTGTAAGAAGGATGTGTGATGGTTGTGATATGGAATTATGATATTGGGATGCGAATGTATGCATGAAGTGAAGAAAAGAGCTAATTCAATGATGAAGGAAGACTTGTGAAGTAGAGAGATCTGGATTTGTGATCTTGTGTAGTAAAGAGTGCGGTTTTGGCACAATGTGAAGGAGGTAACATATTTCATATTATTCTATTGAATAATCCTAAGATCTATTGGACAATGAGTTCAGAGATCTTGCCTTGAAGTTGTTTGGGTAGTGGGTCCTTCTATCTTGCATAACTCCTAACAAGGTTAGAATCTTTTAATAGGGATTCAAAATCTCCTAATAGGGATTCATATGTACTGAATGTATTTCATAAGACTCCTAATAGGGTCCATCCTCTAACAAGGAACTTTCATATTAGTGCATCATTTTGTGGGCATCATTCCCACCGGGGTTTACTCTTTGATCAAGAGGTTCCCTAGTTAACATATCTTGTGCTATTGTGTCATTGTGTATGATTATCTTTCTATGCTTGGTTATTACATTGATTATATGGTTTAAAGCTATTGAAGTTGATAAATGGTTTAATTATCCGATAACTGATTCACCCCCCCACTGTAGTGCCCCCTCCAATGGTGATTCAATAAGGAACTATTTTGGTATGTGAACCCTCCATCTTTCAGGTAAATTGTTAGTTGAGATCTATGTTAGACCTATGATAGTGCAGACATAGATGTATGTTTAAGTTGATACAAATTAGAATCTAATTAGCCATTGATATAATTGCAGCAACCTTAACATCATTGCATGATTATGAAGTGTAGAGTAAGTCGATAAAGGTAATGTAGTGATCTCTCTTAATGGTGTAGATTCGTGTGCTTTTAGTGTTTGATCATGACGCCCTTAGATCATTTACATTTAATGATTTTATTATGAACTATTGTGTTTATTATAAGATTTAACTAACCCTTATATGTATTGTTATTAATGATCACCTTAATATAATATGATTAAAATATAATTAAGGTGAGACAAGATAGTTTGTCGATGTTAACAATATTCAATGTGTATTTTAACTTTGGTTTATAGTGTGGTGTGATAAATCTAACGTCAATGATAATCTTATGTGTTTTTTGATACATGAAGATATTAATATCATTGCTACTCCATTATAGATAACATTAGTTATTGATTAGTTAATACTAATATTAATGGTGGCACTAATGAAGTTACAATAAACACGAAGGTATTATATAAATATCAATTATTTTTTTATGAATGTTATTGTCGCAAGATTTAGTCATATGATAAGTCAAAATGAGTATTACTGAATGGGTGATAGACTCATTCTCAATTGAGCGGCAAATCAATTAGATTAAAATAATTAATAAATTGATTTTATCTTTTAACAATGTGGGAACATGCATGAAATTAAATAAGTTTTGAATCAATTATTAAATTGTTGTTAAATTTAATGAAAATATTAAATATGGCTAAATTAACATGCTCAGTCATCACTTGTAATAAGATAACGACAAATTTTTATACATATGTCTTGTTGTCATTAAAGAGAGTGAGCTGTCAATCGTATATTGGTGGGTGGATGAGATTGAATGCAGGAGGTGACAGACGGTTGTGGCATTCATATATAATAATGCACTTCACCAGTATAAATGATATCTGGATCGGGGTTGATGTCTTGGGAGATGGACTAGGACTATGAGTTGTTTCTCTGAATGCCTCTGAAAAATGCGATCTCATGAAATGAAATGGTTCGAATAGAATTAGTTAAAAAGGTTTTCAAAGCTTCTACCATTTGTAGTGGGCACACTTAAAGTTAAATTCCACAACTTCATTAACTTCTTCTCTACCTGTGACAAAATTGAACTTTTGAACCAGCTTACAGACATCCACTAAGGCCGAAGGGATAGGGGATTTCTATCGGATGTGATGCTAAGAATGTTTTGGCTGGCATGCATGTAAATTGCTTGAGCTTCGTAACAAAGTACAAATATCCATTAAATCATATTGCTATAGGAGGAATACTTCAAAGAGCTATTGTTCCATGGATTACAATGATTGCAAGATATATCTAAAATGACTCTGTTGTAAAGGCCTTGAGCGCTTTCAATAAAATGTGAAGTGGAGACTCAATCAAAATTGCTATAGAAACTTTCAAAATTGCTATGGAAACTATCAAGAAAATGCGAGCAGTAAGAGTGAAACCAAATTCAATAGCCTTTTGCCAGCATTTCCCCTGCTGTATCAATAATGGAAACTTGCCAACATTATTGAGATAAGTTTCAGATCTTTAGGAGTTATGATGTAAATTATAGTTTAGGAGGATCTCACCAGTTTTTAGACTTTGTCAAATTTCTATGATCAACAATTTTGTAATCTGTTCTGAGTGTGTGTTCTGTTTGTTATGACATCATTTATAGTGATTTTGAAGTGTGTTTGAGGATGTTTGAAGTGATATTTAATGCTATTCTCATGTTGTGTGTATTGAATGAGAATTGGTAAGTTTTCTAAGGTGTTTGCTTCCTGTCCAAATCTATAGAATCATATTGACAGGGTATTTGAGACATGTACTAGTCTGATATTCATTTCTAGTTTCATGTCATATTTCATGGAGTTTGATGTGCATTGGAGTGGTGCTCTTGGTTTTGACTCAACATTTGACTATTTTGGGTGTGTTGTTACTGTGCTGGGAGACTTGGAAGATGATTCTCTTTGATGCTCTCCTAGTAACATCATATTGTTTTTCCATATTTTAACCTCCAAACAAGTTCCTAGTCATAAATGTAAGGTGTTCTCTTGTGAGTATTTTATAATCTTAATTTCACTATGTATTGGCAACTCTTTGAAGTGATTTGTCGTCAGAACTTTATTTAATCATCATTTGTATGAACTTGATTTATTTATACAAGACTTATAACAGTAGTTATTTCAATGTTTGGTTGTTTATGTTGAGCTGCTTGTTATTTAAATTTCAAAAAATAAAAGAGGGTGGTTATTATAGTAAAGTTGTCTAATGTTGGAAATAATAAAAGGATATTTAAGTTGCTGCTTTCAGTGGTGTTTATGGTTGTGGCATTTTAGAAATCACATTGGACTTTCAATGGAGTTTGTTGTTTTTTGCAGAGACTTTGAGATAGGGTTATGTTAATGTTTCTTCTAGACAACGTTACAGTGTTAGGAAGTCTTACTCCCATAATATGATTATTAGATATTAAATTACTTTTAGAAAGAAAATGTAAATAAATGAAGGATCTATATACCTCCATTTTTATAGTATCTTAATGGTTATTTCTATTGTGTAGTATTGGGATGCAACAAGGTGAAACCAAATCTTTTAATATGAAGAGTTGTATAAACAATATAGAAAGTATTAACATAAAGATGACTCAGAATAACTTTGTTAGAGTGTCGAGGATCCCTTAAGAAAAATCTATCGGTTTTCTTTTAGTGACATGGATAGGAAGTTTCCCCATTGATCATAACGGTGCATGAAAAAGGGATTCTACTTGCTCGGGGGTTGGCTAGGACCTTAGAGATCTCATGATGCCATTTGGATGGGTGGAGAGCATGTACATTGTTATTATATTTTCCTTGGTACTCATCTGATGATAAACCTACTCCGAACTAGTAAATTTTCTTGAATGGAACCTTAGAATATGAGAAGAAGCTTTTGGGTTATTACTTAGTAAATTTATTTCAAATAAGGATGTAAGTATTAGAGATCTAGTTGAAAATTGGTTCCTCGAAAAGACTTAGGTAAATTTCCCTTAAAGAATTAAAATAGTAATTGACTACTCTTCCTTCATGGCTCATACATTCCCTTTGTCTGTCATTGCTATGATTGCCACTACTGTCATATTTATCTTTTTATCATATTGTTGAGGAAATTATATTCATGATCATTTATCTAACTCTTAATGGATCTTATATTATGCACCTAGTTGGTAGTTTTGTATGCAGTAATAAGTAATTGTGACAAGAGGCAAAACATATGGAATATGAAAAGAGTCTCAGGAATGAAATTTGTAAGTAATGATTATCCTTTGAAAGATGTTATAAAGATATTGTTCTAGCTACTTGTTTTATAAGGTTGAATTTTAGCTAGTATCTATATATAAAAAATAAATTGTGATGCTATTTTTCTATGTTGGGTAGAATAAATGTGAGTGTGTGATGTCCAGTCTAGTATGTAAAAGTTGGGCATTACATTTGGCATCAGAGCCAAGTTTATACACTAGGATCTTTTGGGCTTAATCATTTTGTATCACAAATTAAAATCATGATGTAATTTATGTTATTCAATTCATGCAAGATAAAAATCATGAGAATCATTAAACAAGAAAATACAAAACCAATTTGATCTAAACTTCCTTTATGAAAAGTAACCTTGTTGGACCATGAGATTGTATGTATATATGTGTAAACTTTGTTATTGTTGTGTTGGGTTGGGATGTTGTTGGATTTTGAATCATTCTTGTTTCTTTGTCCTTGGGAGTGTTTTCCATGGGAGTTGAAGGCATTACTCACCCTTTGGGAAGGGAAGAAGTGGCCTTGGGTGAAGGGGTTAGTTGGGCTCTCCATTGTAGTGAGAGTCTCTTCTCTTGGAGAAGAGGGATAAATTCATGGGGTATGGGCTCCATGAAGCCATGTTGGTACTGGTATGGCATTCTCCTCCTTGGAAAAGCCCACCTTCACCCTATTTCAATGGATTATAGAAATCCATTTGTGAAGCCTTTGTTGGGAGTTAAATGTTGTTTTGTTCATCTATGTGGTTGTGAGCATTCTTTTGTGCATGTAACCGTTTAGTCTTGAATTTTTGAGACCAGTAGATGTGTTGTATCCCAAGTGTGTGAGATATATTCCATCCAACTTTGGTAAGGGAAAGGTGGATGTCATAGAATATCCACCTAAGTGTACCCTTCGTGAAAGTTGTGTATGTCTAACAAAAGTTATGAATGTTGTATTGTATCATGGTGTGGTGGTGAAGATTTTGTGTTGTAAAAGAGATTACTACTAGTCATGTTGTGTATTATGCTATGTTATGTTGGTAATAGCCCCATAGCATAGGCTATGTGTGAGGTACACCATGTAACCAAGGGTTGAGAGATAGAGGACCACATTGGAGTCTTACAATCAAATATTGTATTGGTCATAGCTCCATAGTAGATTATTTCTTCTGTATGAGATTAATGCCATCTTGGGAGGTAGATGCCCTTCATTGAGTATAAGACTTTGGTGGATGTTAGTCCCTATTGACTCCCCCACATGTAGAGCCATGTTTTTTGGTTCATAGTGCAAACCTATTCCTTGATATGTGTACCCATGGGTGAGGATGGACCTAATTGTACCCTTGAAGAATGAGCAGAGCTATCATTGATGATACATTTACTATGTGATTATCTCAGGTTGTGTGAGACTTGGCTACGATGTTATTGAGATTTATTTATGAGCTCAGTGTGGTTGAGACCACCGTATTCCCCTCCTTCCCCTTAGGTGACTTGATTGGAGTCACAAAGTGATTGTGTTGTAAAATCTTATATTTTGATTGTTTAATTGATCTTGAATTGTTGGAGCTAGCAGTCTTGAATTTATTTAAGTTATTGATTAAATGCTTTATAAAATTGTCCCTTTTGCCTCGAGGACTTGTTACTATGTTTTATCATTTAAAATTTTTAATTATTTCCTTGCGGCCACCGTTAACATTTTATCATCATTTGTACCTTTCATTATTTATTTGATTTAAACTTAAATTTTCTAGTTTCGAGGCTTTAATGAATGTTTCCTACTGCTAGCTTATGTATTGTGATGTGACATATGTATACTATCATACTCATGATGGGTCCCTGACATGTTGTATGGGGGGAGTAGATGGCCTGGGGAATTTCTATGTAGGGCCAAATGAGACCGGTATGGGACGGTTACTATCCATTTCTCCTAGATCTTATGATATATTTTTTTAGGTACCTTAGTGAGGACCTAACGATAGTTATTTATGTGATATGGATTCTTAGAGGATAATTTTGGACACTAGGCATCCTCATCCCATTTTGTGTGAGTCTTGTGTTGTGATTCATGTGAGTTCCATTATGGTGGTCTATATGATTGTTATGTTCTGGTGGTTATTCGTGTGAGAAATCAATTGATAGAGAATAATTAATAAAGAGAAGGTTATTTGGATACTTAAGTATGAGGAGTATGATGTGATGGATGTGTGTCATTTTATTAAGGATGATGTTTATATCAAGAGGTGCCCTTAGAATTATGTGGTATTTAGTTAGTGAGTGTGTTGTTTTTTTTAAAGATGGGAAAGGAGAAGAGAACATAAGTATTGTGAATAAAACCATATTTAGTGTAACTATATCTTTATGTTGTAAGAAAATATGAGTCACATTGTTAGGGTGACTTAAATTTCATACCTCATAACTAGGAAAACATTAGAGGAAAGTTGTATTACTCTTGATTGTAAAAAAAAAATTCCCTTATGGATACTTATTTTATAATGATATGTTAGATGGTAGAATGCAAATTTATACATTGTATACCAAGGGAGAAGCTTGATATGCTCACTTCATAGATGTTTCCAAGGGTAGGCATTTACCTCTTTACCAACTTCCAGGAGGAAGTTTAATCTTAGGGGGTGAGGATGTAGTGACCCCTCCAATGGTGATTCAATAAGGAACTATTTTGGTATGTGAACCCTCCATGTTTTAGGTAAATTGTTAGTTGAGATCTATGTTAGACCTATGATAGTGTAGACATAGATGTATGTTTAAGTTGATACAAATTAGAATCTAATTAGCCATTGATATAATTGCAGCAACCTTAACATCATTGCATGATTATGAAGTGTAGAGTAAGTCAATAAAGGTAATGTAGTGATCTCTCTTAATGGTGTAGATTCATGTGCTTTTAGTGTTTGATCATGAAGCCCTTAGATCATTTGCATTTAATGATTTTATTATGAACTATTGTGTTTATTATAAGATTTAACTAACCCTTATATATATTTTTATTAACGATCACCTTAATATAATATGATTAAAATATAATTAAGGTGAGACAAGATAGTTTGTCGATGTTAACAATATTCAATGTGTATTTTAACTTTGGTTTATAGTGTGGTGTGATAAATCTAACGTCAATGATAATCTTATGTGTTTTTCGATACATGAAGATATTAATATCATTGCTACTCCATTATAGATAAAATTAGTTATTGATTAGTTAATACTAATATTAATGGTGGCACTAATGACGTTACAATAAACACAAATGTATTATATAAATATCAATTATTTTTTTATGAATGTTAGTGTTGCAAGATTTAGTCATATGATAAGTCAAAATGAGTATTACTGAATGGGTGATAGACTCATTTTCAGTTGAGCTGCAAATCAATTAGATTAAAATAATTAATAAATTGATTTTATCTTTTAACAATGTGGGAACATGCATGAAATTAAATAAGTTTTGAATCAATTATTAAATTGTTGTTAAATTTAATGAAAATATTAAATATGGCTAAATTAACATGCTCAGTCATCACTTGTAATAAGATAACGACAAATTTTTATACATATGTCTTGTTGTCATTAAAGAGAGTGAACTATCAATCATATATTGGTGGGTGGATGAGATTGAATGCAGGAGGTGACATACGGTTGTGGCATTCATATATAATATGCACTTCACCAGTATAAATGATATCCAGATCGGGGTTGATGTCTTGGGAGATGGAAAATGAAAACAATCTTTTCACCGAAAAGAACATTAATGGCAGTCGTATAGATGTTTGGAAATAGCGTGAGTTAGAAGAATTCTAGAGTCATAAAATCATTACCAATGCTCTAATATTCAATACCATACTGATCATAAGTACTTATCCTCGCATTGGAAAAATAAAATAAATAAAATGATCAGGATATTTGGAACTGTTTCAAGAAGGCAGAGTTATGACAGTATTCCATATGTACATGTCTCAGGGGAGCTTTTGATTGCTTTAGCATGAAGATAAGATTAGCTTTTCCATTAGAATTAGCATTAGTATAATCCAGAACATTAACATTTTCTTTACAACTGGTAACTGTGCGAACAGGGTATTGCAGCTGAGCCATCACATCTCATGGTGGGAGAGTGTTGTTTTTTGGGGGATTCCTCAAATTTACCCAAGGCGATGGCAGCACAGCCCCGTCCGGGAGAAAAATGAAGCAGGATTGGCGCTATCCATTGATGGGCCCAAAATGTTTTTGGGTTGCACAGTGACTGTGGAGTGTGGATCATAATTTTTGGACATCGATGGGGACAAACATTTTCACAGGTGGAATGGTATGAGAATGTCTTCTTGGCCTTGGCCTCCTCTCTCCTTCTCTCATTTCATGCTTAGGTGAGTTCATTATTCTGACTTGATCTATAGTACGTATAGATTTGTATTGTGCCTTCACATGTTAATCTAGGTTCTCTCGGGGATATGCATTTATGTTGTGTACGGAGCCGAGCCTATCTATATATTATCAACGAGGGCTTGCAATATTGATATACATGTTCTTGACATAGCTGAAATGCTATATGGAGGGGTAGTTACAATAATTATGATCATTCAGCTTGTTAAGTTTTGTAAGTGTTAAAAGAGGGCGAAATGCCAAATGGGATGGTAGTTATTATAACTACCATAGCAACTTATCATATCAACAGACACCATCTCCAGAAATGCAAACAAATTTGGAAGCTTTGAAATAAGATATGAGAGTTTATTAAAGCATAATGCTGCTACAGAACTTGTATGTAGAATGTGTAGCCAAAGACTAGGACTGTGAGTTGTTTCTCTGAATACCTCTGAAAAATGTGATCTCATGAAATGAAATGGTTTGGACAGAATTAGTTAAAAAGGTTTTCAAAGCTTCTACCATTTGTAGTGGGCACACTTAAAGTTAAATTCCACAACTTCATTAACTTCTTCTCTACCTGTGACAAAATTGAACTTTTGAACCAGCTTACAGACATCCCTTAAGGCCGAAGGGATAGGGGATTTCTATCGGATGTGATGCTGAGAATGCTCTGGCTGACATGCATGTAAATTGCTCGAGCTTCGTAACAAAGTACAAATATCCATTAAAGCATATTGGTATAAGAGGAATACTTCAAAGAGCTCTTGTTCCGTGGATTACAATGATTGCAAGATATATCTAAAATGACTCTGTTGTAAAGGCCTTGAGCGCTTTCAATAAAATATGAAGTGGAGACTCAATCAAAATTGCTATAGAAACTTTCAAAATTGCTATGGAAACTATCAAGAAAATGCGAGCAGTAGGAGTGAAACCAAATTCAATAGCCTTTTGCCAGCATTTCCCCTGCTGTATCAATAATGGAAACTTGCCAACATTATTGAGATAAGTTTCAGATCTTTAGGAGTTATGATGTAAATTATAGTTTAGGAGGATCTCACCAGTTTTTAGACTTTGTCAAATTTCTATGATCAACAATTTTGTAATCTGTTCTGAGTGTGTGTTCTATTTGTTATGACATCATTTATAGTGATTTTGGAGTGTGTTTGAGGATGTTTGAAGTGATATTTAATCCTATTCTCATGTTGTGTGTATTAAATGAGAATTGGTGAGTTTTCTGAGGTGTTTTCTTCCTGTTCAAATCTATAGAACCATATTGACGGGGTATTTGAGACATGTACCAGTCTGATATTCATTTCCAGTTTCATGTCATATTTCATGGAGTTTGATGTGCATTGGAGTGGTGCTCTTGGTTTTGACTCAACATTTGACTATTTTGGGTGTGTTGTTACTGTGCTGGGAGACTTGCAAGATGATTCTCTTTGATGCTCTGCTGGTAACATCGTATTGTTTTTCCATATTTAGACCTCCAAACAAGTTCCTAGTCATATATTTAAGGTGTTCTCTTGTGAGTATTTTATAATCTTAATTTCACTATGTATTGGCAACTCTTTGAAGTGATTTGTCGTCAGAACTTTATTTAATAATCATTTGTATGAACTTGATTTATTTATAAAAGACCTATAACAGTAGTTATTTCAATGTTTGGTTGTTTATGTTGAGCTGCTTGTTATTTAAATTTCAAAAAATAAAAGAGGGTGGTTATTACAGTAAAGTTGTCTAATGTTGGAAATAATAAAAGGATATTTAAGTTGCTAGTTTCAGTGGTGTTTATAGTTGTGGCACTTTAGAAATCACATTGGATTTTCAATGGAGTTTGTTGTTTTTTGCAGAGACTTTGAGATAGGGTTATGTTAATGTTTCTTCTAGACAACGTTACAGTGTTAGGAAGTCTTACTCCCATAATATGATTATTAGAAATTAAATTACTTTCAGAAAGAAAATGTAAATAAATAAAGGATCTATATACCTCAATTTTTATAGTATCTTAATGGTTATTTCTATTGTGTAGTATTGGGATGCAACAAGGTGAAACCAAATCTTTTAATATGAAGAGTTGTATAAACATTATAGAAAGTATTAACGTAAAGATGACTCAGAATAACTTTGTTAGAGTGTCGAGGATCCCTTAAGAAAAATCTATCAGTTTTCTTTTAGTGACATGGATAGGAAGTTTCCCCATTGATCATAATGGTGGATGAAAAAGGCATTCTAGTTGCTCGGGGGTTGGTTAGGACCTTAGAGATCTCATGATGCCATTTGGATGGGTGGAGAGCATGTACATTGTTATTATATTTTCCTTGGTACTCATCTGATGATAAACCTACTCCGAACTAGTAAATTTTCTTGAATGGAACCTTAGAATATGAGAAGAAGCTATTGGGTTATTACTCAGTAAATTTATTTCAAATAAGGATGTAACTATTAGAGATCTAGTTGAAAATTGGTTCCTCGAAAAGACTTAGGTAAATTTCCCTTAAAGAATTAAAATAGTAATTGACTACTCTTCCTTCATGGCTCATACATTCCCTTTGTCTGTCATTGCTATGATTGCCACTACTGTCATATTTATCTTTTTATCATATTGTTGAGGAAATTATCTTCATGATCATGTATCTAACTCTTAATGGATCTTATATTATGCACCTAGTTGGTAGTTTTGTATGCAGGAATAAGTAATTGGGATGAGAGGCAAAACATATGCAATATGAAAAGAGTCTCAGGTATGAAATTTGTAAGTAATGATTATTCTTTGAAAGATGTTATAAAGATATTGTTCTAGCTACTTGTTTTATCAGGTTGAATTTTAGCTAGTATCTATATATAAAAAATAAATTGTGATGCTATTTTTCTATGTTGGGTAGAATAAATGTGAGTGTGTGATGTCCAGTCTAGTATGTAAAAGTTGGGCATTACATTTGGCATCAGAGCCAAGTTTATACACTGGGATCTTTTGGGCTTAATCATTTTGTATCACAAATTAAAATCATGATGTAATTTATGTTACTTCAATTTATGCAAGATAAAAATCATGAGAATCATTAAACAAGAAAATACAAAACCAATTTGATCTAAACTTCCTTTAAGAAAAGTAACCTTGTTGGACCACAAGATTGTATGTATATGTGTGTAAACTTTGTTATTGTTGTGTTGGGTTGGGATGTTGTTGGATTTTGAATCATTCTTGTTTCTTTGTCCTTGGGAGTGTTGTCCATGGGAGTTGAAGGCATTACTCACCCTTTGGGAAGGGAAGAAGTGGCCTTGGGTGAAGGGGTTAGTTGGGCTCTCCATTGTAGTGAGAGTCTCTTCTCTTGGAGAAGAGGGATAAATTCATGGGGTATGGGCTCCATGAAGCCATGTTGGTACTGGTATGGCATTCTCCTCCTTGGAAAAGCCCACCTTCACCCTATTTCAATGGATTATAGAAATCCATTTGTGAAGCCTTTGTTGGGAGTTAAATGTTGTTTTGTTCATCTATGTGGTTGTGAGCATTCTTTTGTGCATGTAACCATTTAGTCTTGAATTTTTGAGACCAGTAGATGTGTTGTATCCCAAGTGTGTGAGATATATTCCATCCAACTTGGGTAAGGGAGAGTTGGATGTCATAGAATATCCACCTAAGTGTACCCTTCGTGAAAGTTGTGTATGTCTAACAAAAGTTATGAATGTGCTATTGTATCGTGGTGTGGTGGTGAAGAGTTTGTGCTGTAAAAGAGATTACTACTAGTCATGTTTTGTATTATGTTATGTTATGTTGGTAATAGCCCCATAGCATAGTCTATGTGTGATGTACACCATGTAACCAAGCGTTGAGAGATAGAGGACCACATTGGAGTCTTACAATCAAATATTGTATTGGTCATAGCTCCATAGTAGATTATTTCTTCTATATGAGATGCATGCCATGTTGGCAGGTAGAGGCCCTTCATTGAGTTTAAGACTTTGGTAGATGTTAGTCCCTATTGACTCCCCCACATGTAGAGCCATGTTTGTTGGTTCATAGTGCAAACCTATTCCTTGATATGTGTACCCATAGGTGAGGATGGACCTAATTGTACCCTTGAAGAATGAGCAGAGCTATCATTGATGATACATTTACTATGTGATTGTCTCAAGCTGTGTGAGACTTGACTACAATGTTATTGAGATTTATTTATGAGCTCAGTGTGGTTGAGACCACCATATTCCCCTCCTTCCCCTTAGGTGACTTGATTGGAGTCACAAAGTGATTGTGTTGTAAAATCTTATATTTTGATTATTTAATTGATCTTGAATTGTTGGAGCTAGCAGTCTTGAATTTATTTAAGTTATTGATTAAATGCTTTATAAAATTCTCCCTTTTGCCTCGAGGACTTGTTACTATGTTTTATCATTTAAAAATTTTAATTATTTCCTTGTGGCAACCATTAAAATTTTATCATCATTTGTACATTTCATTATTTATTTGATTTAAACTTAAGTTTTCTAGTTTCAAAGCTTTAATGAATGTTTGCTACTGCTAGCTTATGTATTGTGATGTGACATATGTAGACTATCATACTCATGACGGGTCCCTGACATGTTGTATGGGGCGAGTAGATGGCCTGGGGAATTGCTATGTAGGGGAAAATGAGACCGGTATGGGATGGTTACTATCCATTTCTCCTAGATCTTATGATATATTCTTTTAGGTACCTCAGTGAGGACCTAACGATAGTTATTTATGTGATATGGATTCTTAGAGGAGAATTTTTGACACTAGGCATCCTCATCCCATTTTGTGTGAGTCTTGTGTTGTGATTCATGTGAGTTCCATTATGGTGGTCTATATGATTGTTATGTTCTGGTGGTTATTCGTGTGAGAAATCAATTGATAGAGAATAATTAATAAAGAGAAGGTTATTTGGATACTTAAGTATGAGGAGTATGATGTGATGGATGTGTGTCATTTTATTAAGGATGATGTTTATATCAAGAGGTACCCTTAGAATTATGTGGTATTTAGTTAGTGAGTGTGTTATTTTTTTTAAAGATGGGAAAGGAGAAGAGAACATAAGTATTGTGAATAAAACCATATTTAGTGTAACTATATCTTTATGTTGTAAGAAAATATGAGTTACATTGTTAGGGTGACTTAAATTTCATACCTCATAACTAGGAAAACATTAGATGAAAATTGTATTACTCTTGATTGTAAAAAAAAAATTCCCTTATGGATACTTATTTTATAATGATATATTAGATGGTAGAATGCAAATTTATACATTGTATACCAAGGGAGAAGCTTGATATACTCAATTCATAGATGTTTCCAAGGGTAGGCATTTACCTCTTTACCAACTTCCAGGAGGAAGTTTAATGTTAGGGGGGGAGGATGTAGTGCCCCCTCCAATGGTGATTCAATAAGGAACTATTTTGGTATGTGAACACTCCATCTTTCAGGTAAATTGTTAGTTGAGATCTATGTTAGACCTATGATAGTGCAGACATAGATGTATGTTTAAGTTTATACAAATTAGAATCTAATTAGCCATTGATATAATTGCAGCAACCTTAACATCATTGCATGATTATGAAGTGTAGAGTAAGTCGATAAAGGTAATGTAGTGATCTCTCTTAATGGTGTAGATTCGTGTGCTTTTAGTGTTTGATCATGACGCCCTTAGATCATTTGCATTTAATGATTTTATTATGAACTATTGTGTTTATTATAAGATTTAACTAACCCTTATATGTATTGTTATTAACGATCACCTTAATATAATATGATTAAAATATAATTAAGGTGAGACAAGATAGTTTGTCGATGTTAACAATATTCAATGTGTATTTTAACTTTGGTTTATAGTGTGGTGTGATAAATCTAACGTCAATGATAATCTTATGTGTTTTTTGATACATGAAGATATTAATATCATTGCTACTCCATTATAGATAACATTAGTTATTGATTAGTTAATACTAATATTAATGGTGGCACTAATGACGTTACAATAAACATGAAGGTATTATATAAATATCAATTATTTTTTTATGAATGTTAGTGTTGCAATATTTAGTCATATGATAAGTCAAAATGAGTATTACTGAATGGGTGATAGACTCATTTTCAGTTGAGCCGCAAATCAATTAGATTAAAATAATTAATAAATTGATTTTATCTTTTAACAATGTGGGAACATGCATGAAATTAAATAAGTTTTGAATCAATTATTAAATTGTTGTTAAATTTAATGAAAATATTAAATATGGCTAAATTAACATGCTCAGTGATCACTTGTAATAAGATAACGACAAATTTTTATACATATGTCTTGTTGTCATTAAAGAGAGTGAGCTGTCAATCGTATATTGGTGGGTGGATGAGATTGAATGGCGGAGGTGACATACAGTTGTGGCATTCATATATAATAATGCACTTCACTAGTATAAATGATATCCGGATCGGGGTTGATGTCTTGGGAGATGGAAAAAGAAAAAAATCTTTCCACCCAAAAGAACATTAATGGCAATCGTATAGACGTTTGGAAATAGCATGAGTAAGAAGAATTCTAGAGTCATAACATCATTACCAATGCTCTAATATTCAATACCATACTGATCATAAGTACTTATCCTCGCATTGGAAAAATAAAATAAATAAACTGATCAGGATATTTGGAACTGCTTCAAGAAGGTAGAGTTATGATAGTATTCCATATGTACGTGTCTCAGGGGAGTTTTTGATTGCTTTAGCATGAAGATAGGATTAGCTTTTCCATTAGAATTAGCATTAGTATAATCCAAAACATTAACATTTTCTTTGCAACTAGTAACTGTGCGAACAGGGTATCCCAGCTGTGCCATCGCATCTCATGGTGGGAGAGTGTTGTTTTTTAGGGGATTCCTCAAATTTACCCAAGGTGATGGCAACACAGCCCCGTCGGGGAGAAAAAGAAAATTCTCCCAACCATTAACACTCTCTCAAATAATGAAGCAGGATTGGCGCTGTCCACCGATGGGCCCAAAATGTTTTTGGGTTGCACAGTGACTATGGAGTGTGGATCATAATTTTTGGACATCGATGGGGACAAACATTTTCATGGGTGGAAAGGTATGAGAATGTCTTCTTGGCCTTGGGCTCCTCTCTCCTTCTCTCCTTTCATGCTCAAGTGAGTTCACTATTCTGACTTGATCTGTAGTACATAGAGATTTGTATTGTGCCTTCACATGTTAATCTAGGTTCTCTTGGGGATATGCATTTATGTTGTGTATGGAGTCAAGCCTATCTGTATATTATCAATGAGGGCTTGCAATATTGATATACATGTTCTTGACATAGCTAAAATGCTATATGGAGGGGTAGTTATGATAATTATGATCATTCAGCTTGTTAAGTTTTGTAAGTGTTAAAAGAGGCCAAAATGCCAAATGGGATGGTAGTTATTATAACTACCATAACAACTTATCATATCAACAGACATCATCTCTAGAAATGCAAACAAATTTGGAAGCTTTGAAATAAGATACAAGAGTTTATTAAAGCATAATGCTGCTACAAAACTTGAATGTAGAATGTGTAGCCAAAGACTAGGACTGTGAGTTGTTTCTCCGAATTCCTTTGAAAAATGCGATCTCATGAATGAAATGGTTCAAACAAAATTATTTAAAAAGGTTTTCAAAGCTTCTACCATTTTTAGTGGGCATAATTAAAGTTAAATTCCACAACTTCATTAACTTCTTCTCTACCTGTGACAAAATTGAACTTTTAAACTAGATTACAGACATCCCTTAAGGCCGAAGGGATAGGAGATTTCTATCAGATGTGATGCTGAGAATGCTCTGGCTGACATGCATGTAAATTGCTCGAGCTTCATAACAAAGTACAAATATCCATTAAAGCATATTCGTATAGGAGGAATACTTCAAAGAGCTGTTGTTCCATGGATTACAATGATTGCAAGATATATCTAAAATGACTCTGTTGTAAAGGCCTCGAGTGCTTTCAATAAAATGCGAAGTGGAGACTCAATCAAAATTGCTATAGAAACTTTGAAAATTGCTATGGAAACTATGAAGAAAATGCGAGCAGTAGGAGTGAAACCAAATTCAATAGCCTTTTGCCAACATTTCCCCTGCTGTATCAATAATGGAAACTTGCCAACATTATTGAGATAAGTTTCAGATCTTTAGGAGTTATGATGTAAATTATAGTTTAGGAGGATCTCACCAGTTTTTAGACTTTGTCAAATTTCTATGATCAACAATTTTGTAATCTGTTCTGAGTGTGTGTTCTCTTTGTTATGACATCATTTATAGTGATTTTGGAATGCATTTGAGGATGTTTGAAGTGATATTTAATCCTATTCTCATGTTGTGTGTATTGAATGAGAATTGGTGAGTTTTTTGAGGTGTTTGCTTCCTGTTCAAATATATAGAATCATATTGACGGGGTATTTGAGACATGTACTAGTCTGATATTCATTTCCAGTTTCATGTCATATTTCATGGATTTTGATGTGCATTGGAGTGGTGCTCTTGGTTTTGACTCAACATTTGACTATTTTGGTTGTGTTGTTATTGTGCTGGGAGACTTGCAAGATGATTCTCTTTGATGCTCTGCTAGTAACATCGTATTGTTTTTCCATATTTAGACCTCCAAACAAGTTCCTAGTCATATATTTAAGGTGTTCTCTTGTGAGTATTTTATAATCTTAATTTCACTATGTATTGGCAACTCTTTGAAGTGATTTGTCGTCAAAACTTTATTTAATCATCATTTGTATGAACTTGATTTATTTATACAAGACTTATAACAGTAGTTATTTCAATGTTTGGTTGTTTATGTTGAGCTACTTGATATTTAAATTTCAAAAAATAAAAGAGGGTGGTTATTACAGTAAAGTTTTCTAATGTTGGAAATAATAAAAGGAAATTTAAGTTGTTGGTTTCAGTGGTGTTTATGGTTGTGGCACTTTAGAAATTACATTGGACTTTCAATGGAGTTTGTTGTTTTTTGCAGAGACTTTGAGATAGGGTTATGTTAATGTTTCTTCTAGACAATGTTACAGTGTTAGGAAGTCTTACTCCCATAATATGATTATTAGATATTAAATTACTTTCAAAAAGAAAATGTAAATAAATAAAGGATCTATATACCTCAATTTTTATAGTATCTTAATGGTTATTTCTATTGTGTAGTATTGGGATGCAACAAGGTGAAACCAAATCTTTTAATATGAAGAGTTGTATAAACATTATAGAAAGTATTAACATAAAGATGACTCAGAATAACTTTGTTAGAGTGTCGAGGATCCCTTAAGAAAAATCGATTGGTTTTCTTTTAGTGTCATGGATAGGAAGTTTCCCCATTGATCATAATGTTGCATGAAAAAGGGATTCTACTTGCTCGGGGGTTGGCTAGGACCTTAGAGATCTCATGATGCCATTTGGATGGGTGGAGAGCATGTATGTTGTTTTTATATTTTCCTTGGTACTCATCTGATGATAAACCTACTCTGAACTAGTAAATTTGTGTGAGGCCTCACCCCGACCCGTCATAGCATCTTTCCTTTTCTGCATTTTTCTACAGTGATACACTTGTTGATCTATTTTGGATTGAGACTCGAGATACGATATTTTGATGGTGATTATTATATTATGTATGTGTGGATGTGAATCTAGAGTACATGATTTTGTTTATGCATGGTTGTTAGAGTAAATTATTCATATTAGATTTGATTACTGCACATGATGATTATGTATGTATGATGTTCGAATATTATTGAATGGGAAATTGTGATTTGAATTGAGCTATACATATTGGGTTATGATACTAAATAGGAAATTGAATATGTATATTTCATGCAATGTTATCATCTTGAACTACTGATGCTTGATGTGAAGTGTACAGGTATGAGAACCATGGGAATTATTGGAGAACCAAGGTTAAACATATGTGAAGTGAGTAAACCAAGGCTTAGTCCAATGTGGGATTACAAAGCCTCGTTGTAATGTGAACTTGTCGTAAAAGTGAATTTTCATGTGCATTAGTAGTTAGCTTCGTGTTGTCTTTCTTGGCATAAGTATGTAATGTGCAATTGTTAGTGTCACTTGACACTTGTAACGTGCTCATTTAAATTTATTTTATTCCAGCCACTTTTAGAGGCCAATAAGAAGTTCTAGGGGTCATTTTTGGCATAATTTATGTATCTTAATGTTAGGGGTATGGGTTAGGAAGGTTTTGAGCATATCCTAAACCCCCTAGAGACTTTGGAAACCCTTTTTTGGACCCATTTACCCTTACCTACGAGATTGGATGGATCTTGACCCTCACCCAACTTCATCTTGCCTTCCAATCAAGCATTAATCATGGGGGACAAGGAAGACCAAGTAGACCATAGAGTCAAGTTTGCATTTATGTTTGGTGGGTGGGTAGAATTTTTGGAGCCCACTTTAGAGGCCCTTGCTAGAATTGGAGGGTGTTCACCCACTCTCTAATTTTAGAGACTTTAGGGTTTTGGAGGAGAAAGAAAAAGTGGATAGCTCATCTCAACTATCAATTGCCATCACACTTGTGAAGGTTGGTCTCTCATTTCCATGGAGGTTTTCATGTTTATGCTCAATAGATTAGTTGTTTTCATGCTCTTTCATGTGTTTGAAGTGTATACTTGTTGTGTTATTGCATTGTATGGGAAGGGAATTTGATGTTGAAATTTATGTGCTTTCCTTTATTTTGCTTCAATGAGGGTGTTCATGTGTATGGGAGTAAGGCATTACTCACCTCTTTGGGAAGAGGAAGAAGTGGCCTTGGGTGAAGGGGTTAGTTGGGCTCTCCATGAGGTGAGAGTCTCTTCTCTTGGAGAAGAGGGAAAAATTCATGGTGTATGGGCACCATGAAGCCATTGAAATCTTTGTATCATAAAGACGTTGACAAGCATCATGAAGCCATTGTAATCTTTGTATCATAAAGATGTTGACAAGCATTGTTGTGTATGTAAGATGGATTTGTAGCCTTGAAGAGGTAATGAGATATCCTTGTTGAGGAATTTGTGGAAGCAATGGCATTCTCCCCTTGGAAAAGCCCACCTTCACCCTTCTTCAATGAGCTTGCAAAGTTCATTTGTGCAGCCTTGGAGGGAGTAATTTGTTGTTATTGCATGGGTGAGGAATTGTAAGCATCTTGTTGTTTCTTTTATCCCATTTATCCTTGGTTCTCCAAGCTTGGGGGTGGTCTCATAAGAGACCTAGGTTGGGTGGTGAGCACCCATGGTTCTCTCTTCTCTATTGCAGGTTTGGAAGCCAAAGATTTATGTGGAAAAAGCTTGAAGAAATCCCCTCCTTGATATGGTAGAAAACCTTCATGTGTTGTTGCATTGGTGATCTTGAAGAAGATCCCTCTCTCATTGTACATTGTGAAGTATTCCCATTATTGAGTCCATGGTGAAGTGGTGGATGTATGTGAAATGGCATATGTATTGTGAGGAAGTGAAATTTGTAATCTTTATGTTTGTTCTCTCATTGAACATCTTCTTCAATTGTATCATGTAAAGGAAAAGTGAAGCTCCTTCATCATAGAGATTTTGTAATGAATTTGATAAGAGGACTATAATGAAAATACAATGCATTTCTATTATGTTTATTGGAATTGATTTCTTAAATAATGGAGTGGTTTTTTATGAAATGATATTCAAGATTATGGAAAGGAAATGTGATAGTTTTCAATGTCTTTTAAAGTTTAACTTATGCATGGTTATGATAGTTTCTCTATTATAGTTTGAAGAATTGTCTTAGTTATATTAACAATTCAAATGAACCTAATTCTATGCTCATTTCTCATCAAATGCAATAGAGAAATAGAGTGCAATAACATAATTGATATTATTGAAAACCTCTACAATAACACTCTAATTCATCAACCTCAATGGTATATTAAGTCTTATATAGTTTCCCTTAATAAGTCAAATGAAACAAATGTAAAAGTATGAAGGAAACTATGTTTTTATTAAAATAGACACTTCCAGAATTTTAGAGAGCATTTTGCTCTCTAGAAATTGTATGGAGACATCAATATTCTCATATTACACAGAGAATATTCCACTCTAACCAATCAGACATTAATTAAAATTAAATTTATCTAAAACATCTCCTAAAACAACTATTAACCTAAAGTCTTTGACAATATAATAAGCATGCCTTAAAGGTCCCTTTAATATCACCTTCCACTTGTAGTGGACCCCACACCTTTCCTCTCCCCATGCGCAGGTGGACTGACTTGGAATTGTTATATGGTTTTTTTTCTTTGCTAAAACTACCACCTACGTGGGTAAAAAGGTCAATGGGAAGTGACCTCAACAACAAGGTAAATTTAATCCCTTGTCTGCCCCTTTAATTCCTTGAACCTCATGAACTAACATGGCTAATTTATCACTCACTTTTCAAACTACCTCCTCTCCAAGTGCACCTATCTCTGACATGAGATTGTGACACTTTTCCTCTTGTCATTAAGGAGTACCTCCTTCCTTGGCAAGCGCACCCTCCACTTGGTTCATCCTTGGGAAAAGGGAGCACTTTTTTTGGGGATTGCATTGACTTCAAACAAATTTAAATTATGTTCTTTTTGAATCCTTGGTAGCTGCGAAATCTCCCCATGATGGGAGTGGGACCCATTAAACTCTTGTCCCATTTGTCCTCTCCTTGGAATGCACCCTCCCTCTTTTGGACTTGAGCCTTTTTGCTTGAGGTGGCACCTAGGAAATAATGGTAGGATGGATAGGTAGTAGCAAATTAGTTTTAGTTTTCTTTTGAATTGTTATTTATAATGTTATTATTTATAGAATTGCTTTTGTTTTAGGTAAATAGTTTAGTAGTATTTTATTATATAATCATGTATTGGAACCTCCTATTAATTTAGGAGATTAAGTTTGTAGGGAGAGTGTGATAGGTTATTAGGTTAGTTAGGGATTTAGTAGTTAGTAAGGGTTACTTGATATTTGTAATCTATGGGTGAGATTAACTAATTTATTTTGGCATAATTCTTTAGGTAATAATTTTAGCTATTTTAATCAATTTTATGGGTTAATTATTTAGTTAATTAGTCAATACACTAGTCTGTAGTCTTGGATTATGGTTGATAGAATATTCTTATAATTAAATAATCATTGTAATTTGTTAAATGTATCCTAGTAGAGTCACATTGTAAGTTAAGGGAGTAATGTGTTTCACTCTAATCAGTCATGATATAATTTGTTAACTCGATAGATTATTCTATTAAGTGAATAAGAACTTGATAGTAGAATAATTACTCTAGGATAAATTGATAATTCTTTTGGCTATTAGAATTGTATACTAGTGTATGTTTTAGGACCTCTAATATTACCTTACTTGAGTAACTTTAACATGTATTAATCTTGAATGACATAGACAAAGATCTTTGGTCAGTAACGAACCAAATCAAACCTTGTCGGTATGAAATAAATTATTATCATGATAACATCCTTGTTTTAACTAATATTTTGATACGTGAATTTACTCCAACTTTTGATCCTAGAAAGGAATGGACACATGACATTTGAACATAATGACCTAGGTATACTTCACTGTGTTAGTGGTTAGACAATTGACATTGATTAGGGAGTAGACCGATGCCCTAGACATTCGGATTGCACCCGGAGCATGAGCTCTTTTGGATGTTATGAACCCTAGGGTCCCCACCTCTTGAGGTCTGACTCTTGCTACATCAGTTAATAACTTGAACCTAGATTGCACCTGGCATAGCCAATGTTTAGTCTCCTTTTTACCTTTCACCCCCTTTATCCTTTAAAAAAAAAAATAGTTACATTTTTTTTTGGTTGTTTATTTTTTGGGCATGACAATTTTCTTGAATGGAACCTTAGAATATGAGAAGAATCTTTTGGGTTATTACTTAGTAAATTTATTTCAAATAAGGATGTAACTATTAGAGATCTAGTTGAAAATTGGTTCCTGGAAAAGACTTAGGTAAATTTCCCTTAAAGAATTAAAATAGTAATTGACTACTCTTCCTTCATGGCTCATACATTCCCTTTTTCTATCATTGCTATGATTGCCACTACTGTCGTATTTATCTTTTTATCATATTGTTGAGGAAATTATCTTCATGATCATGTATCTAACTCTTAATGGATCTTATATTATGCACCTTGTTGGTAGTTTTGTATGCAGGAATAAGTAATTGGGATGAGAGGCAAAACATATGGAATATGAAAAGAGTCTCAGGTATGAAATTTGTAAGTAATGATTATTATTTGAAAGATGTTATAAAGATATTGTTCTAGCTACTTGTTTTATCAGGTTGAATTTTAGCTAGTATCTATATATAAAAAAAAAATTGTGATGCTATTTTTCTATGTTGGGTAGAATAAATGTGAGTGTGTGATGTCCAGTCTAGTATTTAAAAGTTGGGCATTACACCCACCCTCTCAGTTATCTTGGTGGTCTTTACTTTCTAACACTTTCTTCTGAGGACATCTAGCAGTGATGTGATTGACTTATTTATAGTTAAAGCATGCTAAAGGTAGCTTGCGTCTATACCTCCCTTTTCCTTTGGGAAATCTTTTGGCCATAAGTGCTTCAAGCTCATCAAGTTCATTATCGGTATTGTCATCACTATCACAATTCTTACCATTCCTGGTAGACTTTCCAAACTTCAAAGAAGACATGAAAGCGGATTCAACAGAAGGAACAAAACTATTATCAAAGTTGTTTAATTCAAAGGTTATAAGTTTACTAATCATATTGTCAAGAGTAATGTTAGATGTAGCTCTTGTTTCATGAATTGTAGAAATCCTCATTGCATAAATAGGTAGCAAAGTTCTGAGAATCTTTCTTATCACTATTTCATCATCAATTACTCCATCAAATGCTCTAATAGCATGTACCACCTCTTTGAGTCTATTTGAATATTGGACAATGTTCTCACCTTATTTCATTCTCACATCATCAAATCTTCCTCTCAGAATTTCAACTTGGGCTCTTTTCACATTCAGATCTCCACTGTATATTTGTGTTAACTTATCCCACATTCCTTTGGCAGTTGTGCATGTCTTGATATATTCAAATTCAGCATCGGTACAGGCAGCAACAAGTTCGATCATAGTAACATTGTGTTCATGTTTTTCCTTCAGTTGATCAAGAGTTAAGTGACTAGTGGGTGGTAGTATGTGGCCATTCTCCATCAAATCTAGTGTGGAGTTCCCAATTCTAGATATGTGCAGCTTCATTCTACTTTGCCATACTGCAAAGTTCTCTTTGTTCAATTTTGGTACTTCCCGCTTATATATCTTGAGACCTTTATGCTTAAGTCCTTAAAAAACTTTGTTTCAAGCAACCACAACTCTGATACCAATTGTTAGAATAACTAAGAGGGGGGGTGAATCAGTTATCTAGTTTCCCAAAACAAAATGTATAATTCAAAAACTATTTCTTCAATTTATGCTCGTCGATAAACACTATATACTTTCACTATCTGAACTTTTACCGATTACCAGTCTAATACTTATAATAGTTTACCGATCAAATCTAACATGTAAAGAATGATAACAAAAAAATATTACAATCAACACATAACATAAGAGATTTAATATGGAAACCCTGTAAAGGGAAAAACTAGCTGGGATCGACAACCCAAAATTGGTCACTCTTCTGAAGTGAGGTCAGTTAAGACCCAACCCTATTAAAGGTTACAAACACACTGTCAGGTGTGACCTTGTTAGAGGATTTTAGACTAGAAGTTATCATCCAACCAGCATTCGCTATGGGGTTGACAAGGTAACAATGTCGATTCTATGAATGATACATCATAAGACTTTGAGAGTCCACTCGGTTAAGAGATTTTGACTGTATACAATGGTTAAATATGTAACAGTAAATGAACTACCTTAATAAAACTTCAATTGCAGATTACAGATCAATATTTAGTCTATACAAATCCTTCTGATCAATATTTCACTTCATATTTAATATTGTATCAACTTACTGTCCATCGGTAATTCCTCTCTATAGCTTGATAATTGTTCTGCATCTCTATTCTTACTAACCAGTATGATTAGAATGCATGAAAACCTTGTTCACCCGATATTCCTGTAGTTTCTACTTCTTCCGACATCCCTTCATAAAGAAATTATGTTCTCTTATATAGAAGAGTAAATCATTTTCTTCTTCACCATCAGATTTTGCCACTTCAAACTTTCTTGGTACTTGTGTCAATAACATGTTTCAATCTACTCCATTAGATCTTCCCTAAATTTTGTCAGCTATTGATCTATGTAACAAACTTTATCTGTTACCTTGATGTTATACTCTTGCCAGCTCATCAATCTTATCAGCTAAACTAATCATTTAATTCATTCTGTTGTTCTTGGTTAATGAATAAATACATCGGTGAACACTTCTTGGTTAATACTATGATTGGTATACACTACACTCCATCGGTGTATACTAGAAATGCTTCATTTATCGACAACACTACTTTGTGTCTTTCAGCTTTTTACTTCATTATAGATGAATGCAACATAATAAATTCAATATCATCAAGTCATAGACTCATCAACAAGTTACTCAATGTGTTCCTTATCCTCATCTATCATGTACATCTTTCCTCATGTAGATTTCTCTCTTCTTCATTTCTTTTTCACCTTTCTTCAGATGTCTCGGTATAGTAACTTACAAGATAAGTGTTGTCAAACTAGTTGACATCAATGACAACATAATAATGATTTAATCATATTACATATCTAATTAGAAACTCCTTAGTGATCTTTAATCATAGATTCTTCAATCAGATTCCAAATCAGTTGTAGTCCAACAATTGTAGAGTGCAATAACATGTACATTGAGTCCAGGCTTAAAGCTCAAGCAATGAGTATATCACAATCTAGGGCACATACCGAGATGAAATAAACAAGAATCATGATCTAGCATCAGTAGTAAGAATCAACAAATAAATATGGCAGTTTATAGGACTAAGGATCAAATACAGAGCAAAAGCACATAGTCCCTGGTCTTCATCGAGCATTGCAACAATGAGTCTTTTATCATTTTGCACCCTTCGCATCAAATACATAGTGAAGGATAAACACCAGCTTTGATAAGGGTTTCAAGCCAACAATAAAGTTCCCAAATCAAAGGTTGTTTAGAAATTGGATAAAAATGGTGAGTAGATACATAGGCCTGTGCCCTAGTTTATTCATAGCGCCAGCGGAGGAGTGAAGCAATACATATGCAATGTCATCAAATACTAATAAAATGCCCTGGCCCCATTTCTCATGGGCTATCATGCCAAAGGCCAATGGGTATAGTAGTGCCCTACCCACAAGTCATGGGGCCTCTCGATGAAACAATAGCTTGATAGTGATGCTTAACATTGAAGACAATGCGATATAAATTGGGGTCTGAGCCATCACAGTGCACATACACCATGAATTTCATGTTCATAATATCAAATATGGATTCACAGGGAGCCCATGCCATCAATACAATAATAAATGCAGAGAGGTTTATATGATGCCCTAATTCCATTAAGAGCAACTTAGGACACCTCAATAATAAATGGTTCACCGTGCCCTCACCAAGCATGAAACAATAAATAACAATGTCAATTAAATGACAGAGATAACAATGTCAAAATCTAAACACAAAGACAAATGCTGACAGTGCCCACAAGTTTCAAAGGAGATGTGAAAGGGAAAAACCAGTAGACAAATCAAATAAATATGCTAACACTCCATGAAACTCACGGGTTGTCTTACAGAGAAGTAATAAAATATGATGCACTTATCAAATATAGTGGTAAAATAAGCAGTTGAACAACAAGTGAATGAAACCATCTTTTGATCTATGCTATTATTGACATTGAATATGAAATAAACGTGGTGCCCTCGAAAGTGCAATAACATCAAATCCATTGTTATGAAAGAATACAAAGATGTCATTATCTAAGAAATCAAACACAGCAATTTTCCAATATTTGTACATGCCCTCGAAGCCCATAGGAGATGAGATACATTACAAATGTACTGAGAAATTCAAGCAAATCATGCCACTCTCGTGCCCTAGCCAAAGAGAAAATGTTTTTAATAGTAAAACTATACTGTAAATGCTTACCTCAAAATCATATCGTAGTGGCAAAAGGCTTTTGGACTGATGTTTCCAAATTTGGATCGAGGATCAAGGAGGAATGCCAGTGGGAATGGTAACTTTCCAAATTCCATCAAAGAAAGATGCCGATGCCAGGAGTTCCCCTCCTATTTTCAAAAAGGGTTTCATTTCAATAGCCATTAATATTTTCTCCCCATTTTTGGGGGGTTGAGGTTATTAATGGTTTTATTTTTGATGATAGGTCCCACTTTTCATTATGGACCTTCTATGTAATGTGATATTTTAAATGTTTTCCCCATTCTTTTGGGTTGAGAATATTTTAAATATATGATGGTCCATGTTTTGTTTCTTAGGCATAGGAGGATTCTTTGGAGATGTAACCGTTTATTTTAAAAAAATGTGTTTCCCCATTTCGTGGGTTGAGACCTTTTTAAAAATATATTATGTCCTTTTTGTGTCTTAGTGGGGTGGATTGTTAATGATCAATCATTGCGCATGTTATTGTAAGATATCGACAAGTGGTGTTTTTATAAACCATTGTCAAAATATTAGTTATATGCATGACTTAGTGAATAGAGTGGTCTTCTTTGACCTTCTATTTTTAGGGTCCCACTTTCCTCACCCCCTAGGAATCTAGGAATCTGGCATTCAAATTATGATATAGCCTGATGGGTCCATTATTGCCCTTTTTCTATTCTTAGGAGGTAATGGAGTTTGAATGCAGATTCCTAGTTTTAGTTTTTATACCTCTCACTTTTGGTGATTGAGGTTAGCTCTTCATTTCTTTCTCCCTGATAGGAGTGTTGTAGCTCTAAGAGACACAATTTTACTTAGTTTCTTTTTAGCAATAAAGATTGATCCTTCTTGTTCTCCTATAATTCTAGTTTTCTTTAGAAGTCATATGCAGGATTATTGTGATGTTCTTGTATCCTTAATCCACATATTGAATCCAAGTTGGTGTTCAGGAATTTATCATAATTTAGTAGTGTGATTTGTGTGCAATCAAGAATATTATATTTGTGAATTTTTCTTCCTTTTCTACATTCTAGGTACCTTATTTCACTAAGAGTTTAAGAAGGTGGGATTGAGTTGTGGGTTAAGTTTGTTTTGTTGTTGGAGTAAACTTGTTTTCAGCAGTGGATCTTCTTTAAATTTTTTGTGGATCACCTTTGTTTCATTCAAATGCAACTGTTCATTTTATGTACCCTCTCCCTTTCCTCCTAAAAGTTTAGATAAGTTTCAAGTGATCCAAAGGGAAGCCAGCCCTTAATCTGAAGGTCTATTCTTGGATAGGTTACCCACAGCCTGAGAATAGTCCCATGTTTCATAGGATTGTTGGGTTCAACACTTAGAAAATTAGATGCAATCCTTAGTGACAATAGTAACCATTACTAAATTGAGCTCCAGATCTATGCAACTGAGTAGTTCTCTCTTCACCAAATCTGTTCCTCTAGTCATCACCACTAGATCCAGCAATTTCAAATTCTTTAGCAGCTTCCTTATAGCCATCTTTAGTACCAACATTCTAAGGTACACTAGAAAAAACTCTCATGATCTTGGTGACCATGTCATTCTTCATCAATTCTATCTCAGATCTAACATCGAATCTAACTTTATAAAAAATCTTTGATTCCATAGCATCACAAAGATCTGCAATAGCTCTGGGGTCAAATCTTCTTGGAGGCATCCTTAAAGATATGCAAAGATAACCCTTTACAACAAACCCTCACCAACCACCTTTTGGAAATATCCAAATTGTGTACAAGTTAGATCTCAACCTGCCACCTTGGACAAACAACTAGGGAAAGATGCACAAATTCAGTGCTCCAGATCTATAATCCAAATTGTGCACAATCTTTTCTCCAAGAGGATCAACTTCACAAGATCAACCTTGCTAGGTCAAGATCAACTATCAGCTTCAATAGGAACAACCTTCACTTTGATACCACTTGATGTAGTCAAGGATGGTGGATCCAATCAAGGATAGTCCAAACCTTGTAGCCAAAAAAATTAAATAGCGGAATACTCAACATAATAGATAACACAACAATTATTTCAAGTAATTTTCATTAACATGCCCTGCTATAAGGCCTTCTGGGTTTGGGCCAATTACAAATAAAAACCATTCTGTAAGATCCAAATAGATCCAATACACTCTCAACTAGTCCAGCTCTGAAGATAATCAGAAGCTAATGGAAACTCTAAGCTAGATCTAAACTTGAGCTCGGAAGCCTTCGAGTAATCTCCTTGTCTCCAAGTGTGCAAGCCACTAGCTCTACTACAAACAACTATCAGATAACAATCTGACTTGCAAGATCATACAAGATCTTTCCACATCTTCGCCAACTCCAATTTTCAAAACCTCATATCTGATTCACTAAGCCCTCAAGTCATGAACTTCTATTGATCTCCTAATGATCCTCTCCTCTCTCCCTAAACATCTACCCAAACATCCTATAAATACTAGTCATCAGCCACAAGTCAGCTAGATGAAACCATTAACTCCCCCCAAAAAATAATTAAATGCCATACAAGTCATCTTATAGTTGTATATAAACATTTAATTCAACATGTCAACCTATAATAATAACTACCAACAATAAATTCACTAGGTCCACTCAAAAAATCACATAGAACTCTAGTCGGTAAGCTAGAACTACCAAGCAATAGTGAATTAACCAAGCATGCTAGGCATCATCAAGCACCAATGTCGACCGAGCATCGTAGGCATGATCGAGTAACACCTGCACCAAATGCTAGAGAATACCAAGTTCCTTCAGTGACTGAGCTTCCTTCAAGGACCAAGGCCGTCAGTCATGGCTGCAACCAAGTAACACCGACCAAAATACAAATACCCCATGCAGCATCACTGAGGACAAAGAATGCCCCTACCTTAACCTTGGATGCTCTTGCATCAAAAATATAGGGTAGAATGAATTTCTAGATAATGATCACAGTTTCATTCTTTGAAGGAGGTATCTAAGAAGTGAAAAATATTTGTAAATCCTCTGGGAAGATCCATTCCACATTAATAAGTTTTAATCATTTTCTCCAAATCTTGTGAAAATAAGGGCAATGGATGCTCATATGATTAATACTTTCCTCATCCTATTTGTATAAGTAACATATGTTAGCCATAGTCAATCCTCTTCTTCTCAAGTTATCAGTAGTTAGGACCTTGTTTTGGAGCATAATCCAAAAGAAAACATTGACTCTCATAGTAAGGAATTTAATCCATGCTTTTGCCCAAAAATGTTTAGTTTAATTCTCAAAATATTGATGACACGAAGAAGAAATAGAGAAATAACCATTACTATTATAGTTCCAAATAAGGCTATCCTCTTCCTCAATCAAAGTTGCAAAGTTCAAGATTTTATTAAGCTACTCAATAAATTGATCAATAAGAGATAGGTCCACACTAAACAAAAATTCAATCTAGGACCAATCCACCCCAACAAAAGAAAACACCGACAAGGAATAAGAAACCCATATAAAAAATAGGAGGAATAAGGGAAAGAGCATAATAAAATAATAACCTCTCAAGATGCTCAAAACCAACCACCAAGAACACCATTGCAGCTAGGATCTACCAAAAAATTAGTTTTAGAAGAAAACATAGTAGGGTGAAGGAACACTAATCCAAATGGGTATAAATAAAAGGGATACAATTATCAAATAACTCCCTTTAAAGAAAAATAGAGACTAACATCATAACCAACTAATCCACTAGTATACCAAACACCTTAAAGGATAAATCTCACAAGAAAACTCCAAGGGGTTGACCACCACATTAAAATCCACCTTCCAAAGAAATAATTAGAAAAAAAAAACTACCTAGAATATGGAATAACACGAGACTGGATGTCCAACTACACAAGGCCACCAAATCACTAGTAAAAAATTTAGCTCACGAAAGATTCACAAAAGAAATAAACTACCAATGTATAAAAGGGGAGGCGATAAAGGCCAAATAGTTCATAGTATAGTCATCCACCATAAACACTAACCCTGAGATTAGATCTAATACTATTTAGGCCCAAACATAAAAGGAGGAAAGGAAAGACAAAATTGTGCCATGATTCTACAACTGTCAGAGATAGAAATATTAAAAAATATGCAAGTTCATGACAAAGAGAAACTACAAGGTACAAAAATCCTAACATAGAGAATAACTTGCCTAGGCCATAACAAATCCATAGGGCCAACTTATAAAAAACCTACAGTGACAAAGAGACCAAGGAACTATTAAGAATAGATAAATCTGAACAAATTGTAAAATACCTCACCATAGGGAAGGGAAGGCTTGGAAGAGGCAACATAACCCATATCTTTCCATGGAGAACCTCCTCCATAGAAAGAAACTAGAACCAAGAAATTCCATCCTCAAGAAAGAGGAAAAGACTGACAAGAGGGCCCCCATAATCAAGGACAAATATAGCATGACAAAAATGCAATCTTCTCCCAAATGAAAAATGTAAAATACAGCCATCCACTCCTGCCAAAAAAAGATAGAATCCATGTCCCTATCACCATCCACTTTTTCTTCTTCACCTGAGTTATTGAAAACCACTCTAAAAACCCTAGTTTCACTCCCTCCCTTTGAATCCACTAGTATTTTTTTTGGGTTAAATAATATTTTTTAATTAAGGAAGTTATAATATCAATATCTATTTATGAGGTTGTGGTATTTAATAATATAAATATTAGATATTATAGAGTATATTATAGTGATCTAATAATTCTTTTTCATTCATTATGGAAGCCTTGTTGTTCCCTTGTAGACAATGCATTTCTTCATGTACCACTCATACAATGTTTACAAGCATGTTTTGCAACTAAAAACAAATTATATAACTCTTGGGCAATTATTTTGCATCACATGGAACTTGTTCACATAGTACAAAATTTAGTGCATCATAGACCACCATGTCTAAAACAACACAAAACAATCTAGTTTACCTTCTAAAGCTATTTCATGATATGTCATTGATGAGCAACCCAAAATTCTAGCCATTAGACATGAATTGTTGCATATATAAAGTGAGCAATATCAAATTCTATGGTTACCATCTAACTTTACAAACATGTGATCCATAATGTATATTTGTAACATAACTATCACATATGATAGATAGGAGACAATACACAACCATATTTCTATTGGAAACTACAATTGAAGTAATTGGTGTATTGTCATTGGTGTCAAATCTTAACTGGTAAGACTATTGCTATCTAAGAAAGTACTATATCTATTTGATTGTTGAGAAGGATTAGGGCATAGGTGATAACTATAGCACCTAAGGAAAGGTTGAGTTATCTTGATACTTCAATGGGTACTTGATTATGTGGCACAATGATAAGATAATGTATTGCTTATCTAAGTAAGAAGTAAGACTAAACAAGTAGGCTTAACCAAGAAAAAGTGAAGAAATCTAGTTTAAGTTGAGTGATGTTAGTGTAGACTGAGCCAGTATATGCCGAGTAAAATCAGTGTTGACCAAACATCAGTTTATTACTGAGAAAGATAGTATTAGCTGAGGAAATAGTTTAAATGGTGACCACAAACCCATTGATGACCGAGGAGTTGAAAATAGTATTAACCGAGCATTAGTAATTTACATTTGAGGAAGAATTCAAATTCCTAGCCGACATAGTTGAATTCTTGGATTATGTAAATCATGTTAACTTTATTTATTGAATATATGGAAGCATTTAATGCACTTTAAGCTATTTTATTATTATTCCATAAAGAGATTTGAGATGTTTCTAGAAGGATAGATGAAGAACATAATGTTGGAAGGATTCGATGAATTTTACCTAACCCTAAGATCTATGGAGGAGATTAAGCGGCAAAAGTTAGATCGACCTATTGAAGAGGTATTAAGGAAACCTAAGTGTGAGGTTGAAGAAGGATGTTGGAGTTGTTGTTATTGATTGAATAAGTAGAAAAGGATGAAGGAGAAGGAGTTGTGATTACTTGAAGGGCTTTCGAGGAAGATCAGTGATGGAGATGGAAATGGATCATAGTTAGTAAGACAACATATATTTGTAAGAATTAGATCTATTATTTGCAAAGTGAGTTGTATGTTTCTAGATAAAACACCGATGTTACTTTCTAACCATTGTATTAGTTTAAATACTTTAATCAAGGTTGACCTAACAGTCATTGTATAAATCCTTTAATTAAGGTTGTATTCTAATGGAATGTACTTAAGTCCTTTAACAAGGTGCACTCCTAACAAGGTGGTTGAAATCCTTTAACTCGGTCACATCTAGTAGTGTGTTTGTAAACCTTTGACATGGTTGGCTTTTCATAGAGCTCACTTCAAAAGAGTGAAAATATCAGTAGCATGTTACAAAGTGGTTTTTCCCAAATTGGATTTCTACTATAAATCCTAGTGTTAATTCTTGTGTGAATGTTTTGGTTTGAATATTTCTATATTTTGTGAGTTAAATACTATTGGATAGTGGACTACATTGTTATATGTTTTTGATATACATTTTGTAATGAACGAGTAGCTTTTCATTGTTAGATCTGAGTTGTTGAGGATTTTGAAAGTTTATTTATACATCTGGACCTAAGAACAACTAATTCACCCCCCCTCTCTATTGTTCTAAATCATATTAACAATTGCTATCAAAGATGTTGGTGCTTACAGAGAATAAGTTTAAAGGTACTTGAAGTAAATGATCAAGATGTATAAGGAGGTACCAAAGATAAATAAGGAGAACTTTCGTACATGGTAGAGTCTGATGAAAATACATCTAGCTGCTATTTGTGACTCAATGGAGTATTATATTGAGCATGACTATGTTACACATGTTGCACCTCTAACTATTGAGGAGATGAGAACTATACAAGAGAACAATCAAGATTGCATTTGCCTTGAGCTATCCTAAATTTGAAGACATCAAAGATTGCACAAATGCAAAGAAAATGTGAGACACTCTTGCAAACATCTATGGTGGTGACATAAATGTACTAAGGGAAAAAGCTGAAAGTCTAAGAGATAAATTTGATGAAATGAAAATACAAGAAGGTGAGAATATTGCTCAATATTGTGGTAGGATAAAAGAAGATGTAAATTCTATTAGAGGAGCTAATGGAACTATTGATGATGAGAATGTTATTGGAAAAGTATTGAGAACTTTGTGTCCTATTTATGGCATCAAAATTTTAGCAATTCAAGAATCTAGATGTAACCTTGAGAATGCTCTTACACTGGAAAGTCTTATTGGTAAGCTTACTACTTTTGAGCTTTCTAATTATGATAACTTCATTGTTGCTAATTTTGAATTTGCATTCAAGTCATAATTGGTTTTGAAGAAGTCTAAGAAAGAAAAGGAAAGATGCATCAGTGAGAGTGAAAGTGATAGTGACACTTATGATGAAGAACTAGAGGATCTTGAAGCTCTTATGGCTAGAAGATTGAAAAGGGGAAAAGGAAAGTATAAAGGTAAGCTCCCTATCATATATTTCTCATGTAAAAAAGTTGGTCATATAGTTGCAAGATGCCCTGACAGGGATGACAAGGATGAGGAAAGAGATAGAAAGCACAAAGATAAAAGAGAAGACAGAGGTTACCAAAGGTACAAGGACTACAAAGATAAAGGTAAGAAATCTTGCTATATTGTTGAAGAAGAAACTGACACTGATAGTGATGATTTTGAGATTGAAGTAGTCTATGTTTCTATGAAAGATGAGTTTGATGAAGATGAGAAAACTTCACTTGTATCCTATGTGAATAAAAATGATAAGTGGGTTATTGATAGTGGTTGCTCACACCACATGACTAGTGACAAAAGTAAGTTTGATACCCTAGATCACTACAAAGGTAGAAGTGTTAAATTTGGTAATAATACACCATGTCTTGTTAAGGGTAAAGGATTGATTAAGCTAACTGATAAGATCACATGTGAAAATACTTATTGGGTTGAAGGTCTTAACTATAATCTTCTAAGTGTTGCACAACTTAATAGAACTGGCTACCAAGTGGAATTTCATTATAGGAAGGCTAAAATATTTGATGCCACTGGTGAATTGTTTGGAAGTGGAGAACATACAAGAGGTAATTTTTTCTATCTAGACCTATTTGAAGATACATGTTTGATTGCACAACTTGATGATTTATGGTTATGACATAAGTGGCTATTTCATGTTAACTTGGACAATCTGGTAGATATTAGTAAAAAGAAGAAAGTGAGAGGCCTGCTGAGATAGAAGAAACCTAATAATGTAATGTGAAAACAATGTTAGTTGGGTAAGATGACAAAGTCTAGTTTCAAGAGAAAGACTTTTACTTCTGAGAATGTTTTAGATTTAGTTCATACTAACCTTTGTGGACCTATGGGTGTACAAAGATATTGTGGTGCTAGATATTTTATCCTATTGGTTGATGATTACACCAAAATGATGTTTGTAAAAAGGATAATGAGATATTTGAAAGGGACTATAGAGTATGGATTGTACTACAAGAAGCATGAAAGATTTGAACTAAAATTCTATACTGATGTAGATTGGGCATGAAATGTGGATGATACAAAGAGTAATAGTGGTGGGGCTTTCTTTATTGGATAGAGATTAGTTTCCTGGACAAGCAAGAAACAAAATTGCATTTTCCAATCTACAGTTGAAGCCGAGTATGTAGCTGCGGTAGTGAACTATTCAAACTTGGTATGGATAAAGCAATTATTGATAGGCATGAAAGAAGAGATCACTAAATTAGTTGTCATCTACTGTGACAACACAAGTGCTATCAACATATCTAAAAACCCAGTGATGCACACAAAGACCAAACATATCACCATCAAGTATCATTACTTGAGGGAATTGGTACAAGATAAAGAGGTCAGAATGGAATATGTGAATACAAAGGAACAACTAGCAGACATATTCACTAAAGCCATACCTAAAGAATCTCATGAATATCTAAGAGGGAAATTATGGGTTCTTCCCCTCACTAAGGCTTCCTAGTCAAGGTAGGAGCACTGCATCAAATGTGTTGCAAAGAGTATCTGAAAATTTGATGCAGAAAAAGGTCACACTTTAGGAGTAGCCTAGAGTTGTGAAAAGTATAGCAAAGATGATAATTAGTCATAAGAAAAGATGATAGAGGGAGAATTATTGTTACTAAACTGACAAGATGATATCTACATCTGAAAGATGCATGTTTTAGTAGCTGCTTTGGCATTATTGTCAAAGAGGGAGATGAATAAGATGAAAATGCATGGTAATATTTCATGGAAGATCAAGTAGGAGGGAGAGATTCAGATGAAAGGAACACATAAGAGATTTAGTGGAAGTTACTGTGTGGACAATCATGCAAGAAAGGCTAAGAGATTCTGAATCAGAATGAAGCTAAGGATATTATAAATATTTCTAATGAATAGACAATTTTTGGATTGGTTGGTGAATCATGTGTTATTCATATGGTGTTTCCATCAATGCCAAAGAGGGATATTATTGGAAACTACAATTGAAGCAATTGTTGTATTGTCATTGATGTCAAACCTTAACTTGTAAGACTATTGCTATATAAGAAAGTAATATATTTATTTGATTATTGAGAAGGATTAGGGCAGAGGTAATAATAATAGCACCTAAGGAAAGGTTGAGTTATCTTGATACTTCAATGGGTACTTGATTATGTGAAACAGTGATAAGATAATGTATTGCTTATCTAAGTAAGAAGTAAGACTAAACAAGTAGGTTTAGCAGAGAAAAAGTTAAGAAATCTAGTTTAAGCCGAGTGACATTAGTGTTGACCGAGTCAGCATATGCTAAGTAAATTCAATGTTGACCGAACATTAGTTTATTACTGAGAAAGATAGTATTAGCCAAGGAAATAGTTTCAATGGTGATCAGGCTACCCAGTCGTGACTGAGGAGTTGAACACAGTATTGACCAAGCATCAGTAATTTCCATTTGAGGAAGAATTTAGATTCCTAGCTAACATAGTTGAATTCTTGGATTATGTAAATCATGTTGACTTTATTTATTGAATATATGGAAGAATTTAATGCACTGTAAACCATTTAATTGTTATTCCATAAAGAGATTTGAGATGTTTCTAGAAGGATGGATGAAGAACATAATGTTGGAAGGATTTGATGAATCTGACCTAATCCTAAGATCTATGGAGGAGATTAAGTGGAAAAAGTTAGATTGACCTATTGAAGAGGTATGAAGGAAACCTAAGTGTGAGGCTGAAGAAGGATGCTGGAGTTGTTGTTGTTATTGACTGAATAAGCATAAAAGGTTGAAGGATGAGGAGCTATGATTTCTTGAAGGGATTTCTGAGCAGATCATTGATGGAGATGGAAATGGATCATAGTTAGTAAGCTAGCATATATTTTTAAGAATTGGATCTATTATTTGCAAAGTGAGTTGTATGTTTTCAGATCAAACGCTATTGTTACTTTCTAACCATTGTATCAGTTTAAATCCTTTAATCAAGGTTGACCTAAGAGTCATTGTATAAATCCTTTAATCAAGGTTGCATTCTAATGGAATGTAGTTAAGTCCTTTAACAAGGCGCACTCCTAACAGGGTGGTTCAAATCCTTTAACTAGGTCACACCTAGTAGTGTGTTTGTAAACCTTTGACATGGTTGGCTATTCATAGAGCTCACTTTAGAAGAGTGAAAATATCAGTAGCATGTTACAAAGTGGTTTTTCCCAAATTGGGTTTCCACTATAAATCCTGGTGTTAAAGCTTGTGTGAATGTTCTTATTTGAACATTTCTATGTTTTGCAAGTGAAATACTATTGGATAGTGGACTGCACTGTTATATATTTCTGATATAGATTATGTAATGAATAAGTAGTTATTGGTTGTTAGATCTAAGTTGTTGAAGAGTTTGAAAGTTTATATATACATCAGAACCTGAGAACAACTGATTCACCCCCGCTCTCTATTGTTCTAAATCATATTAACAATTTCTCCTTAGAGGAAATGACATGTATAGAATGCATAGATTAATATAATTTCTATTCCAATTATAATATTCTTCTTTCTGTGAACACTTTCCTCCATATTGTATCTACATGAATTGATTTACATTTGGAGTATTGTCCCTTGTAAATGTGACCCAAATCATTGGGAATAGAGTGAAGTTCTTCTTGCATGTCCTATGGAATGAAATTGGAGCTTTTGAACCTCAATATGATGCCATAAGATCCACCAAGTTAACTCCTAGATTTTTTAAATCATGTTTAGATTGAAGAAGCATAAAATGTGGTCCATGTAATCATCAAATATAAAGTTATTCAAGTCTTTAAATTTATTAAAAATTCTAATTTCTTATTATATTAATTGGAATTATTTTGTCTACTTGGCTTTTCTCTATTGAAACCAACCCAAAAAAATTTCTCTTATAATTCACAATAATTTTCTTTTTTTCTAGGTGCAGCCCTTTCCTCTCAATGCATACCTTGTATTATGCTTTATCACTTTTAAAAAAAATTCATAAAGCTACATGGGTCATTCACCCACACACACCTAACAAAAAAAAATGAATTATGGATTTTATCTTTTTTTCAAAGGCATGCACGTACTTCAATTATGCACCTCAACACTACACTTGGCTAGTTTAGATCTAAAATCTTCCCTTGTGAAACTCTTTTCTTTGACCTTGAGCTTTCCCTTAGTTATCTCACACCTTTTCATTGAATTAATCATTTGGTGCATACTTTAGAATTCATTTAGAATTTTGAGCACCACTTCCTTTTATCAAGGGTTGATGGGAATGTTGACCATTTGGACTCTATAAGTTTATCTACTGACCTCTCTCCCTTCTATTTGATATGAAGTTTAAAGAAATTTTCTTAGGATCACATGATAATGAAAATTGATAAATATGAAAAACCCAAATGGAAAAATAATGTTTGAAACAGGACTTATTTTGGCATAATAGCATTGATACGTATAGCCATCTATTGGTTAATATATAGTTCATATCGGTTGTACAATTATACAATTACCAAATTACATTATCTCCTATATAAAATGATTTGAATGAATTGATTAAAATATCAAAACATCTTTTGTACCCTCCAACATATTGTATCAGAGTAGTTCCATATTTTGTAACCGTGTGGACTAAGAAAAGTGTTACAATGGTAGAAGTGATGACCTAAGATGCATAAGAGGTTGAACATTGTTGAAAGAATGTTATTTATACTGAGGGTGCTAGGATGTAGGATAGAGTCTAGGGTGCTAATAGAAGGAGTTCGTTTGTTCTTAGTCCATGAGAAAAATTTAATCTCCACCCTTTTAGTCATACAAGCCAGGGTCTATTCTTAGATATGTGGCATGAATATTTTTAATTTGTGAATCAAGATTTTCCCTTTCCCTAGAGTATGGTTTCAAAAAAATTTGTTGTTGAGAAGAGTCGAAAGGGATGACCTATAGAAAAAAGAACCTATTACATTGATAGATATCTGTTAGAGAAATAGAATCAACAGTGGCATGACCAATATAAATTAAATAATATGTTTGGTATTTTTCTTTCTTATTTATATCAAAAAATTAAATGAAGACTCTCAAGTCATCTCATGCCTACCATGTCATCTCAAAGCTTCAACATTAGCTCTTCCTTAAGGAACTATTTATTTCTCATAACATTCATTCTCACTTTTCCAGAACATTTTTCATTGTCCCACCATGGCACTTGGATACATATCTGAACATATATTCAATAGATAGTTGTATTTGAGTTGAAGATTGAACAATTTTTTAGTAATGACTGGTGTTGTGCACTTCCTATTATTAGGATTAGCAGACATAAATTTAAAAGTTACATGAAAATATAAATAATAATGAAAAGGAATAAAGTACACATAAGTGGAACAAGAAGACAAGAATATTTAATGTGGTTCACCCAATCTTTGGCTATGTCCTCCTAATAGAGAGTTCAATCTTATTATCCAGTACTTCCCTCCTATTACAATCTGAAATCCCTTGCAACTCAATACCACTACAAGAATCTATGAAATTCTAATATATTAAGAAAACCCTCACCCTAAGCCACTATAACAATGCTTATGTTCGCTAACAAGTTAACCCTAAAAGAATTGAAGAGTCATCCTAGGGAAAATATTTACAAGTCAACCTATGGAAAAGCTTGACAAGTCAACCTAAGGAAATGTTTGGTGTGTCAACTCAAAAGTGTATAGAACTTTCCTGATTAGTAACCACAAACCAACACCTAGATGAAAATTAAGCCAATTAGTCTTAATTGATCCCTATCTTATTGTGTTGGATACTCTTCTATTTTTGAATTGATATCTATATTAAAGGAAGGCTGGGTGTTTTCAATTTAAGATTTTAATTATTTGAATGTTTTATTTTCTGTGGGACAAGGAGAAAAAATTTAAGCTCATTATTTATGGGTGCTTGAGACTTGGTATATCTCTAGTGACATTTTTGGGGAATAATCCAAACAATAGGTTGTTAGGAATCATTAATATCTAATCACCATTGTTTTTGGTTGAAGAAAAGAGTAGGGAAAAGATAAATTTACTACCACACAAGAAGGAGAAGATAGTTCCTCTAAAGGGTTTTGAGTGCCACTAGTTAATGTTGGATTATGGAGATTAGGCATGGTTAGTGACTTGATTTATAATTTAAATTGATTAATTTGTTTTCTATTATTAAAATACATATTATTTGTTTTGAATGGATATTCAAAGTATATCTACCTTTGGTGGGAAAGGAAATTAATAATGATAAATACATTTTTTTAATCAAAGTTTTGGAGTATAGGTTTATCAATGGAGTAAGTGATATATCTTCTTTGATATGTGATAATTAGGTTATCTATGTTCTTACTACTAGTTTATGGATAACCCTCATCCAAATAACAATATTTGAAGACATCTTTACAACATCAAATGAGGCCTTAAAATACTCATTTAAGACATCAAATGGATAAATTTCAATACGATCTCTTCGGAGGCCGGTGGCATCGAAGGATGGAAGAACTTACATCATCTCAAGTTAGCTTCTCACTTTGAGATGGTGTTCTTCATGACTAACATTTTTGGAATTTTTTGTTTTTTTTTTGTTTTTTTTTTCATTTTTAATGATAACAAATTCAAAGAATGCATGTCTTGTGAAGAATGATTTTGGAGATAGGTTTTGGACCTCTATTGTAGTCAATGTGGGTTGATGTCAAGTGAGATTCAAACTATATGATCATGAATTATACCCTTTTGTGGTCATGAGAAGATGTTAGAAATCTATTGCATCTCCTAGGGGTCATTATTGAATAATTCAAGACTCTATGATTTGAGAGTTTGTGACAGAGGGCTTAAGAACACCTCTTGAAGCTACACCTTTTGGAGGGTCAAGAGAAAAATTGGTGGACCTTTGATTAGTTTAGGATATACTACTTTCAAAGAACATTTTTCTAAAATATGTATTCATATTATGTAATTAGAGTGTTTGTCTTGTAAGCCTAAAGTAGGGTTCCATAAGGAAAAGTGATTTTAATAGTTTTAAGATCAATGTATAAAGGGTGGAATGTTGGCATAATAATATTGATATCTATAAGTGTCTATTAGTTACATTACAATTTATATTAGTTACAAAACTACATTATCTCCTACTTAAAATAATGTGAATTCATTGAATAAAATATTGAAACATCTTTTGTGCCCTTCAATAACTTACAGATGAAAAAACAATAGATCATAGTAATAAAAAATTATTCATGGGTATGACATACCATAATTTTAGATAATAAATTTTAAGAACTTGTAAAAAATGGTGACTTTAGAATGAAACCATCATTTTAACCATAAACCCTTTCCTAGTATTTGAATCCACCAACAATGGTTAAAGTCAACTAGACATTGACTTCATTATGTTTTTCATTGTTGGGTGTGATATTCATTAAGCAAATGTTAATTTTTAGAAATTCATAGAAATTTCAAAACAAGTATATTCTCATCCTTAAGACAATATATAGGCTATTAAATTCACAATGAGATATGTTGCATTGAGCTTTAAAAGACTATAATAATTTCTCAGAACATTGAAAAATCTAGTCACAAAAGTGAAGACATATAAGTGAACATAAACATGATCCCTTGTAAAGTTAAAAAGTAGTCAACACAAATATTTGGTCAAACCTATGTAAATTTGACATTATATGTCATTTGTGATATTTATGCATATATTTTTTCATGCTCATCTTTCTAAAACCTCCAATAATGACCACAAAACATTTGTGATTATATTTAGTTAATAAGTAAAATAAAATGTCACTAAATGTATAAGAATTTTCTTAAGGAAAAGAATGACAATGCCAATATCTACAAGCTTAATTGATAGCATAAGAGAGAAAGTAAAAATGATACAATCAATTGATTGATTTAATAATTATAAAAAATAATGGATACAATTGATGAATACAAAGTAGATGTACTTGAATATATAGGAAAGGCACGATAACTAGGAGTGATTCAAGAGATAACCTATCAACTACACAAGGTGGAATCACATGTCCAACAAAGGTGGATCATCGTCCATTGTACAATAAAGTATGTGCAACATGTTAAACAATGAGAAGATGATAATGCGATAAAAGCACTAAAGGTGGATATCACACATAAAATTAAATGAAATAACAACTAACTCCACCTAAAGAGGAATTGTAGACTACACCATGTGCTAAAATAAAATACAAACTCCTATACACTGTGTCTATAGGAAAATTAATATGAAAATGAATTGTCATAAGTAAAGTTAAGTAAAGTATAATTAGGAATATTTAATTACACGAACACCTCTACTTAAGTGAAACTTAGAGGATTGCAATTGATCTTACAATGCTAGATGGCAATACGTGATTGGTCCTGACTACAAGGCCATGTTAGGTACCCATGTACAATCTATAAGTGCAAAATAAATGTAATGCAATTTCTCATAAAATAGAGAAATAGGGAAACCCTCATGGAAAAAACACTCACCCAAAAAGAGAGATAGAAAAAACAACATGCATGGATGAATGGAGTAATCAACACCCCCCATTATTACATACATCATTCATATACAATCAAGAATCATCCCAAATGAAGGAAATCGTGGAAGAGAGACCAAGTAGCCCCTCCTCAATGCTTAATCTCTTGTACAGATAGTCCAAGATGCTGACCAAAAATTGTCCATAGGAAGAAAATAGACTCAATGTTTCACCAATAATGTCAAAGTGTCACAAAATCATGTACTAATGTCCATGTAGAATTACTGATGAAATACCCAGTAAGATATGATAGAGATGAGGCATGGAGACACCTGTAGGCACAAAGTGGGTACACTCAACTGGTAGGTTGGTACACTTGAACTTGTGTGGACCACTTCCACTAATTCATTGGAGCATAACTATCAAGATCCATATCGCATGATATACCTAATTTAATCACATACAGATTACATCAAATATGTCATGAATGATAAAGTACATAAAAGATAGGGTACTTTATGAGAGTGCATATACAAAATTTCTCATGCTAGAGCATAATTATCAAATACAATGTCAAGCTTGAAATTTGAAGATGATGAAGCCACCAAAGATGCCCTATCAAATACTATGGAAAATATGTCCTCCAGTTGAATTTTCATCAAGAAGTCTTTGGAACAAAATTGTCCTCCCCTTGAGCTACTCATTGGATAATGATGCAAAACATGTATGATAGATGGAAAGAAAAAAAAATACTTTGTTTCCCATTTGCATTATTTATTCAAAATTTTATTTTCCAAAATCTTATAAATTTTAGGAATTTTTTTTTATTAAAACCCACAAAAAACTTTATTGAAAAATAATAAAGAAAAAAAAAAACATAAATTTTATTATTTGTTTTTTAGATTTTTCAAAAAAAAATAATTAATAAAATAATAAATTAAAAATTAAAAACTTTTTTTTATAAAAACTTATTAATAAAAGATTTGATTTTTACTCTATTAAAAACCAAAAAAAAATTATTTTTTATTTTTGAAAAACAAAAAAAAAGAAAACAAGAAATATATGTTTTTGGTTTTATTAAAAAACAAAACATAAAAACATATTTTAAAAACTTTAATACAAAAACATATTTAAATTTATTTTTTTAAAAAAATGACCACATGGGTTCCACATGTACAACTTGTAGTACTCGTAGGTCACATGTGGGCTACAAGGTCTGATAGGCCTATAGATAACAGAAGTACCTATTAGGTACCTTGTGGTACTACAAGTCCTCTACAGGTACACCCCCATGGGGGTTTAAAAATAAATTGTTTTATAAAAAACAACTACTCCTAAGTTTAATTTTTATTTTTGTATTTTTCTAAATTAAAATGAAAAACATTAAAAAAGGATTTAATGAAAAATTAAAAACTACCTATGTACTTGCAGACTATGCATTCGTACGATAGGCCAAGGAGGATTTTTTCTTCTTCTCAAAGTAATGGTCTCCAATTTGGGTGAATGGACACTTGTTTCTAGGGTTTTTGGGTGTTCTGAATGTGATGGATGTGTTAGATTTGGCCAGGACTACTTTAAATTTGTAAATAAAGATATAAAAGCTTGATTTGCTAAAAAGAATTATCTCAAATTTTATTTTTTCTCCAGGTAGGCAAATTTATTGTCAAAATTCACTAAAACAACCACTTGAATGCAATGGTGTGGTCATATCTTACTCTAAAACCCTTGCACAAACTATAGCACCTCTGGATCTAAATTTTGCCCCCCCAAAATTGAAGCAAATAGCTCCCTAATGACTATGCAATGACACTCTTAACACTCTAATACTGTGTAAGAATTTTCCTAAAGAAATAAATGAAAATACCAAAATCTAGAATCTCAATTGATAGCACAAGAGACTTAAGAAAATTATATGATCAATTGATTTATTCAATAATTATAAAAAATAATGCTTATAATTGATAAATACAAAGTAGATGTGCCTAAATATATAGGAAATGCATGATGACTAGGAGTGATGCAAGAGATAACCTATCAACTACACAAGGTGGAATCACATGTCTACAAAGGTGGATTATCCTCTAATGCACAACAAAGTATTTGCAACATGTGCAAAAATGAGAGCATGATAATTTGATACAAGAACTAAAGAGGGTTCCTCACACACAAAATGGAATGAGATAACAACTAACTATTCCTAAAGAGGAATTATCCTACACCATGCTAAAATAAAATGTAAACTCCTATGTGTCTACATGAGAACCAACATGAAAATGCATTATCCTAAGTAGATTTAAGTAAAGTATAACTAGAACAATTTAATTATACCTATAGAACCATAATTCGTGTTAATGTTGATCTTATTTTATCATTATTTTTTGTTCACTTGATTACATATTTTATATTATTTTCATAGCTGCTCCATGTTCGCTATGTTACAAGTAGTTGTTGTTGTTGCACCAAAAGATCGACTTGTTAATGCCTGATACAACCACTAGACTTATAGAAGACACATGAGTTGATTAAGCCATATCACGAACCCTGCAAGGGACATTAGCCCACTACCAAAAATACTTCTCCCAGTGTCACTCATTGTGGACTACATGGATTTGAACATGTGATCAAGCTCTGATACCACTTATTACAAGTAGTGGTTGTTGTTTCACCAAAAGATCAACCTGTTAATGCCTGATACAACCACTAGATTTATAGAAGACACAGAAGGCAGTTAGGCCATGTCGCGAACCTTGCAAGGGATGCTGGCTCACTGCCAACACACTAACATACCTATGTCATTTAGTTTTGAATGTACATCTTAAATTGTACTACAACACATTCTATATAGTGCATATTATATCCATCAAGTAAGGGAGATACTTCTTCCCTTCCTACTTTTATTTATTTATGAAAAAAATATAATGCTTAAATATATTATTTTAATTGCACATTGCTCAACTTTATTATTAAAATTGCACATTTCTCAACTATAAATTATTACAATTGCACATTGCTCAATAGAGTGCAATTATTCTTACATTACTTTATTCCTATAGATAGCTATTCATTTCCTCAAGATTTTGAATTTTTGGACATAGGTGGTGGTTACCATAATAATATGCAAATAAAATAAATAATCTACATCAATTTTCACACAAAATTACTAGTTATGAATCTTTTAAAAGTTTTATGCCTTCACAACTCTCATTATAAATCTTTCCTTAGAACATTAGCATCAATTTCTCTTAATGAAAAATATGGAGACATCAATGTAACTTTTTTATTAAGCTAGTAGGGCGAGGGCCTTGGTCTCACTATAAACAAAAAAAACTAACAAAAAACATTAGAACCCTCGCTCAGGTTCATGACAACTAAGAGTAAGGAAAAACCCCCCAATAAAAAAAATAGATAAAAATAACTATCGACCGCAGAGACTAAACTATCACTACTACTACTAACATCATTAGTATAATAGCTTCTCATCATAATACAACTTTGAGAGATTAATTCTCTTAGAGAAAGATAATAGAGTTCCATCTCATGAAGTTCCAATAATTCAATAGATAACATCTATGTCATAATAACAAAAATAACAATCCAAAATTTAAAACTGCAATTGATCCAAAATAGTGTATCCCCAAGGAAAACACAAAAAAATACAAATTTAGTTATTATTAGAGTTAGAAATCATATACTAGTCTCAGGAAATATTGGTGAGAATCCTATACAAGTCTTCATTATCCTCTTTAAGTTAATCCTAAAGTTAAAAAACCCAACTTAACTTTAACTAAGCCATTAAACAAAAATAGGGAAACACAATACAAAGAAACAAAACCGACAAATAGTGCTAGAAGTTAAACAGGCTTTTTCCTAATAACATGGAGAATTTCATCACTATATCATCTTAAAATGGAAGCACTTCCATGTTAAAAGTGTTTATCCCTCCTAGTGACTGGTCTAGGTCATGCCAAGCACCTTGAATCAGCCCTTTGCTCGGATCTGACTTGCTCTCCCCATTTTGCTTCTCTATGTCACTATTTTCAGTATATTTTTGCATTTTGTGGCATTATCGATTGAGGTCCTAAGGATTTTGACCTCAAGGTCAAAGTCAACCTTGAGGGTCAAATTTGACCTTGACCCTGACCTAGGTTAGGGACAACCTCAACCCTGACCTACGGTGGGGTCTACCTCATCCTTGACCTAGGGTCCTGATGCAGGAGCATCCTGGGTGTAAGAGCAATCTTGCATCACCCAAAAATATTTATGTTTTTATTCAATAAGGGTTATTTTGTGCAGAGCTGCTATTTATGGAAAGTTACTATTTTTGGTAATTTTCGTATGTGCTTAGAATGATCTGATTTCTTTCTTGGAGGTTCATTTTGGTCATATAAGTCTGCCAGTAAAGTTTCATTGCCAGATCAAGTGTACATCGGAAGATATTGAAGATTTTCGGTATTGGCAGCAGGGTACAAAAACTTTGAACTCAGTTTTGAAGGCTTTAGAGGCCCCGGATGAGGTCAAAAATTTGGGTGACAGGCGCTTGCGCCAGTCAATCCTGTAGAGCGCTTCGTGGCGTTTATGAAATGGGGTTATAATAGCCGAGCGGGTCAACGGGTGATGACTTATGGTCTTCGAAAGTTGGGCCACCTGAAATGGCGAAAAATAATTTTCTTCAAAATTTCTATTCGGGTTTCAAAGGTTATCTTGAGCCGACTATGATGTAATGAAATGTAAAATAAAATAATTCTAAGTTTGGTCGGCCTTATTGGCTAAAATTCTGGAACTTTCCTAGGCGGTGGAAAATTGCCTATATAAGGAAGGCTGTATTATTGTCTTAGGCAATTCAGAATAGTTCTGGGTAGTAGATCTGGGTAATAGTTCGAGGCTTTGTCCTACAGAATATTGTAAGGGAATGCCCATGTGGCTTTGCATATTGTAATTCTGAAAGTTTGTAATTCCACATTTGTGGAGATAATAAGAAGCCAATTTTCTGTTCTTGCATATTGTTGTTGTTTCTCTATATCTGTTATGTGTTTGTGGTATTAAAGGGAGCACCCTTCATCAGGTGGTATCAGAGCAGGAGTTCTTGAGTGTGTAAATAGATCACCGACTGTGAGGCAGTTTGCACCAGGACCGTGGCTAGGGTTTCAGCGTGCATCATGAAAATGCCTCCACGAAGGGAACGTGGCGGAAGAGCTGGTGTTGTAACACTTGAGGTTAGAGAGCTGCAGAGACAAGTGCGAGCATTACAAGAAGAGATTTGTAGAGGAATGAATCTTAATGTCAGAGATGAAAGCGAGGATGAAGCCGAAGAAGAATATCAAGAAGGAGAAGTTGAAATTGTGAACCAGGAGGAAGAAATACTTTTTCGGGCGATTTCCAATATTGGGAAAAGACCTAAGATTGAGGTTCCTACATTTTCTGGAAATCTTAACCCAGAGGAATTGATCGACTGGATCAATGAATGTGAGGAATATTTTGAGTATGAAGATGTTGAGGATCCTGATAGGGTCAAATTTGCGAAGGCCAAACTGAAAGGTCATGCGAAGATATGGTGGCAAGAGATTCAGTTGGAGCGAAATAGAAGGGGAAAGGAGAAAATCATGAGATGGGATCGGATGGTGGATAAATTGAAGCGACAGTTCATTCCTGTTGATTATGAGCTTGACCTACTGAAGAAAATGCAGAGTTTGAAGCAAGCAGGAAGATCTATTCAGGAGTATACGGAGGAGTTCTATCGACTCCTCATCAGAACAAGCCATGCCGAAGCTGATAAGGAGAAAGTTGCCCGATACCTTAATGGGTTAAGGCCAAGCATTCAGGAGGAGTTGAATCTGGTTCGAATGAACAATATTGAAGAGGCATACCAGTTTTCCCTAAAAGTAGAGGAAAAGCTGAACAAGAAGTTTGAGAGCAGACAAAATGGAAGAGGTCGCGGTGGACGGTCATATGGTGGCCGAAATGAAGATCCGAAAAAGAAGGATGAGGCTAGTAGCAGTCAAAATCAGAGAGGAAACAATTCCAATCGCTTCCAGGATCAGAATAATAGAGATCAAAGAGGAAGGGGAAGAGGAAAAGGATCTGGAAGAGGTGGCTTCCGTGGAACATGTTTTCACTGTGGAGAAGAAGGTCATAGGGCATTTGAATGTCCTCAGCGCCAAGGCAGAACGGACAGGAGAAATGAAGGCCAGGCTAGAGTTGCACATGTAGATGAATATGCCAGATCATCAAATTCTGAAGATGCTGAAAGAGGAGAAACGTTGATTAACAGAAGAGTCCTGTTGAGTGGTGAGAATGAACCTGAGCAAAGGAGGAGCTTGTTTCGCACCAGGTGCAAGTGTGAAGGTAAATGTTGTGATGTGATCATTGATAGTGGGAGCACTGACAATTTGGTGTCAGAAGAGATGGTGACAAAGTTGAAGCTCAAGAGACAGAAACACCCACATCCATATCGGATTGCCTGGGTACAAGATGACCACAAGGTCATGGTCAATGAACAATGCCTAGTGAAGTTCAAGATTGGCGGATACCAAGATGAGGTATTGTGTGATATCATCTCTATGGATGCATGTCATATGTTATTGGGTAGACCGTGGTAGTTTGACAGATGTGCTGTACACGATGGTCGTGCGAATACCTATTCCCTGACAAAGGATGGAGTGCGACATAAGCTAAAGCCATTGAAGGAGACCGAAGAAAAGGTATGTGGTAATGCAAGAATAACATTTGTTGATGGAAGGAAATTCCTAGATGGTATGAGGCATGAGCATGTATGTTTTGCTTTAATTCCAAAAGCTAGTAAAGAGGAAGTAGAAGATGTTCCTGTAGAAGTTGCAGATTTTTTGAATGAGTTTCAGGATATTGTATCCGATAACGTGCCTGATGGATTACCACCAGTCAGGAAGATCAGTCATCAGATGGACTTGATTCCAGGAGCGATTTTGCCGAATAAGGCAGCACACAGAATGACACCTGCAGAAAGTGAGGAGTTGAACAGACAAGTACATGAGTTGTTACAGAAAGGATTGATTCGAGAGAGTCTGAGTCCTTGTGCTGTACCAGCGGTATTAGCACCAAAGAAGAATGGAGAATGGAGGATGTGTACAGATTCTAGGGCAATAAACAATATCACAATCAAGTACAGGTTTCCATTGCCACAAATGGATGATATTATGGACTGTTTGAGTGGAGCTGTGTATTTCTCAAAGATAGATCTGAAAAGTGGATATCATCAGATTTGGATCAGAGAAGGAGATGAATGGAAGACTGCCTTCAAGACAAAGGAAGGACTATATGAGTGGTTAGTCATGCCTTTTGGGCTAACCAATGCACCGAGCACTTTCATGCGGCTCATGAACGAGGTTCTGAAAGAATTTTTGGGTAAGTTTGTTATTGTTTACCTAGATGATATTTTGATCTTTAGTAAGACATTGGATGAGCATATGATGCATATTCGTATGGTATTTGAGAAGTTGAGAGAAGAGAAATTGTTGATTAATTTGAAGAAGTGCGGTTTTGTGAAGAAAGAGTTAGTGTATTTGGGATTTGTAGTTTCAGCAGAAGGTCTGAAAATGGACCCAGAGAAGGTACATGCTATTCTTGAATGGCCTACTCCGAGGAGTGCTACTGAGGTAAGATCTTTTCATGGTCTAGCTAGCTTTTACAGAAAGTTTATCAAAAATTTTAGTAGTATTTGTGGACCCTTGACTGAAACAATGAGAGGGGATAGAAAAGAGTTTAAGTGGACTAATGGGGCAGAAAAGAGTTTTCAATTGTTGAAACAAAAAGTTACAGAACAACCATTTTTAGCACTTCCAGATTTTAATAAGGTGTTTCAAGTAGATTGTGATGCTAGTGGTACTGCAATAGGACCTGTTATGAGCCAAGAAGGTAAACCTGTTGCTTATTTCAGTGAGAAGTTAAATGATGCCAAGAGGAAATATTCTGTTTATGATCAAGAATTTTATGCTATAGTTCAGGCAGTAAAGAAGTGGAGACATTATCTGCTTCCTAAGGAGTTTGTTTTGTATATTGATCATCAAGCTTTGCAATATTTGAATAGTCAAGGAAAGTTGAATCAGAGGCATTTGAAATGGGTTGAGTTTTTGCAGAGTTATACATTTGTTTTGAAACACAGGAGTGGAAAGTCTAATAGGGTTGCAGATGCTCTTAGCAGAAGGCAACTATTGCTGACAGAAATGCAGATTGAAGTGGTTGGTTTCAAGGAACTCAAGAATTTGTATCCAGAGGATCCTGATTTTGGTGAAGCTTGGAAAGCTTGTACAGAACCTGTTACTCTAGACAGGACAAAATGGCTGGATTTCATCATCCAAGATGATATGCTATTCAGAGGGAGTTAGTTGTGCATTCCACGAAGTTCTATGAGGGAGAATCTCATCAAGGAGAAGCATAGCGGAGGATTGGCTGGACATTTTGGTCGTGACAAAACCCTTTCTTTGGTTAGTGAAAATTATTATTGGCCACAATTGCAGCAAGATGTGAAGAAGTTTGTACAGAGTTGCAGAGTATGTCAGATGGCAAAAGGAGTGAAGCAGAATACAGGGTTGTATCAGCCATTACCTGTACCAGAGAAGCCTTGGGAGGATATCAGCATGGACTTTGTTCTTGGCTTACCGAGGACACAGCGGGGACACGATTCAATTTTTGTGGTAGTTGACAAATTTTCAAAGATGGCACATTTTATTCCCTGCAAGAAGACTAATGATGCTGTTCATGTAGCAGAATTGTTTTTCAGAGAAGTAGTGAGACTTCATGGTTTGCCAAAGACCATAGTTTCAGATCGGGACACTAAGTTTGTTGGATATTTCTGGCGTACATTGTGGAAGAAGTTAAAGACAGATTTGAAGTTCAGTTCATCACATCATCCACAGACTGATGGACAGACAGAGGTGGTGAATAGGTGTTTGGGGAATTTGCTGAGATGTTTGGTTGGAGATAAGCCAACAGGATGGGATTTGATTTTACCACAGGCCGAATTTGCATACAATAATTCTGTCAATAGGAGCACTGGCAAATCACCATTCCAGATTATATATGGAAGTAGTCCAAGAAATGCATCTGAATTGAGGAAGATAGATAAAGGAGAAATAAGTAGTGCTGAAGCTGAGGATTTTGCAGAACACTTGAAGAACATCCATGGGGAGGTGAGGAAGCATATTACCAAGATGAACGCACAGTATAAGGCTAAGGCAGATGAGAAAAGGAGGTATAAGGAATTTCAGGTTGGTGATGAAGTCATGGTTCATTTGCGGAAGGAGCGGTTTCCAGTTGGTACATATAACAAGCTGAAAATGAAAAATTTTGGACCATGTAAGATATTGAAGAAACATGATTCAGGAAATGCATATGAGGTAGAATTGCCTACCGAGCTAAATATTTCACCAGTGTTTAACATTTCAGATCTGACAGAGTATCATGAAGGAGGTGTTGAAGATGAGATCACAGCAGCACAGTGGAGTATTCCAGCAACTAGTTCAGACACTAAGGAGATTGAAGATATACTGGATAGTCGTGTTGGCAGAAGCACAAGGAACAGGACATATGAAGAATATCTGGTCAAGTGGAAAGGATGACCTGTTGAAGATTCATCATGGCTAACAAAGGAGGAGGTTAACCGTCTTGGTTTTCCTCTGCACACCTGAGTCGTGATAGGGTCACTTCTCAAATTACCCTGGGTGTCTGATGCAGGAGCATCCTGGGTGTAAGAGAAATTTTGCATCACCCAAAAATATTTATGTTTTTATCCAATAAGGGTTATTTTGTGCAGAGCTGCTATTTATGGAAAGTTACTATTTTTGGTAATTTTCGTATGTGCTCAGAATGATCTGATTTCTTTCTTGGAGGTTCATTTTGGTCATATAAGTCTACCAGTAAAGTTTCATTGCCAGATCAAGTGTACATCGGAAGATATTGAAGATTTTCGGTATTGGCAGCAGGGTACAGAAACTTTGAACTCAGTTTTGAACACTTTAGAGGCCCCGGATGAGGTCAAAAATTTAGGTGACAGGCGCTTACGCCAGTCAAGCCTGTAGAGCGCTTCGTGGTGTTTCCGAAATGGGGTTATAATAGCCGAGTGGGTCAATGGGTGATGACTTATGGTCTTCGAAAGTTGGGCCACCTGAAATGGCGAAAAATAATTTTCTTCAAAATTTCTGTTCGGGTTTCAAAGGTTATCTTGAGCTGACTATGATGTAATGAAATGTAAAATAAAATAATTCTAAGTTTGGTCGGCCTTATTGGCTAAAATTCTGGTACTTTCCTAGGCGGTGGAAAATTGCCTATATAAGGAAGGCTGTATTATTATCTTAGGCAGTTCAGAATAGTTCTGGGTAGTAGATCTAGGTAATAGTTTGAGGCTTTGTCCTACAGAATACTGTAAGGGAATGCCCATGTGGCTTTGCATATTGTAATTCTGAAAGTTTGTAATTCCACATTTGTGGAGATAATAAGAAGCCAATTTTCTGTTCTTGCATATTGTTGTTATTTCTCTATATCTGTTATGTGTTTGTGGTATTAAGGGGAGCACCCTTCATCAGGTCCAAATTTTAGGATCCCATGATTCGTGGATCTCCGGTTTCAGAGATATTTTTTTTCCCACTTCTAGGTCAGCCATTTTAGGTTTTGAAATAGTAAATCCTTAAATTTCATTTAATATGGGTCCATTTCTAGGGGTTAAGGTTAATTGGGATTTAATTTGCAAATCTCAGCCTTCTCTAGAGGTTTGTGCCCTAGATCACTTTAAAAGGAAGCCTTCCTCTCTAATTTTCTCATCCATCATTCACATTTCCTTTTTCCATCAAGCACTCAAGTTCTCAAGCATGATCAAGAAAGAATTTCATCAAGCATTTTCAAGGAACCATTCAAGTCCTCTTCTCCATTCAAGTTCTCCATTGAAGATGAAGGATTCAAGCATTCAAGCCTTTGAAGGGATTTGGCTCAAGCATGCAAGATTCATCATTCAAACCCTAGATCTAGCCATCACAATGGTGTGATCTTCCTTCAAGATCCTCTATTCATCTTCTAAGATCCATTCATTCTTTCCTCAAGGTGGATTCCAAGCATACAATCATGGAGGTTTTGGATTTACTTTCATGGTTTTGATTTACATTTTCCACTATTATGTTCAAGCTTTAATATCAACATACTTGATTACATTTCAAATACAATTGCATATCTATTAAATTACATAGCTTCACTATTAGATCTACTTCTACTTGCTAGCATTCTCAGTTCCAATTTCAATATTAAGGTTGATTCCAAACTGGGGTTTGAACAAGGAAAACCCCTCAAACAAACAACAAAAAACATCTTTTTCTTGCAGGTACAAGTGCAAAATTGCAGATCTTAGCCTGGATTTGGATACCTTTTTTCAGAAAACTTTTGAGATCTGCAAACAAAGTCAAGGTCGACCTTCAAAATATTAATGTAGCCTTTGACCTTTTATCAAGGTCAAAGACTACCTGCTATCAGAAAGATAAAAAAATTTTGGGTTTTCTTCATCTCGACATTTCCAGTCTGAAACAGGTTGCAGAATTGCCCAAAACTACACATAGACATCCAAAATCAGCATTTTCTAGATCCACCCTATTTTGAGGTTAGTACTTGCCTTTCAATTATTTCAGATTTCAAACACATATCATCCATAGGGAAATATAAGATTTCTTCCTCTTTCATATTCCTCATAGATTGAATCAATTGTGCATTAACCTTTTGGTTGATCAATTTGGATCTCTCCTTCGGGAATGTTGATTTAGAAGTAGATCTCATATTTCCCCCATACATTTTAGGGTGGATACTATTTCACCCTATTCATTTTGGTGAACCCGACAATCTTACTCTCTTTATTTTTTGTGTTAGATTTCCCTTAAGATTAGATCTAGTTTATGCTCTTGCATTTTAAAATTCAAAAATATAGAAAAACCTACATATTCAATAAAATATTAAAACATTTCTTACATTTCATGGAGATTGTTAAGATGTTTCGGTGTGTGGTCATGTTACTTATTACCCTTCTTTCATCATCTCTTTTCAATACCTATGATGTTTATGAGAGTATTATTCACTTCCTTATGTTGATGACCCTTCACTTTGATCTTGCCTATCCTTTTGTGAAGTTGACTGACACTAGTCTTCCTACATTCAAAACTTTCATTAAAGATTTATGTGGTAGCCTTATTATTCTTTTGGACTATGTGAAGAATTTGGTAGATGATACACCATCTCCTATTAATCCTAATCCTAATCTTCCTAATCCTAATCTGATACCTGATTCTCCATTTGTTCATCCTCTCTCTTCCCATACTTATGATGGGATTCAAGCTATAGTTCAAGATGCGGATATGCAAGATTTCTTTGATTTACATTCTCCTCTGATTCATGATGATATTAAAGGAAAGGGTAAAGAAACTTCTTCAAAACCAATTATTCCACCTCATACAACCTTTACTCATGAACATGATAAACAATCACCTCCTGTAGAAGCTTTACATAATATGTACACTACCAGATATAATATGGTAACTAAACAAGGTTATAAAGGTTTAGGGCTTGGAGTTAATGAACATGGTATTAGGTTTCTAGTTCATATACCCTGTAAACCGGATATGTATGGTGTTGGTTGTTGAAAATCTCAAGTCAAGGTAGGTGATGTTAAACATCATCCTCCTCTTCACAATATTCTCCTCACACCTATATAAGATAACCCTAATACTTGTCAAGAAGTGGATAAGAAGGTCTATGTTGAGCTAATGAATTCCAAGAAAGAAATCTTTACACCTATGCCGATAGATTCTTTATACAAATATAAATTTCCTTTTCATTATAGCAATACACATTTACTTTATGATTGTAAACATTTCAAGTTATATGTTAGAGAAAGAGCTTCTTTAGGAATTATATCCCACTCTCGTGTAGTTTTACAATTCCTTCATAATTTTGATATAGGGGATTCCCCTCCTGATATAATGTAGATTTTCTTCCCCTCCTGTCTCATGACTGGGGGGAAAGAGGTGTATCTTCATCCACTCTCCTATGATCCATTAGGCTTTTAGCATATATTATGTCTTGAGCTTAATTGGTATTCTTGATCTCCTATTTTTCCATGGGTTTCCATTATGCTTGTTCAAGATATCTTTCCTAAGACATTTGTTTTACAAAGATACCCATTGGTTCTATCCCTAGGGGGCAAGGTATCTCCTTCTTTCTCTTTGTCTAGGGAACTTCTTTCCTTAGCTTAGTTGTCTTTGTTTATATTGCAATATAATTTCATCATATTCATAGATGTTTTGACTATGGATCAATTTCTTATATGAGAAGTTGTTGTCCTAAGTCGTCACTACTTCTCTATGTTGCAAATTTTGTTCTTTATAAACTCTCACCCTTGCTTTGGTGTTAGAGTTGTTTCCTTCATTCCAAAGATTCCTTTTCCTCTTGTTTACAGGGGGATTGGTGATTGAATCTTTGTTCCCACTGTTGAAAGTTGATATTTTATCTAAAACACTCCTCTTTGGTGAGGGTCTTGTTGATAATATCTCTTTCTTTGAGGATCCCTTTTCCATGAGTGATATATTCTTTTCATGATTATCTATACTCTTGGATGTTGGGGTAAATACCCCTCACTAAGACTATGGTATACATTGTTGTAAACAAGATATCTCCTTGTATTGTGAAGTAGGTATCCTCTTCCTCTTCCTTATCTTGTCTAGTAGACTTCCATGATAAGGAGGGGGCCATATATAGGGTCTCCCTTGTACTATAGCTTTTATTTTATTTTTATATGCTAAATCTTGGAAGGTAATGCACATCAGTTGCTAAATCCTAAAAAGACATGCATTTATATGCTAAATATTTCAAAGGTAACACACATAAGTTGCTAAATCCTAAGGAGACACACATTTTTCAAAATTTTCAATATGTTAATTCTTGGAAGGTAACACACATAAGTTACTAAATCCTGAAAAGACACACATCTATAGGCTAAATCTTAGAAATGTAACACACATAAGCTGCTAAATCCTGAGGAGACACGCATTTCATATTCATAGTGATATAGAAAGGTGGATCTATGGGTATTCTAGAAGCCGTTAGAAGATGCATTACAATTACAAGCATATTTTATGGGTGAACCTACTGTGCTCTCCCTCTAGGTTGATTCATGATAAGGTGGGCATCTTAGTAGGTGAGGTAATCACTCTTTTCCCTTTCTCTCTTTTTGCTTTCATGCTAGTAGGACTAGATTATGAAGCCATGTTATTTATAATGTTGCTCTTTTCTTTCTTATGTAATCATTTATGATTTAATGAGAGCTTTTGAAATATGATATTATTATGAGAAATATTTCTTAGCAAGGTTTCTTATGCTAATTGATTTGGGTTATTTAGTGCTAAGCCCTATTCTTTTGGTTTTCTCTTTTTGCAACCTCATGTGTGCATGATGAGTTAGAATCCTTAGCCTCAGGGCATGTGTCCTTAGCTAAGTGTTATTTTATCTCATTGAGAATCCACTTGGACCTTTTCTTCCTTCTTCTTTACCAAGAGTTTGCATTGAATCCATACTCTTGCTAAAGTGGGGGCTTAATGTATTGTCCTAAAATGGAAGAACTTCCATGTTAAAAGTGTTTAGCCCTTTGAGTGATTGGTCTGGATCATTCAAGCACCTTGAATCAACTCTTTTCTCAGATCTAACTTGTTCTCCCCATTCTACTTTTCTCTGTCCCTATTTTCAGTATATTTCTGCATTTCCTAGCATTATGGATTAAGGTCCTAAGGTTTTTGACCTCAAGGTCAAAGTCCACCTCGACCCTGACCTAGGTCAGGTATGACCTTGACCCTAACCTAGGGTGGGTTCTACCTCATCCTTGACCCTGGGTCCAAAGTTTAGGATCCCATGATTTGCGGATTTCGGGTTTTAGAGATGTATGTTTTCCCACTTCCGAGTCGGCCATTTTAGGTTTCAGAATGGTAAATCCTAAAATTTCATTTAATATGGGTCCATTTCTAGGGGTTAAGGTTAATTGGGATTTAATTCCCCAATGTCAGCCTTCTCCAGAGGTTTGTGCCCTATATCACTATAAAAGGAAGCCTTCCTCTCTCATTTTCTCATCCATCATTCACATCTCCTTTTTCCATCAAGCACTCAAGTTATCAAGAAAGATCAAGAAATAATCTCATCAAGAATTTTAAAGGTACAAATGCAAAATTGTGGATCTAAGCTTGGATTTGGATACCCTTTTTCGTAAACTTCTGAGATCTACGAACAAAGTTAAGGTTGACCTACAAAATATTAATGTAGCCTTTGATCTTTTATCAGGGTCAAAGACTACCTGCTATCGGAAAGATAAAAGTTTTCTAGGTTTTCTTCGTCTCAACATTTCCATTTTGAAATAGGTTGCAGAATTGCCTGAAACTACGCACAGACATCATAAATAGATATTTTCTAGATCTGCCCTATTTTGAGGTTAGTACTTTCCTTTTGATTATTTTAGATTTCAAGAACATATTATCCATAGGGAAATATAACCTATTTTCTTCCTCTTTCATTCTCCATAGATTGATTCAATCGTGCATTAACCTTTATGTTGATCAATTTGGATCTATCCTTTGGGAATGTGGATTTAGAAGTAGATCTCATATTTCCCCCATAGATTTTAGGGTGGATACTAATTCACCCTATTCAATCACCCAATGGAGAAATGTAGAGGTCACTATGGTTAAGCCATTATGGAATCTTATTGCCCCTCACATTATCTAGAGATTATTGAAAGAACGCAATGATAGAGTGTTTAGAAACACTACCCTCCCATCAGTGGTGGCTGCAGAGAAAATTAAGAGAAGTATGATGGAGAACTACATGTCTTCCACTAGTTTAAAGATGGATTTCTCTACTAGATATCTTGTTGCTAGTACCAAATCCTCTATCCAATGGGAAAATTCTATATGGCTAGACTCCCCTCTTGGATGGATCAAAATCAACTTCGACGATGCCACGAAGGGTAACCCAGGTCCTGCAGGTTGCACTGGGCTCATAAGGGATAACATGGAAATCTACCTTGCTTCCATGGTGCTTCCCATTAATGTGCAGACTAATCATGTGGTGGAGGCTATGGCCCTCCTTCAAAATATTAAAATTATTAAAAAGGACATGCCCCCGAATGTGTGGATTGAAGGTGATTCGATGAAAATCTTAAAATAGATTAAAGATATTACCAATCCATCATGGTCAATTAAGGAAATTATTGAGGAGGCCCAGATAATCATTAACTCCTTTAAGCGGGTCAACATTTCCCACAAATTTTGGTAGGAAAATGGTATGACCAATGATTTGGCTAACTTTTCTGTTAGGGATAAGGACATTGTGACTTGGCATGATGGTAAAGATATTATGGTTGATTTGAAGGCTAAGTTGGCATATGACAAGATTCGCAACAAAAGAGAAAATTTGGAGTATCTCAAAAAGTTATGATGAAAAGACACAATTTTTTTAATATGGTTAAAAGGATTATGGAAAGCTTTGTCTTTCCTGAGATTACTGAGTGTAGACATGAGTATATTAGTGCATATTTTAAAGCTTCCATCATGGTCTACATTAGTCTACATTCTGCTACTTCTTTTGAGGTCTCCTTCTCTGAGGAAATTCTGAGTGGTGGGCTTAATCGCAGGGAGTTGAAGAATTGCATGAAGTGGAAGGAAATGGTAGAGGTCTGGGAAAAACTCAGAAAGGGTGGTCTCACCATGTATATGGAATGCCTTCATAGGTTCAAAGACAAAGCTACAAACACTTTTTTTGAGTCTTGGAAGGATTGTGTTGTGACCATTGGCGGGATGACTGTGAAAATCATTGAAGACCTTATTGCCGAGGTTTCCAGGTTGAGCCTTAAGGGCATGAAATTCTATAAAGACAAGAAATTTTCTCAAAGGGCTATCCAACACTTCGCCAAACACAAGGATGAGGCGATGAGCCTAGTGAAAGAATCTAGTGGCTGCTATGATGTTGACATCTTCAAGAATATTTGGGCAAAGGTTATGACTGCTATCATAGAGTACATTACTCTGGATGGTAAGTACAAGTGTGCTAACTCTTACCATTTTATGTTCCTTTGTCACTCTAAACACAAGATTAGGGTTTCACTGCCTTTTTATCTTCTTCATTGTCTTCACCTCAGTATAATTGACCATAGGAAGAAAGAGAAGAATCCCATTCTGCATGAGGGTCTTATTCTCCTCATTATAGAACATATCAAGAAAATGGCCATTAGTAGCCCTATTATCTCCTCGTCCAAAGCCTCTGCCTTGACCAAGGAAATGGCTAAACATATTAGGGATGGGGTTTGTAAAGAGGAGATGTCTTCTAGGAAAAAAATAAAAAATGGAAAAGAATGTCATTATGGAGACCGATTCTACTAGTGAAAGTGTCGAGGGTTATGCCTACACTATTAATTTGTCTAAGGAAGAAAGTAATACCTCTCTGTCAGTTTTGAACAATGCTTCTAGTGAGAATGATAACAAGGAGGAGGAGGCTCTTGAAGCCATGGACATTCAAAATAACTGTCTTGCCACTAATAAATGTAAGGAAGATAATAAAGAGGAGGATGTGGGAGGTCAGTCAGTCCCTATTCTGGTTAATTACGATAGCTCTGAGGAACATGATGTTTTGATTTCACCCAAGTTGGAAGTTATTATAGAATTTTAGCCTGAGAAGTTGGAGGAGACCCCTATTGCTAAGAATAAAAATGTTCCCTCTTCCTCTCGGAACATCCCCTTTGTCAAAACTATGGACATGCAAGAATAGAATGTTCAACTTTTGAAAGAAGACATGGATGAAAAAATTGATCCCCCTTTCGGTGTCCTCCAGACTGGGAAGGCAATGTCCATGTACTCATTATGCCTAATGAAATAGGTCTTTCAAGAAATCGAAAGCCTTAGTTTGAAATTTTGTTCGCTATTAGCTAAGGTTGATTCCCTGCAGAAGAATCTGGTGAATGGTTTAGAGGGGTTGGAGGGAAAGAAGGACATTTCTAGACAGAAGAATATGGAGGATATGCAAGATAAGATTGACAACCTGAAGAAAGCATTGAAGAAGCATATGTTGGATAACAACTAGTTCACAGGGTCAGCTATGGAATATTTCATATCGATCAAAGAAGAGCTAGATGTTGGTTCCCCTACCAAGAAGCCTGATGATGACAATGATGATGCAGGTGATGAGAGTCCTGGTAAACGCACTCCATCTACTAAAAGGAAGAAGATCTAGGATAGGATCCTCGAGCTTTCTTACTTCAATGTGGCCATCAAGAAGATTTCAAAGGTGAAAAAAGAAGTGGAGGAGACTTGTATGGAGTGTACCTAAGTTCTCCTACCCTCATATCTCAGTGTTTCTTTTTTTTTTAGGTTTTCTTGGTTGTTGGTGGGGTTACCGATTTCTAGTTTTTTGCTTTTTTGCTGCTTCTAGGTTTGACGGATTGGTTTCCAGTCCTATTCCTTTTTTCTAAACTTTAGTGTTGTTATCTTTTGTGCTTAGCTTGTAAGGGGTTTTGAGCTCCCCCAAAACCTATTTTTTCCTACAATCAAAAACAAGATCATCAAACCTAGTTATCATTAAACCTAGTAATTTTATCCCATTCTTTTGATAGAATGTTAATAGAGAATTTTTAATCTTCATTATCCTCATCACACTATTCTTCCTCACTAATCTAGTCCTTTTTCTGCATCTTCACAACTTTCTTCAACCTATTCTTACTAGTCACAACTCTAAATAGGGCCTTCTTCATAATGCAATCAATTACCATATAGAGAGAAATAATGGAATTATTGAATTGATTTTTTTTATTCACATACAACATAATAAAAACTTCAAGGGAATTAATTCTTATTTTTAATTCATAAATCTAAGCCTAGAGTCTAGAAGGAGCTCTTTTCTTATCCTCAACAAGGTTTAATGTAAAACATTATCTAGGGGTTCATTACTAGTTTGGATGGGAGAGTTACACAACATATTTACCATATCCTTCAAATAATTTAGGTTCACAATAATCTCCATTAAATTTTATTTCTCCTCTTTCTCATCTTCTTTAGCCTCGACAACATATTTGTCATCATCTATGTTCTCAATAGATTCCCCTTCCTCTTCAGCTTCATACCTCACATCTGTCTCAGGGAAAATTTCCTCTTCATTCTTCTTACCATTTTTTGTTTTCCTAAGGAGATGGGAAGACCTTCTCTCTCCTAAGCTACCATAATTAAATGTTCTTACATAATTTTAGTTTCCTCATTCTTGTCCTCCTCATTATCAATGTCGATAGAAGGGCTTACTCTTTTCACCTTTTTTTTTTTTTTTCTTTTTTTGGCCTTTGAAGGGATGGGTTTGGTAGTATAAACTTTCATTTCCTAGGGCACATGGTGCCAACCAATAATTGTTTATGGGGTATTTTCTCCTCTAGGGTTTTAGTATTTACTATCTTCTTTTTCCTAGAAGGGTTGGCTTTCTAACAACTAGGGTTATATTTATCAATAAGAGGGTTGGTTTCTAAAATTTTAATCTTGATGGTGCTCTTGGGAAAATTTATAGTGTGGATTCATTCATGCTAAGGGTAAGAGAGAACATAACTCTTCAATGGGGATTTTTCAAGTTCATGCTAATAAAAGGCATAAATCAAGCCTTGTTAGAGCGAGTGAAAAGTACATTTGAAAATTGACATGAGGAGGAAGGAGGCTGGGGCCAAAGGTACACCTAATTACCAACATTCCCCCAAGATCAACACTTGGAATAAATAACACAAGACTTGGAGAGAGAGAGAGAGATTGAAGAAAACTTAATTTATTGTTCATCACGAAACTTCATACATGTTAGGTTGTAAGGTCTTCTCGGTTATAACCAATACAATTAGAATTCAAATACAAATAGTCCTCATACATGAAAAGATCTTCCAACCTTTTGATTCTATGTCTCAAATCCCCGTATGATCTAAAACATACTAATCTATTTATACAACAAGCTACCAATAAAATAGGTTGGCTTTAAGATCCATTAGATCCATAATTGGAGAAAGGGAAAACCCAGATTTAGGTCCACATGCTTCCCAATGATCAATACAACCATTAACTTCATGACCAAAATTAAGTGCACACATCGGCCTTGAAAAAGATCCAAAATAAACCACTTGGAGAGACTGACTACCAAGAAATGAAAACTAACTCAGTGAACAACTGAACTGAGCAGCAACTGAGCCTCATTGATGGAAATAAGAATACTTCAATAAGAGCTCAAAAGAAGCTACCAAGCACATCTAACTTGACCTTAACATGTTTTTGGTGATACAAAATTTCTAGGAGCCTAATATGCTCCTGCATCAGAAATGTTGGTGCTTAGGGAGGAATAGAGGAAGAAGGAGATATTAATCCTATGGTCATATCTCAAGTGATTCAAGATGTGAAAGTGATACCCATGGAAGGTAGTTTACCTACATCCTAGGGTAAATTATTTAATAATAGAATATAAATATAATATATAAATGGGGTAGAGATAGCCTATCATACCCATTTTTTGTTTGCCAGGACAACCAATTTCTCCCCTTTCTGATAGAATGCTTCATGTAGAATCTGTAATCACCTAAACTCTTCCTCTGCACTTTGTCTCCTTATTTTAGACCCATAGCTTCAGTAATAAGCTCGTGGGTCATATAAAATTTTATGTTCTCTATTAGAATATTTCCCTAGTGCTATAAATTACCAAAATTCATGGATAAGGTGGTATTATAGCCCTTCATAGCTTTGAAATATAATGTCATCTCACCTTTGTTGAAAATATCCCTAATCTCATCGATCTGTAATAGTTCCTGATAAGATCTTTTGTATCCAAATGCTTCAAAGGGCCCCCATAATTTTAATCTCAAATAGAATCAAGCTCTAAGCGATGGACATAAGAGGCCCACTTCTACCCGGATCTATAAAAAAACATAACCCCTTCTTTCTTCTTATTATAATGATAATGAATTTTCCTTAACACTAGACAATTATGTTTTTTGGCAAAAGTGGAAATACTTTATATCATACCCCCAAAATAATAACATAGTTTCTTTGACTTCTATGAAATATTTGGAACTAATTTTTTGAACTATTGACATGATCTCTCACATCACAAGAACCTTTAAAGAAGTGATTTCATAAAAAATATCTCACCCATCATAAATGTAGAAATGTAATGATCCCTTTTTGGACCCTTTTCTTGATTTGTTCTAAAATTCCCCTTTTTGGATTTGAATCATACTTAGAGATTTTAATCAACAACTATCATGCATCATTAAGCATTCAAATCATATTATGTTAATAATAATCTCTAAATCATAATATATACTTAAACTCTAATTCCTTACTTCACTTCTAACCATAGATCTTAAGAAAGACAGTAGATTTATTGTGTTAGGATGCATGCACAGTCTACAAGTGGATTCCCTCAAGGTTCTACCTATCTCGAGATCTTTCCATCATGTGACCAATTTACCCGCCTCTTCCTATACACACTCCCTATCCCCTTAATAGTGATTACTAAGTTATTAAGGAATTGACCAAGTATATATATATATATATATATATATATATATATATATATATATATATATATATATATATATATATATATATATATATATATATATATATATATATATATATATATATATATATATATATATATATATATATATATATATATATATATATATATATATATATATATATATATATATATATATATATATATATATATATATATATATATATATATATATATATATATATATATATATATATATATATATATATAATTCATATTACAAAAATATAAATAAATATATACATAACAAAATTGATATATAATTTCATTCTTATTAACATATATAAACTGTATATATAATTTTGATTATCAATAATAATATATATATATAGAATTCTGATTATTAATAATTAAACATATTTAATATATATAAATTTTACTTTAAATATATTTATTATACAACATAAATAATTGTATCTTTTTAATATCTATGTATATAAATCTACCTCCTCCATATTATTTCATCATCGAAGTATATAAGTTTCTCTAGTATATAGTATTCCCTCCTTATATAATATATATTTCTTAGTCTTTTGAAGCTATCCATTTTATATTATAATATTATTTTATCTTTCATTCCATGACTATTCATCTTTTCTCAGAATATATATATTTGTTTTCTTCCCTTGAGTTCTTCCTACATTTCCTCCTTTATTTCCTGCTTTATTTTCTCCTTTATTTTCTCCTTCATTTTCTCTTATATTATTATCTCCCAAGTTTTCCACATTATTTCTTAATATTTCTTCCTTTTCCCTCCATGATATAATGTCACATCTTTTGAATTATAGTATTAGTATTAATAATTTGTCACGTCTTTTGAATTATAGTATTAGTATTAGTATTAATAATGGAGATCTATACTTTTAGCCTTAGTATCTCTTATCATTCCTTTCATCGGGATATATTAAAAGTATGATAATTATTCATAGGACTATCCTTGTTATTTGACATACAATTCAAATATTTTTGGTTAATGCAATTGCCTCCTAAGAGAAATCCTCGGACATAATCTCCCATATATTAATAAGGTACATCGATATCTTCATAAATTTAATTTCCAAATCTATCTCCCCTCTTATTAGCAAGAATCTCTTTGAGTTTTTTAGGTCATTGATCATACTTCATAAAGTATCAGTCCTTATGGTTTAGGCTAATATTACCCATGATATCTGTAGGCTCGTTTACCATATGTTGTTATATACTATGATATTAATAAACTGAAGAGGGGGTGTGTATCGTCACAAACATTTTTATTTTTATATTTGATTTATCCTGAGGTTGTTACATTATTCACCTTCTTTTTTTGTTCTTTTCTTATAGGAATTAATGAGAGAACATAAGAAATGTAAAATACAATTAAATGATATTGTCCATCTTTCATGGACCATAAGTTTCTCTATCTATTGCATTTACTATATGCATGCTTGAGATGTTACATACATTATAATCCTAATTCATATTTATAAATACATAAGAACCTCAAAGTTTGGAGCAATGTAATGTTAAAAAAATACATCATCAATTGAATTTCTATATTCTATATGTGCCTTTTTCTAAGAAATAATCTAGTACAATTATATATCTATAAACAAGTATTTTTATGCATCATCTAGTCTGTGTACTTACCATTTATTAACACCTAGTGACAAAACAAAGGTGAATGCTTTGATAATAATTTATTGATATGATGCAAGGTTTTATAGAGAAGTGGGTACTTAAGAAATAGATATAACTTCACAATAATGTATGCATAACTAACAATGTAACAACAATTTATATTTTTATTAACATTTCTCCCCTTATCCCATGTTCCTCTATTTTTGTTTCTAATGTTATTTTGTTGTCCCCTTGTTGGTTCATTGCTGGTTTCTTTTTCCTAGATTGTTATTCTATTGAAGGGTTTTAGGTCCCTTGAAAACATATTTTCCTTTAATGAAAAAATATTTACCCCCTTATTATATTGATATCGAAATGATCAAACATCAAATTCACCTTACTTTAGGGATCCCACCTTAATGCTTGCAAAAGAAAATTATTGAATACACATATAAATATATCTTTTAAAAATATTTCCTTGAATAATCAAATCTTGAATCAAGTGGAAGCTCCCAAAGTTGCCTCGTGACCCTCATAAATTTGTAGCACCAAGCTAAATCATTGAGTTCATAGTCCCAAAATCTCAAATCATAAACAACAAATCATTATAGGCAAAAATCCTCAAAATTATCTCTTAACACTCACGAGGGTGATAATTTTCAGCTATAGACTTGTGAATCTTTTGGGAAACTATCAATACTTGAGATCTTCATCAAACCACAAACCCATCTCTAAATCTTAACCTGCACAATACATGTATTCTTCAAATTTGTCAGCATCGTCTTGAAGGAAGTATCTATCTTGAGATGGTAGAAATCCTCCATCCTCTACTATCTCCAACCTCCGAAAAGAACTTGCTACACTTTGTCCTCCAAAAATAACACTAGAGGATGTAATACAACTCTCAAGAACCCAATTAAAATATTCAAAGGATGCTTTAAAATAAGTTTTTTCCGAAGATCATCATAGACAACCCTAGTGATATGAAATTGTGTCCCGATGAAAAATATTCTCTATTACAATTTTAAATTTTTAATAATAAATTCCCCCTTCAAAACACACTCTTCACATTAAATTAGTAGTAGTATCAATTGATAATGTATTGTAATATCACTAATACACCTTTGTTTTAGTTCCATAACTTCCAAAGTCTACTACTCCAAAATATTTTGAAAAATATAAATAAATATTTTCTAATAAATCTCTTAATTTTTTAACACTTGAATAAAATTCTCTCCTTTTAACATAACATTTGATATAAAACATCCCTAGTCGAACAAATTCAAACCATCGAAAATTATTAAACTTAAAATATATTTTGTAATGAGAAAATATTTTTTATACGAAAGAAAACATATAGTAGATTCCTTCCAATCCTCTGCTCACCACACACAATCTTCATAACCACTTGGAATATTTCTTAACACCATAAGATTGATAAAAATTTAATTATAACTAACTTTCAAAACTGTCGATCTTTTCCACTCTTGCGAAAGGGTTTATCTAAGCCTAATGCAATAATTCTTTATCATTAAAAACACTATAATAAATAATCATCGGTCGCATTCCAAACATCCTGCATGAGCGAAAATATCCCCAGTGCATACGATATACATAACTTCTTTATTTCTTACAAGAAGGCACTATAAATGTAATAGTGAGCGATAGTGCGCTTTGCCACTGCTTAGTTTACACCAAGTTTAGTGTTTCCTTGGTATGGATGGGATACAAAAATCTAAATTCGGTATCATACAATCCCTCAACTTCAATCCAGGAGCTATTTGATTGCTTGTGATGCCTAGCGATTCCCCTAATTTTCACTAGTTGTACTTCAGCAGAAGTACCCTAGTGCCTCTATCAGCCTCAAAAATTGCTTTTACGGGTGGAAACCAGAGATTATTTCATAGGATCTTCCATCACCCATACTCACTGTAACTTCAAAAATAATTGCATACAAAGAGGTACTGAGGAGTTAAGAGAATTCGCTCATACCTTACGACAAATTAGAGGTGAATGCTTTTATAATAATTTAGTCATATGATGCAAGGTTTATACAACATTGGGAAGTTGAGAAGTTAATGAAACTACAAACTAATGTATGGATAACGAACAATGTAATTTTAGTTTACGTATTTGCTAACACCTAGCCCCTATGCCCTTTCCTTATAATTTTTTATGTGCTTATAATCCTGTTTTGATTGCATTATATATTTGAATATCATCTACTGTCCCAATATTAAATTGAGAATCTCTCTTTGAAATACAATGAACCTTGAGATCATCATAGAATTTTTTTATTGTGTCGTAGTCTTTTCATTCAGATTTAAAAGATAAAATCTAGACACACACTAGCGTTCAAGTTTGCTAATACAAAGTGGGATTACAAGCACACACTAGGTTTGAAATGACAAAGTCAACCAACCACAAAGCAAATGAGAATAATTTTACTATGATGCTCAGAATTTTGACTTCCACTCTTTTGGTTGCAAAACTTAATTTATTGGACTGTATTACTATTTTCTTATAAAATCATAAACATATTAATAAATTGTAAAAATTTCTTGTACACTATTTAATAATTTATTTTTTAATATAAATCTTTATTATTTTGGATTATTTATGATAAAATATAAATTTATAGAAAAATTTTAAATGGTATTTATTAATGTTTCTAAATTTTAAAATATTTTAATATGAATTTAGAAACTAGTTATTATTCATAATTGTTAAGTGATCTAATATACATGTTTCTATTTAGTTTATTATATATCTAGATAATTTAGAATTATATGAACATAAAAATTAGTCAATTTAAGATTTTTACACCTATAATAATGTCTTAAAATAGTAATTATTTGTATTACTTTATTTAAAGAAAATATTTATTTTATTTTATATGTATTACTAATTAAATTGACTAAAAAGTTTTGACAATAAATATTTTTCTTAAAATGTAAAATGAAAGGCCTTAAAAAACCAATCTGTAAATTAAAAAAATCATATAGCAGGTAGGTGTGACTATCAAATTAGAGATCTGATTTCAACAATTACAAATTAGCAACTATCCGTCTCACCTTTTATTTGGACATTTTGGTACACCTTTACAAAAATATGCTGATGTAACTAGGCAACTTACCAAATAAGGTGATTAAAAATTGAGAGTGATTTGAAATTTCTACATAAGTTTTTGGGAAGTGCAAAATTAAGATGTTCAACTACTAGATTGTTTCTTCTTCCAAAGACAATATTTTTAATTTAACATATGTTAATTAACAGAATTTTAGAAAACAATTGCCTTAATGAGACCATTCATCGTTAGCTGTTTTGTATGCTTTGCAGTGTAAACCCATTAGATTCCGATAAATGGTATGATTCTATTTCACCAAAATCCCCTTCAAGCAAACAACTAATTTCAGTCAAATGGTATACTAGCTATGAGTTTACGTTCGATGCCAAACCATTTTCTGTTTATCCGGTTGGATGAAAGATTTACAGATATATTAACATTAAAATCCAACATTGACACACATACACAGTAACTAAAATCTCAATCAAGTGGCCCACACTAAAACCATTGCTGTTTACTACTAATGTCTTGGATGGAAACACAGAGAAAGTGAAAGATAAGAGATATCTTTTATTTTTATTGCGTACCAGTTCTGTATGTCCACATCGTGGAAGGCTCCTGCTGGAAATCCAAAACTACTCAATGACGACTGTTGCTAAAAATGATTAAATCCACCACTGTTTACCGTGTCAAAAATGCTACTATGATAATCAATATGCTCCGCTATAGCATGGTAACTCGTGGGAAATTCAGGTAGCGTTGACGATGAATCTCTGAGAGTACTCAAGAAATCCAAGTTTTCTAAAGCACCCATTGGTTCAGAAAAACCATCAGACACTTGCAATCCGCCTTCCTCCATATCTAATGAGCCTCTCTCCATTGCTGCAGATTGAGGGTAATCCTTTTCGCTAACCTGCTTTGGGAAAGAATTCTCATCAACGGGTACCAGCAAGACGTTGGAGTGATTCGCCGCAGATTGATCTCGGACTTTACTCTTCTTCTTCTTTGATCCGACTGTACCAGTCGTCTTCTTCGCCGCCGGTTTCTTTCCGGTATGTTTCTGGACTAGGGCCAGAAAATCGGCTGGATCGGTTTTGAAAATCTGAACAGAGGGAATTCGCAAAGTTCGAATGATGGGGATAACTCTAGTGCTTGAAATTGAAGGAGCGCTGATTTTAGATATAATGTGAGAAGGCTTGGCGGGGTCAAGCATTGTCTCGGGACTGCCTGATTGCTTATCGGTAGTTTTCATCCCTTTTTCCCTTTACTTGCTGCAATCAATGTTCTTATAATCGCTCGAATGAGTTACTTAGAACGAACTTTCATCCACATCGTAAGCCAATTAAACTTGGCAAAAAAAAAAGTTTAAAACAGGAGTAAAAACAGAGACAGAAAGGCTGAAGAAAACACTGCAATAACTTGGGCGAGATCAAGGAAAGAATCTGATGAGTGATGGCGTAGAACAATCTGCTTTATAGGAGTGGCTGATAAGGAAGATTCAATGAATAATCACAGTTACTTCGTCTCAATTTTCCTGAGTTTTGCTTGGTTACTGCATTGAAGCTTCTAGACAGCATACAAATTTGTCTTACATCAATTGTTCCACCTGCCTCGAGATATCACATGTTATATGTAACCGAATATTTTATCCGACGTTGCTGTTCTGGAACTGTACTAATTGTGGCTATGTAGGGCCATACACAAGTTGACCAAGAAATAGGACTAACTGGCTATGTGGTAGCGTTGTTCGTCTTTCTTTTTCCTGCTTGTTGAAGTATTAAAATGTTATGCTAGATCGAAAAAATCGTATCGTATCAGAAGGGATTTTATTCATCAAGATTTCTCTAAGATTCCCTCTTTGGTCGAAGATTGCATATTCCCTCTCTGTAGGTAGACCACGTGCAGGCAATAATAAGACAGAGAATGCTATATATGAATTTAGATTTCAGATTTGACAATACCATTGCAAATGAGAATGTTTCGCCCCAGTATCACCAACATTCATTGAATTTGGAAAAGAAGATTTCGTTATTCATCTATTTTTCTCATACAGAGATTAGAATATTTGTCCATAATACAATTAAGGGATGTATTATAAATCATTTACGTGAAAGTCAATAAAAGATGTTAAATCACATTTAGAAAATGATGCATCCTAAATATTTCTGTGGAGAGCCAGCGTCGACGTGACATTCCAGACCAGGTTGCTGTGTGAAAGGATTTGTACGAGGGCAAAGTGTGAAGCTCACATCAGTCCGAGATTATTAGATTAGTTGTAGAGAAGGAAAGTTCTAGTTTACGTAATCTAGAAAATGGTACCATACTCTTTTCAATTGTGTTAAATATTGTTTTTGATTACGTAAAATAGGTTTTATAGGGTTCCTAAAACCCAATACATCTTAAAATAAAGCATTAAAGTTCAAGTCTTAAGATAACAAAAACAAAAAGATGAAACATGCCACAGGCAGGCCAAGAGAAAATTCACCGCAAAAATAGAACACGCAAAACAGGAAAAAGCAGAGATAGGAAAAAAGCAACAAGAAGAAAGGTCAAGCTTGATTCCTGAGCATAGCGGCCACATTGGTCTCGAGAAGCTCCATCTTCTCTGCCGCCTCCTTGATCTTGTGGATATTGTTGGAGTCTTCTTTGTCCTTCTTCTTCTTGGACCTGTTCCTTATTCTTTTTCCACGACCTTCATTGGGCTTCTCATTTTTTTCCTCTTTAATTATCTGCACTTCTTTCCCATCCGACTTTTCTTCCATTTTTTCAATGAGCATTTTGATGTGCTCGTTTGAGGTCTTCAAGATGTTGAAGTTGTACTATGCACTTCCTTTGAGGGTTTCCTCAAGGCTCTTCATCTCTTGCTCCATCTTGTTAACCCTTGAGTCAAGTTGAAGAAACTCCTCAGTTACATTGTGAACCTTGTTGTTGTCGATACCTTGGATTTTATTCTTGAGGTCTCCCAGTTTGTGATAGAGCCATTTAATTGACATGAATTGATCCAACATACCATTCTTAGCATTATTGAGAAGGTTTAGCTCCATTTCTCTAGCCTTGTCACTGAGGACGATTAGGGTCGGGTCAATCAGATCTTCTTTCTAGATTATACCAAACTCATCCTCAATAATTTTGGGATTCACTGCTTCCCTAATGATCCCCATCTTCACAGTGTTCATGTTGAAGTTACGCCAAAAAATTTTTCCCCTTGCTAGAGTCATCGCTGTGATACTACTCTGTGGTCTAGTTCTTATAATTTGAATAGTCATGGGGGTTTTGGGGACTGAGTTGAGGGGTCATCCAGGTAGTCATCAAGAACCTCAATTTTTGGGTCCTGAAACTTCTCATGGGTACCAGAAGTCGGAGGGGGAGTGTTTCCATCACTGATAGCCAGATCTATTGATAGTTGGCCAGAGCATCCCCCCCTTCAATTAATGTTTTTTCTTGTGGCTTGCTCTCTATTCTTCTTGACCTCTCCTTTGGAGTTATCTTCCTCTTCATCAGTGTTCATCTCTTCCACATTTTCATTATACTCCTTTTCTGAGGTGATCTCCATTCTTGCCTATTTTTTGTGGGGTTTTTCCTTTTTGACAGAACTCGTAATTTTTTTCTTAGAAGAAGAGCCTTGTTTCTGCTTTTTGACCTTTTCATCCTCTTGGTCCTCCAATTGTAATCCCACAGTGTCCTCTAAGTCTGAGTAAATATTGTTGATACAATAAGGTTTACGTAGTTAATTGGAGGATAAGGTAAATAGGTTATGTCAATCGAGATTAATGTTATATGGATATATAATTTGAGTGATTTATGAATGATCTATTTTTAAGGTTTGTAGATGATTAATTATTTGTTTGTTTTATTTTAGTTATTAAAAAATAATTTATTTAATTAATTTGAATTAAAATTTTATTAATTTAAATATTTTTATGAATAAATTATGGGTTTTGGGAGTATTCTTATACTATATTATTATAAAACTAAAATTTATATTTCTTGAATTTTACTAAATTATGAAATTAAACAAATTAATTATATCTTGTACTTACAAAATTCTTGGTAGTTTTTTTTACAAAAATACAAGAGAGAAGAAAACACATAAGATTTTCAGAATTGCAATCCTTCTTTATTATTTTTTGCCATTTTTGGTAATTTTTAAAACAACTCGAAAAAAGCTATTTTTTTCCATGAAGCTTCCTAAAACTAAGGTAAGATGAATTGTCAACTAACCTTCGAAATTGGAAACAATATTTCTAATTTATTATAAAATACAACTTTCCAATAGAAAACTAAATAACACACTAAAATCTTAAAAAGCACCTAAAAGCTCTTGCATCATTCTCCTCTGGTTGAAAGAACGCAACTCCTGCAAGTTATTTTTGAATACATGCTTCTTGTCTAGATCTAATCATTCTCATTATACTGGATATTTATTGTATTATCCCAGAGAAGAGAAAATTGAATCCCTCTTGAATGCAAGTCTACTCCTTTTTCCTGGTCTTCCAATTGGTTGACAATGTGTCCTCATATTTACAAGTACCCTTGGGTCCTTCTTCCTCTTCTTTTTCTTAACCCATATCCTATTCAACACTAGGTCAACTTTTAGATTCCAAAAGTCTATTTCTTGTGTATATACTTCAATAGCATCATTGTTTATGTCTTCATCATGTAATATAGCATCATACTCTCCATTTCCATAATTTTCATTATACTTTTGATAATATGAAAATGGATCATTAAAAAACAAATCAACAACATCTTCACTAGCAACCTTATTATCAGTAGGCCTCTCCACTTGCTCAATTTGAACATCAAATTCAAATAATTGAAAATGAGAGGAAGACTCATCTACAACTGTGTTTACTTTGTCTTCTTCAATTCTTGATGTCAAAATAGTCATAGGTATACTCACCATTTCATTTTCTACCGCTTCCTCTATTATTTTTGTCATTTCTTTCATTTTCCTCTTTTGAATACTCTTTCTAACAAGCCATGTGATCTTCTTCTTAACTGGTAGCTGTCATTTTTGCATCTCTAGGGAAAATCTTGTTGCCAACTCTTTTAAGGCTTCATCCAACCTTTGTAACTCCTGGTTAAAATTTTCTAAACTTTCGTTGACATCTTCCTTCTTCTTAATAGTTTTGTCTTTCATCTTCTTCTTTTTTTTGTTTCTTCTATAGTGAGCCCTCACTCTACAAGCATCTCTTCAACAAATTTATCTCTTCAAGCAAGTCCCTTTAACCTTGCTTCCACTTTGTCTTTTGTCTCACCTAGGTATTTTATCTTCTCTACCTAGTCTCTTGGCATCCAAATTCTCTCTTCAACCTACACAAACAAAACCACACAAACACTACACGCTCTTTCCCAGATCTTCTGCGCTCTGATACCAGATGATACAGCTAAAATTCCTTTAACAATTTACAAAAATACAAGAGAGAAAAAAACACATAAGATTTTCAAAATTGAAATCCTTCTTCATTATTCTTCCAACTAACCTCTTATGCTACAATGAGAGAAAACACTAATTTAAGTACAAATCCAAAATTACCCTTTTTGGCAGTTTTTTTCATAAAACTATTTTTTGCCATTTTTAATAATTTTTAAAACAACTCAAAAAAAGCTTTATTTTTCTGTGAAGCTTCCTGAAACTAAGATAAGATGAACTACCAACTAACCTTCGAAATTGGAAATAATATTTCTAATTTACTATAAGAAATGACTTTCTAATAAAAAACTAAATAAAACACTAAAATCTTTAAAAGCCACTAAAAGCTCCTGCATCACAAAATGATCCAAGAAATAGTACTAAATTGAGCTATGAAGGCTATCAAAATATAGTAATTTACTAAACCCAAAGGGAGGGGGGAGACCTTCTCAACCTAATTTTGCATAAAATGGATGGATTGTATGAGTGATTTATATTGCAAAACAACAAGAGAGCCCTTTAACTAAAACCTCCAACACTTGTCACCAATACATTTCTTTGAAAACTATAGTCTATAACGAAATTGAAGACTAAGACAAGAGAAGGAGAAAACTGAGAGACCGAGACACTATACTAATGAGAAAAACATATTTGCAGCAACAAGGGCATGAAAGAGAGAAGATATAATGAAAATTGCATAAATAAAATGAATTAAGATGTTTTTAGATGCAAGTCCCCTAGTTCCTACTGAAAACCAATCCCCTTGAACTAGGCAACTTGGAAAGTTGACAAAACATCTCAAACATAGTCTTAATTAGAAAAAGATGATCTCATTTGAGCCAATTCAGATCTTAGAAATTGAAGGTAGCCACTCTAGAAAATAGTCATCCAAGTTGTTGATTGTGTTATTCAAAATCCCTCTCTTGAAAGAGAGGTAAATTAGTCTAAAGGTTTTCAAAGGCCCACTCATAGACACATTAGAATAGGTCTTAGAATATTACAAGAATCTACACAAGGTTCACCTTTTCTAGTTTGATAGAAGATGACTAAAAAAATATTTGATGGACTCATACTTGCTATGTGAATTTTTGTTTTTTAAAATTTTCAAATATATGATACTTGCAAGAATAATTAATTCTAAAACAACTAATTGTAATCTAATTCATATTGAACTAGTTTCTGATTTCAAGAAAATTTAAAAGATGATTTGGTTACAAGAGATTTAAAGAAAGAAAATAATGTGATAATATTATACCAAAAAATTAGTGTAAGTCAATTAAGGAAAAAACTGATATATATACCAATGCAACTAATATCAAGAGCTAATATAATCTAATGAAGTAAACTAGAAATCTAAAGAAATTTCTCTTAATTAATGTCTCATTATCATCTATCTCCAAAGATCTTATTGATCATTATATTGTGGCCTCAGATGCACTTGCAATCATGAAGATGACAATACGGAGAGTTAGATTTAAAATACTATGAAATGCATGGATTTAAATTGTAATATATACAATGATATGCCACTCAAATACATGGTTTAACATGATAACGTGAGAGATATGATGTAACAAATTAAGACATTATGAAGTTAATTAACAAGATATGGATTGACATGTTTTCTAATATCTATGCAAATGCCCATGAAGCTATGAACATGAAGCTAACTAAAATGAAGCACAATGCAAGAAAGATAAGATAATGCAACTAAATGGAATTAAATACTAAAATTAGGTAGCTAAGATAATGAAGCTAACGAGATCAAATTGAAGACTAAGTTAGGTAGATGAAAATTCTCCACAATGCACTCTATTTATAAGTCTTTCCATGGCTGGAGCCTGGGTGGAAAGAACTCTATTTGTAGAAATCAAGGGCCAAGATAAAGCTGGGTGGAGAAAATAATGTAAAATGTTCCCTCTCATACCAAAAAGGAGCCAAGTGAATGATGCATGGGAAGAAAGAAGATATGTGTCCAAATGGTTGGAATAACGCCAATACGGTGGACATGTAGTCAATAATAGTTGATGATAAATTAAAAAAAAGGATAACTTAAAGTATTTAATTATCTTTGTCATATGATAAGGTGGAAAAGAATTATGAAGGATGAGGTGGAAAATGAATTAATTTGACTTTATGATAGGAGGAAATTAATGCTATAAACTATACAAATAAACTAATGAATTTGTTTATGAACTATAATAAAAGAGAACTATTAATTAAATAACTTATATTTAATTAAGTCTCTCAAGTTAATTTTTAAGTGTGGCCTCCAGAAAGAAGTTAGTCCATGTTTTGGACAAAAAGTGGAACCTTTTTCCCTATTTTAAAGAATTCATCCCGATTGACCTAAATATTTGAAGTACTTAAAATTGAATCTTTCAAAAGGTAACTAATTTAATAATTTACTATTGAAATTCTAGTTTCTAAATATGTAATTTATATTTATACCCAGATAATAAAAATTGATTTTTACCATGTGTTTGAAAAAACCACTATTTGAAACTCACTATTTCAGGACCTTATATGCTCGTGTATGATAACCATACTTTTACCTAAATGAAAGTATTTTGTTGAGTCCTTTTGGTATATGATTTATAAGACACATAGGATTTATGAGAATATATTTTGTAATTTTATTTTGAATATTATTTTTTCTACTACTTTTCTATTAGGCATGATTTATGTTTTGAAAACCTCTCATGTATGACAAAGATAACTTGATCTAAACTCATCATTTTTCAAATTTTATATTTTTCAAAGTTATAAGAGTTTTCTTTATTTTGATGTCATATAATTTTATTCCCCCCCAAAAAGATAAAATTGAAGTAATTACAAAAATAGATAAACCTATTATTTCACACTTTTGTACCTATTTTATTAGAAATTATTTAAAAAATAGAAAAATTAGTCTAACTAAACCAAAATTTTATATTTTAAATTTATGCATCCATAGCTATAATGGGTTTTACATTTTTCAAAAAATTCCCTAGAAAACATCTTCCACCAAAAGTACGTTTCACACACAAAAAGTTTCGCTATAAGTGGACTCAACTTCTCGCACTTACTCGTGTATACATTTTACCCCTCTTTAAAATAATGTGTTCGCTACATATTGATTCAAAGAAAATTTAATTTTAACCCCAGACCCTAAAAAATAATATGATAGCTATAGCCATGCCCCCTTGGGAGGTGAATAAGGAAAAATTTGCAATTTTAGATCATTTCTCAATTTTTTGAAATTTTTAAGACTATTTTAAAACTTTTCAAAATTTTCAAGTTTTTAATTATTTTTTTAATTGATATCCTGATAAAAATGATGAAAATTATAGGCCCTATTGAATTAGATTTTTCAAGATTAAAAATAAGTTAATTCTACTTAATTGCCATGAAGGAAAAAGGGCATATAAGGGGTAAAAAATGTTAATTTAGCCTCATTAGCACTTACCACTTTGAGAGAATTACCTTTATTGAGATAGTATCCCTTTGAGAGAATAATGATGGTCATGCATGCTAGACACATATTCAAGCGGGTTCATCAGTTTGAGTGGTCTTAGGTATATGCACCTCCAGTATGTACCCTATAATCCTTCATTTTCTATTTTCTATTTTATTTTTCACATGTTTTTAGTATTTTTAAAATGTTATAGTGCGGTTTAGCATATATAATATGCAAATTAGTGTATTTCTTTTGGGCATATTATGGGATTTGATTTCTATTTTAGTGTAAATGTGATTTAGACTAGTGCATATGATGTCTGTTTTAGTGTAAATATAGGATAGGATAGTGTATTTGTGTTTTAACACAAATGATAGAAGTTTTAGCACATCTATTGATTAGAGTAGTACATATGTCTGTTTAGCACAAATACTAGGTTAAATATCACATTCATTGAATATAATAGTTCATATAATATTTTAGTGCATAACCTGTATAGATTTGTGCATGTACATTATAGGGTAAATTTTTCTCATGTTTCATAATCAATCAATGAATTTTGATGATCGATTTGATTATTTTGATAGATAATGTTATGTTTTACTTCTTGATAGTTGAGATTAAACAATAGACACATAAAGAGATTGATTGAAATCTCTAATGAGATGATTAGATAGATTGATAAATTAGATATTCAAGATTGAATGATTGATTGATTGATGGTTGAATTTTTTATACCTTTGGAACATAAGATTGGTTGGATGTATTGATGGCTTAGGGTTTGTATGCCTACACATTTTTTATGATTGTTCATTTCTCACAGGAAGATCTTGATACCATTGATGCATGTAGCTGAGGTCTTCTCTTTGATATGCCCTAGTATAGAGTTAATAAGGGTCTATTCATATCATTATATGAGAGGTAGCATAGCGACCACAACATATTTTATTTGCCTACTAGTGAGATGATAGTGACACTAGAGGATGTCCACAAGATTTTGAGGATCATAGTGACAGGGGATTTTTTATGTATGATCTCAAGGATTAGGGAGGAAGTGATACATTGATGAGGATTTTTTTGTGATGATACAATCTATGGTCATGATGTGCCACGATAGGACATGGTGGATATATATGAGCCACTTCTATTTTTTCAAGTTGGATTGATTGGATTCTTCTTCTACCCAAATAGGAGATGGCATGCTTTATCTATTGGTTGGTGCCGAGTTTTGGAGATCATGCTTATCATGGGTGTCTAATATAATTGGGGATCATGCATGTTATCTTATTTGTCTCGTGATCTACATCAAATAGTTTGTGATGGAAATATAAGTTTTTCTATTAGAGTTATGTTGTTACAGATTTAGGTATAGGATCATATTCCCACTACACATCCACTAGCAAAGAGAGACCAACTAGCATGGAGGCCTTATATTTATGCTTATTCAAGTTTAGTTTTCTAGGGTAGGCTAGGGAAGATTCAGTACTGGCACCAAAATTTAGAGGACCTAGATACTGTTGTTTTGAGAACATATTTAGATTGTGCACCTTGGCAATAGGATGCCTAGGAGGTACGCTATGTTTTTTCATCTTAACATTTGATGGGCCACACTCCATATGTTATTGAGAGATTTATCATTTCCAACTTTTTAAGATAGTATGGAAAGGTACAGGGGATGTCATAAGGGAAAGAATTGTATCCACAAACATAAAAGGAGAGATTAGATTTTTTCCCCTTGAATTATTAGGAGACAATATTCTCAAAGAACATTCCACTTGGAGCTTAGTCTTGGGACCTGTATAACACTTTCTTAGATAGTGGCATGATTACAGTACTCTTAGAATTTCATAAAACATTTGTTTCCCATATAGATATGTCTTGATGATTCGATACTATATTTTGATGATGAGGATCAGGCACAACCAACGATATGCAGGATGAGTGGGGATAGATAGGGTGGTCAGAGAGATGCTAGTAGCGGTGGTAATGGGGGAGGAGAATAGACTGATGGTAGAGATGGAGGTGGTGGTCTTATGAGGCCACAAATATTTGATTCAAGATAATTGAGAGTTATTAGATATAGGATATTAGAGAGACCTCCCATCCAAGCTCTAGGAAAAGACATAAATATATAAGATGCTCCTACTCAATAAGTTGTACTATATAGTTTTCCCATGTCTATTAACCAACTACAAATGAGAAACCAACACAAAGACATGAATGGATAATGCCTTCTTATCAGTAGAAGACACAAATATGAGGTTTAAGGATCTTGTCTAGATACTATAGGGTTCTCTCATAGAGGCACAATCTTAGATTGTATAGTTATAGGATTATCTTATCGAGGCACTAACGCATATTGTTATGTTTAATACAACGCAGGGTACAAATACTAATAGATATGGATGACCCAAGTCTATGGTAGACACCTTAGAGTAGAGATTGCCAACTCATGACTCACATAACTTATGACACTTTCTAATAATTATCTTATCAAATGGGGAGAGTTAAACATTAGAGGGCTATGTACTTTCAAGGAATCCTCTCAAAGAGATGAGAAGCATCATATGCAAAGATTTATAGAGCTCTCCCTCATAGATGGAACATAAAGAGTAGGGTGGTTATAGGTCCAACTCCAATAGGTATAGGTGATCCAGATGAAAGACCTTCTGGGGGTGCTACTGAGGCCAATATTCATTCTAGGCAAGTAGCCCCTTGAGGATTTATATCTGAGCTCCTTTTGATTTACACTCTTAATGCACTTTAAATTTATACACTTTTTGTTACATAGTTGATGATTCCTTCTTTTCTTTTCATATATATCTCATTTTTTATATCATTGTACACATGGAAAATGATGTTTTTAATGAAATGATTTATAGTGGAGATTAGATGAACATCATATATACGTTATGATATTTTTTATGCAGCATTAAAAAATGGATGATCCTTTATGATCTATGGATGATGTATACATGCATTATCATATATATTCTTATGTGTTTATGTTTATGATGATGATGCTTATTGTATGATTCTTACATGATTCTGATGATGATTTATGATGACTCTATAAAATGACCCACTCTTAGATGATCTATGTTGATATGATGATCCAATGAAAGTGGCCTATTTTATGATGCATGATCTAACAAGTTTTATGAAATGTAATGATATGAAATATACATGTGTTTTATGTATGGATTTTATCTTTCAATGATTCACTACATGATCATGATTATATTTCTGATGAATTTACCACGATGAATTATAAAAGGTGTAATGTATACAAATAAAGTGATTTAATGAAGTGCATATGCAATGACTTAACTAAAACATTGTGTAATGAAATGAAATATGTAATTATATGAGCTAAAATATAATGATACTTCACAATGATAATGATTACATAAATAAAATGACTTTTGATATGCAATAATATGATTAATGCAATTATTAAAAAGGTGAAATGGTTAATGAAATGAAATGTAATGTAATAAATATGCAATGATAATAAAATAATTAATGGGTTATAATGATAAATTATTAATTAAATGAAGGGAATTTACTGAAAATGATTATCAAATGGAGGAAATGCACATGTATAAGTGATACGATATGTTACACAATAGTTATGGAATATCTAATGAAATGATATGAAATAATAGATAAATGTAAATGAAATGAAAGAATTATGTAAATGAAATGAGAAATTCAATGCAAAAAAATGATTATGTAAATGAAATTCTTAATGTGATTCAATGAAATGATAATGCAAATGAGATGAGAAATGGTTATGAATTGATGTATGAAATGCAAGTTAATGTGTGTAATGATAATGAAATGAGTAGTGAGATGTAAATAATAATATAATTGTTTTTTCCAATATCGAGTGTACTCATCCATAAGAAATATAATTAAGGATTTGATTTTGAGGCTTGAAAAAATAGTAAATGATATGAATGAAGGGTCTAAACCTAACATGAATGCAGCCTATGAAACACATAATTTCAATAATTGAATTTTTTATTGATCATTCTATCATGCTTTTTCATCATTGAGATTTTTAAAATGTTGTAAGTTAGTACAAGTAAAAATGGTATAATTGAACCATGATGACTAGAGTAATACTTACATGAATTTTTTATTTTGTAAGTTAATACAATCATCTAGGTATAATTGAACTGATATGACCTAACTGTCACTTGCATTAAATAAAAAAGAGTTAAATGAATTTTCATAGTACTACTAAGAATAAACTAAAAAACACTAAACAAGGAAAATATCATTCTTGATCATCACTTCTATAGTTTAATACATTTTTGAGTTTCCTAAGATCTACATGATAACAAAAATCAAAATACAAGCAATTAACATTCTTGCTAATGTAATCAAATCCTCAATCAAAATAAATACTCTTTTCTTTGTTTTGATGTTGATTTTATTAATTATTTTTGGGATTGAAATTTTATATCTAATTGTCATAATTCTTGATCTTTCTTGATTTATTGTCTTTTTTTTTTCTTATCTTTTTTTCTAAGCTCAAATTTGATTAAGTTTTTAACTAGGTTTAGGATTCTGCTCCTAGTTAGACATGATTATCGTGAAGAATAAAGATCACTAGTCCCTAAGATATGATGAGATTTTATTTGTGAGTCTTATATATTTAAAATAAGGGGGGGTGACCCCACAATAGTGGGTTACACTTTTTTGAACATGCTAATCTTTGTTGAAATAACACATTTTTAATAAAATATGATGATTTAAGACTTGAGAAGTTACATTCAAAGGCATTAATTACAAATGATTAGCTCAAATACTCTTAGATAAAAAAAATATTGAGATAATATCTATACTCCTCATTCATACCTACAATAGAGTCTCATTCGCACCTATTAAAATGCTAACAAAAAATCACTTTAGCTTTATCTTTTGGAAGATCAAATGAATCCATTTGACAAACTTGTCTATGTAGTAAGGTACTACTGAGAAAAATATATCCAATGATTATAATGTTAATATATATAAATTTTATTATGACTTTGTATTTTTAGTTTTACTAAACATAGATATTTCACTATATGTTTACCTCTATGTTTGACGCTTATGGAAAAATAGTAAATTATGACAGAGAAAAAAATTCTAAAAAATATCTATGCCCTAGGTAATGAATTTCTCTTCATATAAAAAAAAATTAAAAATGAAATTGGACAAATACACGATAAGTTATAAGTTATGTAGTCAAGGTATGTCCAAATTACGGTTTAGTCAACTTCAAACATTAATAAAATATGCAATAATCATGATAATGTTGTCAAAGAAATTAAATAGCCTCAATATGGATGTTTAAAAACTAAATTCAAAAGAATAACATTGTTATCTATTTTAGAAAAAAGTTTATGCTCTATGAAAACAATGTAACTCTTTGAAAATGACGTTTTCAACAACATACCAATTTTTGTGGGAGAAAGAAAAAACCATTAATATTAATTCAAAAATTAAAAAAAAATTTATATTTAGAATTTAGAAAAAAATTACTAAAAGACTCTAATTTACTTCATCTTCATATTTCAAATGGTTTAACAACAATATACATCTGAATCTGATTTTTTTTTTCAAAATGTAGAGTCCAGTGTCTATTCAAGCAAAAAAGTGTAACTCACTATTGTGGGTTTACCCAGCCCGGGTTATGATGGATATGTTTATTGGAAATAAAGTTGAGTGATAGTGCACTGATAGATGGAGAAGATGACTTACGACAAGTAGTGTTCTAATTTCTTAGTTTTCACCACTTATTTTTATTATAATTTTTATCATATTTGAATTTCTTAAAATCTATTCTCTTTCTTCATTTTATTATATTTTTTCTTTTCCTTTACAAATTTTTTATTTCTATCAAGATGTCTGTTTTCTAGGTTTACACCAAGGTAAACATTTTTTAAAGATCTTTAAATTGGATTTTTATATATTTTTAAAATTCTTTTATTTTTATCAAGGTATCTTTTTAATTTTGAAATTATGTACACACTTGACCTCAAAGTTGTCAAGTATGGAACTTTTTAAGGTGCTTAATGTTAATAGGCTCTTGAAGTAGATCATCGTCAGATGTTGATAGTTGATAGGAACAAAACCCATGCACAAATACAATAAAAATAACTCTATTAATTTGGTTCAAATTTTCATTTTTTTTTCTCTCGTATTGATTCTATATTTTCTCTTTTGGTACCAGATCACCAACTTTAAATTCCCTAGGTTTCCCCGTAGAATTATATCTTCTTGATAATTATTTTGTTATTAAACATTTAGTTGATCAAAAGCTTTCTTAGAGTGCTCTTCTAACAATTTCATCTCTTGTAACTTCAATACTTAGTTATCCTAATTTCAAATGAGACCTTTTAGTAACACTCTAAGAGAAGGTAATGTTGGAGATTTTCCAGCAAGCTAGTACTGACTGTATGTTTGTCATTGAGGACAACATATGGAAAGTAGCATGTGTGGAAGTCTTATATAATAAGCTTTCAATATATGTAGCATGGGAACAGAGGTTAAGTGTTAGTATAGATAGTTATATAGTAGTTGATGTCAGCAGTGTTCCTGATAGAGTTACAGATAGTGTTCTATGTATGGTTCTTCGTATAGTTATGATGGAGCCTTGCATGCTTGGATATATGTTCAAGACATGTTAGTGATGTTTCAATTATGGATGCATAGCCTATTGATGAGTAGAAGTTAAGTTATGTAGTCGTTATTCGCTAGCAACAGTTTCCTGTGTTTGTTTAGAAGAGCCCACAAAGATTTTATTAGTTCTTGAGTTGTGCTTATCTTTATGGTATGCTCCCTTGGATTTAATCTTATAGGAGAGTTATTGACATTTGGTTCAGAGAACATGAGTTAATTTAGCTTACAGAGAAGGTTCTAGTTGTTTTGGTAGAGCCGACAGTATGTAGCATACGTCTACAATTATCTTATTGGACAGGTCCAAGATTGTGTTGCGTGCATAGTAGAGTTGACAAAATGTTTATTGGAGATTGTTATGGTTTCTCTATTATGATTTCAAGGTGGTTCTAATAGGCTGACTTGATTATATCATTTGGAGGAAAGATATTTAGAGCTAGTCATTTGTGATTGCTTGAGTGTGGTTCATGGTTGATTAAGTAGAGCAGAGAAGAGTGTGCGAAGTGTTGAGCCATCAAAAGAAGGTCTATGTGACCAAGTAAATTACTTGTTCTATTCATTGGAACTGATCCAGACAGCAGGTCAAAGTGCAGTTCACCAAGATCTAGATGTAGTGTGTATCTGTTATTCAAAAGTTTGTAGCCTTTTCCCATTCAAGCAGTGAGCTCTCAGATAGTGTGTCCTCTCCCCTAATGGGGATAATTGTAAAAGACTCCTCACAAGGTCCAACCTTTGACCAAGTATACTATACTTAATATATTTTAAAGCTACTCCTAACAGGGTAAAAGATCTTCTAACAAGGATCATTATACACTAGTACAGAATATTAGTGGGTATCAAGTCCCACCGGAATTTTTACCTATTTGGGTTTCCCTATAACCAAAATATTGGTGTTGTGTTCTTTCATTGTGATTATTCTTTATGTTTAAGTATACTTAATTGGATAAAGAATTGAATCCTGTAGATAACTAATTTACCCCCCCAAGCTCAGTTATCTCTTGGGACTATTCCTAACAATTGGTAGTAGAGCCAAGTGTATCAGAGAGAAATTTTAACAGCTTGAGATTGATCAGATGGCCTACTTTAGGAAATAAAGTCCTAGGTTTGATGGAGAGAATTATCTTGATTGGAAGAACAAGATGGTGACTCATTTGCATTGCATTGCTTTTGAAGTTTTTAATGTAACTATCAAAGTAGCCAAGATTCCTACTTTAGAAGACCTTGCAAAAGATGATGCTATTGACACACAAAAGGAATTATTTCATTAGAATGCTATTTGCTAAAGAAGCCCTTATCAGTGCCCTATCTGATGGTGAATTTTCAGAAGTAAAAAAGATAGATACAACCCACAAAATATGGACACACCTAGAAGACATATTTGAAGGGGGAAAACAAGCAAAGGATGCATGTAGAAAGACATGGAAGAAAAGATACAATGCTTTAGAGATGTTGCCTAAAGAAAACATCAGAGCTTACAATCAAACAATAAATGAAGTAGTTGCTAGAATCAGGAACAATGGTGGAGATATTTCAGAGGAGGACATTATGGATAAATTGATGACTACTCTTACTTCTAAATATGAAAGCAAGATCAACATCCTTGATGAGACCATGCAACTTAAATCTAATTTCAAGAGAAAAACCTTGATCACCAAGATCTCATCTTTTTGAGATTTCAAGATTGAAGATGGAACCAAAGAGTGAGACAACTTTCAAAGCAATAGTTCATGTTAAGAAATCTACAAAAACTTCTGGTAATTTTGATGATGATGATGATGATGATGAAGAGAAAAAATTACATGATTTTATTGTTATGATTTCCAAAAGGGAAAACAAAGGAAAAGGAAAATATGAAGGTCAATTACCATTTAAGTGCTTTTCATGTAATAAGATCGGTCATTTTGCATCTAAGTGTTCCACTAGAGCTAGAAAGTTTAATAAGGATTACAAGCCTAAGTATTCTAAGGAATGCTACTATGTTGGAGATGGAGTTTCAGATAAAGAATTTGGTGAAGAAGAAATTGGATTCATTGCTATTATAGAAAAAATGAATAACAAGACAATTCATGAAGATAAGAAAGAGAATCAAGAGCTAGCATTGATTTCACAAGCTGACATAAGGACATACTAGATTATAGATAGTGGTTGTTCACATCACATGATAGGTGATAAAGGTAGGTTTGTTTATTTGGAAAAATACAATGGTGGTATGGTAAGATTTGGAGACAACACTCCTAAACCAATAGTTGGTAGAGGAGCCATCACCTTGGATGGAAAGAATAGTACTGATGATGCTCTTTATGTTGATGGTTTGAAACATAACCTTCTCAGTGTTGGACAGTTACTTGAAAAGGCTATCAATTGGAGTTCAAAGATGAAAAAATGTATCGTTAACAAAAAAGATGGTGTTATGATTGCATCAGGCTCAAAGACAAGAGTTAATGTTTTCCAACTCAATTTAGAAGAAAGTTATTTTGTTGCTAAATTTGATGATAGTTGGTTGTGGCATAAAAGACTATGTCATATAAATTTTGATAACATAGTAAACATAAGAAATGTTAAGGTAGTAAGAGATCTACCTAGCATAGCAAAGCCAATTGATACTATATGTAGGGAATGTGTGATGGGGAAGCATGTGAGAAATTCATTCAGGGGCAAGAAAAAATTGGCAGAAAATAAGTTGGATCTGATTCACACAGACCTATGTTGTCAAACTCAAACAAGATCATACTATGGTAAAAGGTATTTCATTTTGTTTTTTGATGATTATACTAGGATGATGTGGGTTGCATTCTTGAAAGATAAGTCAAAAGCATTTGAGAAATTAAAAATATTCACAGCTAAGGTTGAGAATGAATCTGGACTAAAGATAAAATGTTTGAGATTAGATAGAGGAGGAGAATTCACCTGTGATAGATTCTGAGTACTATGAAGAACATGGCATAAAGAGATAGTTAAGTGCACCTAGAACCCCTCAATAGAATGGAATTGTGGAGAGAAGGAATAGGATCATTCTTGATACATTGTGCACCATTATGATAGAAGGAAAAGTTACACACACCTATTAGAGAGATGTGGTCAATACAATAGTCTATACCATCAATAGAATTCAATTGAGACCAAGTGTTGACAAAACACCTTATGAGCTATGGTTTGGAAATGTTCCCATAGTAAAATACTTTAGAATCTTTGGAAGAAAGTGCTACATCAAGAGAGATGAAGCAGTAGGCAAGTTTGATGCAAGAAGTGATGAAAGTATTTTTCTTGGTTACTTTACTAAAAGTAAAGCTTGTAGATTTTTCAATTTAAGATTGAAAAAGATGATTGAAAGTTCTCATGTAAAGATTTATGAAAATTTTATGATTCAAGAAAGATATCATGATTACTCACCCATGATTGAAGAAGAACCTAGACCCTCCACTAGTGAGACAGTTATTGAGGAAATGTTTGATGATATTGATGTGTTATTCAATGACCCTGACACAAGTGAAGAAAATACTTGTAATGCTGATGAGTCAGCATCACCTAAAGTTCCAAAGTTTACATCAAGAAATAATTCAAAGGTAGACATCATTGGAGATCAGAGCAGAAAAGTCTTAACAAGATCACAAGCAAAGAACTTAGCTAGCCATGAAGCGGTATGTTTGCTATCTCATATTGAACCTTTAAATGTTGAAGATGCTTGTAATGATTCAGACTGGCATGATGCTATGAAAGAAGAACTTGATTAGATTATTAAGAATGACACTTGGGAACTTGTCCCAAGACCTAGTGATAAAAATTTGATTGGAACAAATTGGATATTTAGAAACAAGATGAATGAAGATGGTACAATAGTAAGAAATAAAAAAAAGATTAGTATGTAAGGGATATGCACAAAGAGAAGGCATTGATTATTTAGACACATTTACGCTTGTGAGCATATTAGAAGCTATCAAGATGTTTCTAGGCTATGCTACTATGAAAAACTTTAGATTTTATCAGATGGATGTCAAGTCAACATTTCTGAATGGAGATTTGAAAGAAGTAAACATGGAGCAACCAGAAGGATTTAGCTTATCAGACATACCTGATATGGTATGTAGATTGAAGAAGGCCCTCTATGGACTTAAGAAATCCCCTAGAGCATGGTATGAGAGACTAGATGGATACTTAACAAAGATTGGATTCAAGAAAGGAGCAGTAGATTATAATCTATTCATTAGAGAGACATTTGAATGTTTACTACTTGTGGCTATATTTCTTGATGACATTATCTTTGGATGTAATGACAATCTTAGTGCTAAATTTTCCAAAGAAATTCAAAATGAGTTTGAGATGAGTATGATTGGTCCTATCAAATACTTTTTGTGACTAAATGTGTAGTAGATAGAAAAAGGAATTTTCATTAATCAATCAAAGTATGTGAAAGAGATACTGAAGAAATTTAAGATGGATGATTGCAAGCTAGTAGGAACCCCTATGATCAATGGATGCAAGCTTACAAAAGAAGATGACTCACCAGTAGTAGATATAACATTGTATAAGTCTATGATTGGTAAACTCATATATCTTACTCAGACTAGACCTAATATTTCCAATGCAATTGGCATAGTTCAAAGATTTGTGGTGGAGCCTAAACAAACTCACCTCATGGTAGTAAAAATAATATTTAGATACTTGTAGGGGACTATAAATTATGGTCTATGGTATCCTAATTTAGAAAATGATGAGCTTCATGTGTATATTGATGCAGATTGGGCAAGATGTGTTAATGATACAAAGAGTACTTCAGGTGGAGCAATTTTTCTTGGTGATAGACTTGTCACTTGGACAAGCAAGGAACAAAGTTGTATTTCTCAATCAATAGAAAAAGCGGAGTATGTTACAGTAGCCTTGAACTGTTCTAAAATTGTTTGGATCAAGCAGATGATAAAGGATTTTGGAATTTAGATTGATTATCCTATTTTTATTCACTGTGATAATAATAGCACTATCAATATATCAAAGAACCCTATGATGCATGCAAAGACAAAACACATTAAGATCAAGTATCACTTCCTAAGAGAGAAAGTGGTAGAGAAAGAAGTCAAGTTGGACTATGTGAGTACTAAAGATCAGTTGGTACATATATTAACAAATCCCTTACCTAAGGATACTTTTGAGTATCTCAGGGAGAAGTCAGGAGTCATTCCATTCCCTAATTCTTCTTAGAAGAAAGAAGGAAAGGCATCAGTCCTTAGGGACTGGTGGAAGGTTAACTACTCTACCTCAGGAGTAGTACCAGTGCTTAAAATGAATGGTACCCTTTTCCATTGATGTCAAAGGGGGAGTATATATAGAGTCATGAAAAATAGAAGTAAAAAGAGGAGTGATATATTAAGGGGGAGCAACATTCAGTTATGATAGCAGTACAGTTGAGGAAATGGAGAATATTACAAAATATTGTAGCAGATGGAGGATTCATCTTTGGGGGAGTTTTGAAGAGGAAATGGATAATGTTATAAAAGAAATGTTCATTTGGGTTGGTGGTGGTTTTTCATTCCACATGGTGCCATCAATGCCAAAGTAGGAGATTGTTGGAGATTTGCCAGTAGTCCAGTACTGACTGTATGTTTGTCATTGATGACAACATATGGAAAGTAGCATGTGTGGAAGTCTTATGTAGTAAGCTTTTAGTATATGTAGCATGGACATGATATCAGCATGATATCATGGGAGCAGAGGTTAACTATTAGTACAGATAGTTATATAGGAGCTGGTGTCAGCAGCGTTCCTAATAGAGTAATAGATAGTGTTCTATGTATGGTTGTTCGTACAGTTATGATGGAGCCTTGCATGCTTGGATATATTTTGAAGACATGTTAGTGATGTTTTAGTTATGGATGCATAGTCTGTTGATGAGTAGAAGTTAAGTTATGTAGTCGCTATTCGCCAACAGTTGTTTTGTGTGTTTGTTCAGAAGAGTCGATAGAGATTTTATTGGTTCATGATTTACGCCTACCTTTATGGTATGCACCCTTGGATTTAAGCTTAGAGGAGAGTTATTGATGTTTGGTTAAGAGCACATGAGCTAATTCATCTTACAGTGAAAGTTCTAGTAGTTTTGGTAGAGCCGACAGTATGTAGCATGCATCTACAATTATCTTATTAGATAGGTCCCAGATTGTGTTGCGTGCATAGTAGAGCTTATAGAATGTTTATTAGAAATTTTTATGGTTTCTCTATTATGATTTCAAGGTGGTTCTAATAGGCCAACTTGATTATATCATTTGGAGGAAAGATATTTATAGCCAGTCATTTGTGATTGCTTGAGTGTGGTTCATGGTTGATTAAGAAGAGCAGAGAAGACTGTGTCAACTAGTGATCCATCAGAAGAAGGTCTATGTGACCAAGTAGAGTACTTATGCTATTCATTGGAACTAATCCAAATAGTAGGTCAAAGTGCAGTTCACCAAGATCTAGATATAGTGTGTATCTGTTATTCAGAAGGTTGTAGCCATTGCCCATCTAAGCAGTGAGCTCTCAGATAGTGCATTCTCTCCCCTAATAGGGAAAATTGTAAAAGACTCCTAATGGGGTCTGAGCCTTGACCAGGGCTATTGTACTTAATATATTGTAAAGCTACTCCTACTAGGGTAAATGATCTTCTAACAAGGATCATTATACACTAGTACAAAATATTAGTGGCTATCAAGCCCCACCAAGGTTTTTACCTATTTGGGTTTCCCCGTAACCAAAATATTGGTGTTGTGTTCATGTATTCTTTCATTGTGATTATGCTTTATGTTTAAGTATACTTAATTGGATAAAGAATTGAATCTTGTAGATAACTGATTCACCCCTCCCCCCCCCCCTCTCATTTATCTCTTGGGACTATTCCTAATAGGTAACTCAACCACAAAAGGTAACACAAATTCTGATCCATACACAAGTGTCTATAGTGTGGCTCAAGTGGGTGTATAGATCCTTGTGTGATATTCCCACAAGGTAGGATTGAGTTGAATATGTGAATATCAACTAGCATAATTGACTATTTTCTTCAATATTTTCATTATTGTTTTGTTTGTAGCTTCTTCTTAACCATTTCCATGGGGATAGTACATGGAAGAGAAATGTTGTAATAATCCATATACATAATTTATTTTAAACTATTTCCCATTATTTTTAATAATTGAAGATTTGATTCTATATCTGCATAATAGGTAATTTAGGATAAACATGGAAATCTTTTTGTTCATGTTGGTGACCAATACTATGGCTTCAACCTATTTTCTAAAGTATTCAATTGTTGTGATGATGAATTTGTGGTTTTTGGAGGATGATAAATTAATCTTGACCACTAGGTCAAGTCCCCATTGACAAAAGGGCCATGGATTTGTAAAAATTTTGAGCTCCTCAATAGGTGCATCTTTTAAGATTCCCATGTTTTTGGCATCTCCTAAACTATTTCACAAACTAAAAATAAGTCTATCTCCATGTTTGTCTTATAATATCCTATTCGTATTAGTTTATTAGCTAAGTTAAGAACATTTGAACAATATGAATAGACAACCTCATGAACATCCTTTAAGGAATTTTCAAATTCTAAAAAATTCAAGACACCTATGGAAAGTACAATCAAGACCCTGTCGATACAAGGTATCAACTATGATGGTGTAACAAGATGATTGAAAAATGAAATTTGATTTTTGCTTTTTATATAAATTAGCTTGAAGGGTGTTTTGTTTTATATAGGAATACATTTGTCCATAACGAGAAGAATCAAGACCCACTAATTAGAAGATAATTCAGGAATCAAAACTATCATGATAAGCATTGAATAATTCTTCAACTAGGAATTCATAATCAACTTGTTGTTCTAGAATTTTGTAGAAGAAAAGAAATATTATCCATGGAATCTAGAACTTTTTTGTCTGATCTAAAGATCCATTCAAATGTAATATAAATAAATTATTTATTAAATTCATCAACCATTCTTTAATATGGTATAACCTTTTCATTTTGATTGATACTCATTATTTGTCCAATTTATCACTATTTTAGAGTCCTTGTAAAGATAAAGTTTTGTTATTCTCCACTCTAGAGGTATTTTGATTCCAATTACTAGTGCTTCATACTCTGCTATGTCATTGGTACAAGGGGACATTAACCTATAAGTATTTAGCATTGTGTGTCTATGAAGGGTAACATACAAGATTATTGTATATGATCCATGCTTATGATATGATCTACCAAGAAATATAGTTTCTATGGTGAATCATTGAATTTAAGAACAATTATATCAAGAAATTCAATTTGCAAAGTTTTTTTTAATAGTGTTTTAGCTATTTGATCTACAATCACTTGATCTTTGATAAATTTTATATCAACATATTATATATCAATTTCTTTTAATAGCATCACCTATTTATATAATTTTTCTATTAGTGTTTCTTTGATAAGAAGATATTTCAACAGATCTATATCTTATCTATCATCTTGATAGGATGTGTCAACATATACTGTCAAAATTTTTGAGATGCAAAAAGCACCACTAAAGATGATCTTTCAATAAATGAATAACTAAGATTGTATTTGATAAATATCTATCTAGTATAATAGATAACTAGATCATTCCCATCAAAGCCTTTCTAACCTTATAGATCTTTCAACGGTTTCTCTATAGCTGATATATAACACAATACTTTCTTAGCTTTTATAGGTGGCATAAAAATGGGTGGGCTCATAAAGTATTTATTCAATAGATCAAAAGATTCTTCATATTTTTCTTACCATTTAATGGAACATTTTTTTTTAGAAATTAAGTGAATTAATGACATCTATCTACTAACTATGAGATAAATATTTAAATAGATTCTAACCTTCCCTATAAATTTCTTAGTTGGGTAATGTTATTTGTAGATAAAATTTACATTATTTCTTGGACTTTTTCTTTTTTATGATGTTTTGTAGTTGAATATGTCTCAGGATCAACAACATTAAGATTAAGGTGATATCATTTTTATTTGGAAAGGTATTTATCTCAATAATTCAATATTTTTCCTAGTTAATTAGCTTTGGATGTACTAAGGGTAATGGATCATTATATTGGTTTGGTTCAAAGTCGGTAAGGGTCCTGAATAAGACATGGTCATAGTTTTCAATGGTATCATCAAGATATTTAATGTGACTCTACTCATGGTTATTCATCATCTTTAGTATCTGATCATCCTTGTTGGCCTCATTGTCAATATGTGGTTATCCCAATTCAAATGGTCTATACTCTAATCTTTTTTCCCTCATGGAATGTAGATATGTATGATTGAATTACATCAATTATTTTTTCTTCATAGGACTCTTCTAAACTAGAATCTCATTCCCATCATGAGAGTCTAAGTCACTAAATGATTTTAATTTGTGAATTTGTTTATAGAGACTATGACTAGCATCTTTTTCTTTGTAATCCATCTCTTTCTTGTCTTTGTCATATCAGAACGTAGGTTGTATGGGTCAAAAATATATTCTTTTCTCCTTCCTATAAGACCTTTTCAATCATATTACATCTTTCACATCATTAAATATCCTTTATGATATTGATTTAATGGAAACTCAATATTTTGTTCTCTTTTTTGGGATTCCTCTTCATCTTTGTACAACTATCGTAAGATATCATTATCCTCACTTTATTAAGATAGTATTCCTACTATAAAAAATGAACCATCAAAAAATAATAATTGGTTTTGACACTTATTTTAGTGTTGATGATTTTCCATAATATATGGAGAGAGTGGTAAATATGATAGAGACAATGAATGCTAAAAGTAATATTCACTCACTCTTTTGTCTTTTAATTTCATATTTTATTCAAAATCTTCTAAGATAATTTTTGTATTAGAAGAGATAGAGGCACAAATCTATTTTTTTCCCCTTTATTCGAATAGTTAGAAGTAAAATCCTCCTAGTTTATTTGTTTATTGGAAAATATTTAATTACAAGCCTCTTTGTTATGGGGTAATATGACTTCAATCATATGTTTTATTGGTTTTCAATATTGAAATGGATTTGAATATCCTATAATGATGATTTATTGTCCATTGTAAGGAATTTTCAAATACTAATGGTATGTGGATACTATTGCTTGCATTTCATGAATCCAAGGCCTACCCAAGAATATGCTATATGAGAAATTTAAGTCTATAATTTGACATACAATTTATTTTAAAATTAGGCCCACACTAATTAATAACACCACTAGGAAATAATAAGATCCTTTTTCACCGTCATAATCTTTAATTATGACCTTCCTCTTTGGGTCTACTAAATTTTCAGAATATCTTAATGCATGGACATCACTTAATGTATAAATTTTCAATCTTGTCCATCTATTAGGATAAATTTTACTCAATATTTATGAATTAGGACTAGAAATGTGCCATGGACAATTGTGTGGATGGTTCAAGGACATGTAATCATCTTCTAAAAAGGATAGATAGTGAGGTGTTGTCAAATGCCCCTCCATATCTTGAAATTGAGGGACATCCAAATTGTTGGGAACAATAGTATCCACTAGAGAATTTTATATGATTTCTTGTGTGTGATTGAAAGTTTTAAAAGCTCCAATATGGATATCTATACTAGATATTTTTTCTATTGGTCTACTATATTATATTATTTTTTATTGGGGGAAAAATGTTTTGAAGGGGCCTTGAAACCTTTAAAAATATTATTTTTAAAGGGATCTTGAAACCCAGTAATATTACAATCTATGATAGGTGAAATATTGAAAATAAGTAGCCTAAAACAAGTAAATAAATAATAGCTAAAAAATAAAAATCATACAAATCTCTAGTTTCCCAAGGAAAAAACACATTAGGGCTAAGCCTCACATCTAACAAAAAATCTTCCAAACAAGGAGATCTATGTAATTTTTATTGAATCTTCAAATCTTATCAATGTATGTTAATATGGCTCCTAAAACCATCATGATGAACTGGTTCAATAGATTGTTCATTAAAAAAATAGCTAGAATAGTGGGATTTTGAAAGGCTCCCCAAAACACCTTAACAATTCATTTTAATATGGCTCCCAAATCTATCAACACATTGAGCTTCAAAAGATTGGTCATTGAAAAGTCATCTATAAGACACCATTCATCTTTGCATAACACTCAAAACAAACTCTTCTCCACTTGAATAGGAGAAGATACTAGTTCAATAGGATAGGAAGAAAAGCGAAAAAATAGAAAGATAACTATATAGGCATTCAACCCTGTTTATGAGAAATCAAAAGAATGAGCCACCCATAAAAAGATCTAATTCTCCACATCTCTGTTACTATTATCCACCTCCATTATAAATTTCATTACCTCAATAGGTCAAAATATATAGGAAAGTAAAGTAATAATGAGCCACATCCTCTTAGAAACTACATAGAGAAATCCCACCTCAATAGTGGCAAGTTCCACCTAAATAGGAACCTTATAAAGATGAATCCAAATACAAGTAACAATAGTCACTGAAGAATATAGAAATGAAAAACTTGGACTCAAATAAGGCACAAAATTCCAATTAAACTACACCTACATAACCAAAAATAAATAAATTCTAGGTTGTACCCTTGAAAACTACAAGTAACAACTTGGCCTTCAAAATGAGAAAAGTCACCACAATCTACAAGTAAAAATATACTATCATAGTTCCACCAACAAGAGGCTAGCATAAAAAAAACCATTCTAATATATTATAAAAAATATCCTAAAGGCCTCCCATAAAGCATACTATTGAAACATGTTGGCGTAATTAAATATTCATTGATTACACTTTATTTAAGTTTACTTAGGATAATGCACTTTTATATTAGTTTTCATGTAGACACATAGGAATTTGCACCTCATTTTAGCACATGGTGCAGGATAATTTCTACTTTATTTTTATAGTAGAGAATGACCCACCTTATGTCCATGTGTGATTACACCTAGTGTGGTTGATAGGTTATCAATTGAGTCACTTCTAGTTATCATGCATTGCCTTTATATTCATGTACATTACTTTATATTTATCAATTGACCATTATTAATTGGGAATTATTCATTGTATTTCATAAGTTGATCAATATTTCATCAATCATTTGATCATCATTTTTCTTATCTCTCTTATTCTATTAATTGAGCTTCTAGATCTTGGCATTTTTATTCTTTTCCTTAGGAAAATTCTTACTTGGTATCAAAGCTATAGGGTTGTCACTGTATAGCCTATTTGGAGAGAACTTTATTGGAGGTCAAAATTGGATCTTGTTGATGCAAATCAAAGGTTAGCATCACATTGAGAAGGTCCAAAAATCCATAAATTATATTTTGTTTCATCCAAATTAGATATATGAGGCCAAATCTAGAGCTATTTGAAGTTTGGAAAAATTAATTATAGAGATGATTTTCAAGTAGCGATATCTCAGTCATCTAGACTCTTTTTTTCAAGAAATTTTGTTTCTTTGATGGTAGAATTATTTAATCTACACAATGATGTAGGTTATCTATCATCATTGATTTTGAATTTTTATAAATATTGCAAATATTGATTTTTACAATGTTAGAGGCTTTGTTCCATCTCGTATGGACATATTTCCAAGTGTCATTTCTTTTGAAAGTGCATGATTTTTTTTTCTACTTTCTAGATTTGGTATCAACTAGGGGAAATTTTGGGTTTATATCGTACTTTCAATATTTGGTTTATTTTGGCTTATATTTGGCACTTGTAATTTGTTGGATCCATGAGTGGTCTTGTGTCTTTTTTGTTGGAGTTTTCTATAGCCTTATTTATATAGTTGTAATAATTGAAATAAAAATCAAACTTTGGTTTATTTTGGCAACTAGAAATTGTATGTACACACTGAATATAAAGTGCCAAAATCATCTATTTTGGGGGGCCATTTATTTCATTAGGTTTTTTTCTAGGAGGGGTGCATTGATTTTTTATCTCACTATTTCATGTAAAAAGTGTTAGAATGATTTAGAATAACTGAGAGGGGGGTGAATCTATTATCCTGAGGTCTAGGTTTACCAATTGAACTTCTAAGTACTTCAACAACTCAGATCTAATCAACAATTCAACTCGGTCTCTATAGCATATATCAGAAACATATAACATGCAGTCCACTGTCCAAAAGTACTTAACTTGGAGAAGATAATAATATTTACATCAAAACATTCACACAAGTATAACACAGGAATTATAGTAAAAATCCAACCTGGGAAAAACAACTTTGTAACATGCTACTCATTTTCACTCTTCTAAAGTGAGCTATGTGAGAAGCCAGCCCAATTAAAGGTTTATAGACACATTGTTAGGTGTGACCCTATTAAAGGATTTAAAATACTCGATCAAAAGTGGCTTGGTTAGAGGACTTAAGAACATCCCATTAGAATGCCACCTCAATTAAAGGATTTATACAAGGACTATTAGGTCAACCTTGATTAAAGGATTTAGACTAATACAATATTTATAATGTAAAAGTAGTTTCTGATCTTAAAAACAACAACTCACTTTGCAAATACAAATCCACTTCACATATAAGTTGATTTACTAGTTGACAGTCATTTTCATCTCCATCACTGATCTACTCAGAATTCTCTTCAAGAAATTAGCACTACTCTATTTATCTTCTTCTCAACCTCTCCTCCAACCTTCTTCTTGGACTTATCAGTCAATAACATCAACCTCTTCCACCTTACTATTCAACCTCACAATTTTGTTTTCCTTTATAACTCTTCAATCATATAGATCAATCTTTTTCTACTTAATCTCCTTCGTAGATCTTAGGTCTAGGTCAGATTCATCGAATCCTTCCATCATTATATTCTTCATCTTTTCCTTCTAGATACATCTCCAAAATTATCTTTGAATCCATAAAAAAATAATTTACCATGCATTAAATTCTCCATACAATTCATTAATAATGTCAACATATTTTACATATACCAAGAATTCAACTATGTAGGTTGGGATCCTTAATTATTTCTCCAAATGTAAATTACTGAGACTCAGACAATACTGTGTATCTTGGTCATCACTACAAACTATCTTCCTCAACAAACATTATCTTTTCTCTATAATTTCCAATCACTCAATAATTACTATTGTTTGGTCAACACTAGATTTAGTCGACATATAGTAGTGCTTGGTCAACACTAACATGACTCATCTTAAACTATATTTCTTCACTTTTTCTTAGTTAAGCCTACTTTTCTAATCTTTCTTCTTAATTAGATAAACAATACATTATCTTATCAATGTGCCAACTAATTAAGTACCCAATGAAGTATCAATTAACTCAACATTTCCTTAGGTTCTCTTGTTATATCCTTTTCCAAATCCTCTTCATCAATAAATAGATATGGTACTCTTCTAGATAGAAACTATCTTACTAGTAAATGTTAGGAATAGTCCCAAGAGATAACTAAGAGGGGGGGGAGGGGGGTGAATCAGTTATCTACAAGTTTCAATTCTTTATCCAATTAAGTATACTTAAACATAAAGCATAAAAAAAATGAAAGAACACTTCAACACAACAACAATATTTTGGTTATGGGGAAACCCAAATAGGTAAAAACCTCGGTGGGAATTAGCCACTAATATTCTACACTAGTGTATTATGATCCTTGTTAGAAGATCCTTAACCCTGTTAGGAGTTTCTTTATAATATATTTAGTACAACAGACTTGGTCAAGGGTCAGACCCTGTTAGGATTCTTTTACAATTAACCCTGTTAGGGGTGAGGATGCATTGTTTGAGAGCACACTGATCAAATGGGCGAAGGATACCACCTTCTGACTAAAAGATACACACTATATCTGGATCTTGGTGAACTGCACTTTGACCTATTATCTAGATCAGTTCCAATGTATAGCACAAATACATTACTTGGTCACATAGAGCTTCTTTTGATGGCTCAACACTTCACACACTCTGTTCTGCTCTTCACAATCAACTATGAACCATACCCTAGCAATCACAAATAATTGCCTATAAATATCTTTCCTCTAAATGATATAATCAAGTTGTCCTATTAGAAACATTTTGAAATCATATTAGATAAAGCATAAAAAAATCCAATAATAATTCAATTGGCTCTACTAAGCACACAACACACTTTGGGGCCTATCCAATAAGATAATTGTAGATGCATGCTACACACTGTCAGCTCTACCAAAATAATTGTATCTTTTTCCTCAAGTTGAATTAACTCATGCACTCTTAACCAAACATTACTAGCTCTTCTGCAAGCTCTAATACAAAGGCACATACCTAAATTATAGGCACAACTCCATAAAAAATATAATCTCTATTGGCTCTTCTAAAAAAACATAGGAAACTGCTACTGGTGAATAGAAACTACATAACTTCACTTATACTGATCATTAGACCCTATGTCCATGAATATAACATCACTAACATTTCTTCATCACAAATCTAAATGCACAAGGCTTCATGATAACTATATGGACAACTATACATAGAACATTGTCTGTTACTCTATCAAGAACATTGCTGACACAAGCTGCTATATAAATGTCTGTACAAATAGTTAACCTTTGCGTCCATGATATAATGTTGATAACATGTCCATGCTACATATACTTAAATCTTACTACATAATTCTTCCACACATGCTACTTACCATATGTTTTTGTCAGTGACAAACATACAGTCAGCACTGGCTTGTTGTAAAATCTTCAACAATCTTCCCCTTTGGCATTGATGGCAACATATGGAAAAATCCACCAATCCAAATGAACATTTCTTTTATAAAATTCTCCATTTCCTCTTTGAAACTCCCTCAAGGATGAATCCTCCATCTGCTTCAATGTTCTTCAACATTCTCCATTTCCTCAACTAAACTGCTTCCATAACTGAATAGTACTCCCCCTTAGTATATTACTCCTTTTGCTTCTATTTTTCATGACTATATATTACTCCCCCTTTGACATCAATGGAAAATGGTGCCAAATAGTTTAAGCACTGGTACTATTCCTAAGGTATAGTTTTCAACCATCCATCAGTCCCTGAGAACTAATGCCCTTTCTTCATTCTTCTAGGAAGAATCAGGGAAGGGAATTACTCCCTACTTCTCCCTGAGATACTCAAAAGTATCCTTTCACAAGGTCTTTGTGAATATATCTACTATCTGATCTTTAGTACTCACATAGTCCAACTTAAATTCTTTTTCTACTACTTTCTCTCTTAGGAAGTGATACTTGATCTCAATGTGTTTTGTCTTTGTATGCATCACAGGGTTTTTCGACATATTGATAGTGCTAGTGTTATCACAATGTATGACAATAGGATAGTCAATCTAAATTCCAAAATGCTTTATAATTGTCTTGATCCAAACAATTGTAGAACAATTCAAGGCTACTACAACATGCTCCATTTTTGCTGTTGATTGAGAGATACAATTTTGCTTCTTGCTTGTCCAAATGACAAGTCTGTCACCAAGAAACACTACTCCTCTTGATGTACTTTTTCTATCATCAACACATCCTACCCAATCTGCATCAATATATACATGAAGCTCAACATTTTTTGAATTTGGATACCATAGACCATAGTCTATAGTGCCTTGCAAGTATCTAAATATTATTTTTACTGCAATAAGGTGACTTTTTTAAAGCTCTACTGCAAATCTTCCAACTATGCCAACTGCATTAGAAATATCTAGTCTGGTTTGAGTAAGATAAATAAGTTTTCCAATCATAGACTTGTACAATGTTATATCTACTACTAGTGAGTCATCTTATTTTCTAAGCTTTCATCTATTTATCATAGGTGTCCCTACTAGCTTGCAATCATCAATCTTGAATTTCTTTAATATCTCTTTCCCATACTTGGACTAATTAATGAAAATACCTTTCTCCATCTGCTGCACATTCAATCCCAAAATGTATTTGATAGGTCCAATCATACTCATCTCAAATTAAATTTTCATCTCCTTAGCAAATTCAACACTAAGTTTTTCATTACCTCCAAAGATAATGTCATCAACAAATATAGATACAAGTAATAAACCTTTAGATGTCTCTCTTATGAATAGATTACAGTCTGCTACTCCTTTCTTGAATCCAATCTTTGTTAGATATCCATCTAGTCTCTCATACCATGCTCTAGGGGCTTGCTTAAGTCCATAGAGTGCCTTCTTCAATCTACATACCATATCAGGTCTATCTAATAAGGTGAATCCTTCTGGATGCTTGATGTATACTTCTTTCAAATCTCCATTCAAGAATGTTGACTTGACATCCATCTAATAAACTTCAAAGTTTTTGATTGTTGCATAAGGTAGAAACAACTTAATAGCTTCTAATATGCTCACAGGTGAAAATGTGTTTGAATAATCAATGCCTTCTCTTTGCGGATATCCCTTACATACTAATCTTTCTTTATTTCTTACTACTGTACCATCTTCATTCATCTTTTTTCTGAATATCCACTTTGTTCCAATCACATTATTATCACTAGGTCTTGGGACCAGTTCCCATGTGTCATTCTTAATAATTTGATCTAGTTCTTCTTTCATAGCATCATGTCAATCTGAATCATTACATGCATCTTCAACACTTCAAGATTCAATCTAAGATAGTAAACATATCGCCTCATTTCTAGCTGAGTTCTATTCTTGTGATCTTGTTAAGACTTTGTCACTCTGATCTCCAATGATGTCTTTCTTGGAATGGTTTCTAGATGTAAATTTTGGAACTTTATGTGATACTATATCATCTTCCTTAGGAGTTTCTTTTTCACTTGTCTCGAGGCCGTTGAATAACACATCAATATTGTCAAACATTTCTTTAGTAACTATCTCACTAGTGGAGGGTTTGGGTTCTTCTTCAATCATGGGTGAGTAATCAAGATATATTTCTTGAACTATAAACTTTTCATCAATCTTGACATGAGCACTTTCAATGATCTTTTTCAATCTTAAATTGAAACATCTATAAGATTTACTTTTAGTATAGTACCCAAGGAAAATTCCTTCATCTCTTCTTGCATCAAACTTGCCTACTGCTTCATCCCTCTTGATGTAGCACTTGCTTCCAAAGATTCTGAAGTATTTTACTATGGGAACATTACCAAATCATAGCTCATAAGCTTTTTTGTCAGCACCAGGCCTTAATTGAGTTCTATTGATGGTATAGACTTTTCTATTGACTGCATCTCTCCAATAGGTGTGTGCAAATTTTCCTTCAATCATGATGGTGTGCACTGTATCAAGGATGATCCTATTCTTTGTCTCTTCAATTCCATTTTACTGAGGGTTTCTAGGTGCACTCACCTACCTCTTGATTCCAAGTTCTTCATAGTACTCATAGAATCTATCAGAGGTGAATTCTCCTCCTCTATCCAATCTCAAACATTTTATCTTTAGTCTAGATTCATTCTCAACATTAGCTTTGAATATTTTGAACTTCTCAAATGCTTCTAACTTATCTTTCAAGAATGCAACCCACATCATTCTAGTATAGTCATCAACAAACAAAATAAAATACCTTTCACCATAGTATGATCTTGTTTGAGTTGGACCGCCTAGGTCTGTATGAATTAGATCCAACTTGTTCTCTACTAAAATGTGCTTTCTCCTAAATGAGTTTCTCACATGATTTCCCATCACACATTCCCTGCATATAGTGTCAACTATCTTTGTTATGCTAGGTAGATCTCTTATTGCCTTTACATTGCTTATCTTTACTATGTTATCAAAATTGATATGACATAGTCTTTTATGCCACAACAAACTATCATCTATTTTAGCAACAAAACAACTTGCTTCTGGATTAAGTTGAATAACATTACCTTTAGTCTTTGATCCTGATGTAATTATTTCTCCTTCTTTATTGTTAATGATACACTTGTTTCCATTGAATTCCAATCTGTAACCTTTGTCAAGTAATTTCCAAACACTTATTAGGTTATGTTTCAAACCATCAGCATAAAGAACATCACTAGTACTATTGTTTCCATCCAAGGTGATGGCTCCTCTACCAATGATGGGTTTAGGAGTGTGATCTCCAAATCTAACCATGTCACATTGTATTTGTCCAGATGAACAAATTTTTCTTTATCACCTATCATGTTATGTGAACAACCACTATCTATAATCTAGTTTGTCCTTATATCAGCTTGTGAAATCAGTGGTAGCTCTTGTTACTCTTTCTCATCTTCATGGTCTATCTTAATATTCATTTTCTATATAATGGAAATGAATCCAATTTATTCTTCAGTTGAGTCATCATCTAAAACTCCATCTCTAGCATAGTAACATTCCTTAGAGTATTTGGGATTATAGATATTTTTGAACTTTCTATCTCTTGTAGGAAACTTGGATGCAAAGTGACCAATCTTATTACATGAAATTCATTTAAATGGAAATTGACCTTCATATTTTCCTTTTCCTTTATTTTCTCTTTTAGAAATCATAGCAATGAAATCATATAGTGTTTTCTCTTCATCATCATCATCAAAATTACCAAAAGTGTTTACAGATTTCTTACCATGAACTGTTGCTTTGAAGGCTATCTCACTTTTAGGTTCTGCCTTCAATCTTGAAAGCTCAAAACATGAGATTTTGTTGATCAAGGTATCTCTCTTGAAATTTGATGTAAGCTGCATGGTCTCATCAAGGATGTTGAGATTTTTTTCATATTCTGGAGTGAGAGTAGTCATCAATTTGTCCATAATGTCTTCCTCTAAGATCTCTCCACCATTGTTCCCAATTCTAACAACTACTTCATTGATCCTTCGATTGTAAGCTTTGATATTTTTTTCTAGGTAGAATCTCTAATGCATTGTATCTTTTCTTCCATGTTTTTCTGTGCACATCCTTTTCTTTTTTGTCTCCTTCAAATATGTCTTCTAGGTACTTCCATATTTTGTGGGTTGTATCTACTTTCTTTATTTCTAAAAACTCACTATCAGATAGGGTGTTGATTAGGGATTTTTTGGCTATTGCATTCTGATGAAACAATTCCTTTTTTCTTTTTAGTAACATCATCCTTTGTAGGTCTTCTAAAGTAGGGATCTTGACTTCTTTGATAGTTACATTAAAAAATTCAAAAGGAATGCATTGCAAATGAGTCACCATCTTGTTCTTCCAATCAAGATAATTCTCTCCATCAAACTTAGAACATTCTTTTCTAAAGAATGCGATATGATCAAATTCAAGCTATTTAAATTTATCTCCAAGGCACTTGGCTCTGATACCAATTGTTAGGAATAGTCCCAAGAGATTAAGGGGGGGGGGGGGTGTTGAATTAGTTATCTACAAGTTTCAATTACTTATCCAATTAAGTATACTTAAACATAAAGCATAAACATGATGAAAGAACACTTCAACACAACACCAATATTTTTCTTATGGAGAAACCCAAATAGGTAAAAACCTCTGTGGGAATTGACACCCACTAATATTTTGTACTAGTGTATTATGATCCTTGTTCGAAGATCCTTAACTCTGTTAGGAGTTTCTTTACAATATATTTAGTATAGTAGACCTCATCAAGGGTCAGACCCTATAAAGGGTGAGGACACATTGTCTGAGAGAACACTGCTCAAATGGGAAAAGGCTACAACCTTTTGAATAATAGATACACACTATATCTGGATCTTGGTGAACTATGATTTGACCTGCTGTCTAGATCAGTTCCAATTTATAGCACAGATACTTTACTTGGTCACATAGACCTTCTTCTAATGGCTCAACATTTTGCACACTTTGTTATGCTCTTCACAATCAACTATGAACCATACCCTAGCAATCACAAATGACTACCTATAAATATCTTTCCTCTAAATGATATAATCAAGTCAACTTGTTAGAACCACCTTGAAATCATATTAGAGAAACCATAACAAAATCCAATAACAATTTAGTCAGCTCTACTAAGCACACAACACATTCTAGGACTTGTCCAATAAGATAATTGTAGACATATGGTACACACTTTCAACTATACCAAAATAATTGGATCTTTCTCCTTAAGCTGAATTAACTCATGCACTCTTAATAAAACATTACTAACTCCTCTCCAAGCTCTAATCCAAGGGCACATACTGAAATGATAAGCACAACTCTAGAACCAATATAATCTCTATTGGCTCTTCTAAACAAACATAGGAAACTGCTACTGGTGAATAGTGACTACATAACTTCACTTGTACTAATCATCAGACTCTATGTCCATGAATGTAACATCACTAACATGTCTCCATCACATATCTAAATGTGCAAGGCTTCATGATAACTGTACATACAACTATAAATAGAACACTACTTGTTACTCTATCAGGAACACTACTGACACAAGTTGCAATATAACTGTATGTACTAATAGTTAACCTTTGCATCCATGATATCATGTTTATAACATGCCCATGCTACATATACTTAAATCTTACTACATAAGTCTTCCAAGCATGCTAATTACCATATGTGGTCATCAATGACAAACATACAGTCAGCACTGGCTTGCTAGCAAATCTCCAATAGCAAAGGTTTGACATCAATAACAATATAAAAATTATTTCAATTGTAGTTTTCAACAATCTTCCTCTTTGGCATAGATGGAAACACCATATGAATAACACATGATTTAACAAACAATCCAAAAAACTCTATGCATTAGATTTTTATAATATCCTTAGCTTCATTACGATTCATAACTTTTTCATTCTTAGCTTCATTCCAATTCACAATTTTTGCTTGACCACTTACTCAATTACTCCCTTTCAATATTATCTATATATCTCTCTCTTAGGTTTCATTGAATCTCTCCCTCTATGTTGTATCTAAATTCTTCATGTATTTCTTTTGAATCTCGCTCTATGTTTTCATCTGGATCTTCTCCCTCTTTGACAACAATTCCAAAGCTTGCATCTTCTTATGTAGATTTATTCATGTAAAATCCATGTGATCTCTTTCTCATCTTTATTATGAATAATTATCATCTTTTCTTCACTTCTCAAAAATCTAGGCAGCTCCTAAAGTGTGAATTTTTCTTCATCAATTTGTCAAATAGTCTATTCAACACATTTTATACAGTGCTCCTAGTTGACTAGACAACCGTAGTTAGTGGAATAACCCCTAGTTTACCTCTAATATATTCATGTGTATCCTTAGGTAAAGCTTTTATAAATATATCTTCTAAGTGTTCCTTTGTATTCACATCTTCCATTCTTACTTCTTTATCTTGAACTAGCTTTATCAAGTAATGATACTTGATATCAATATGCCTTGTCTTAGTGTGAATCATCAAATTCTTTGATATATTAATAGCACTTATGTTATCATAGAAAATAGAAACTGGCTCTGTGATTTCATCTTTCATTCATTTTAACAATTTCTTGATCCATACTAAATTTGAACAATTTACTACTCCTGCTACATACTCATATTTTGTTGTAGATTGGAAAATATAGTTATTTCTCTTTCTTTTCGAGGATACTAACCTCTTTCCTAGGAAGAATGCTCCAGCACTTGTACTTTTTCTATCATCAACATTTCCAGCCCAATCTACATTAGTGTAAACTATTTGTTCAAATTTTTTATTCTTATTGTAATATAATCCATAATCCTTAGTTCCTTTCAGATATCTCAGTATTCTTTTCACCACCATCATATGATTATCTTTACGATTGGGAGAAAATCTTGCCACAGTCCCAACTACTAGGGTAATATATGGTTTTCTATGGACAACATATTGTATCTTTTTAATCATAGATCTATACAAGGTTTGATTTAGTTCTACTGTACATCATCAATTTTAGATATTTTTTGTCTAGTAACCATAGGAGTATTCACCGGTCTTTAATCCTCCATACAAAAAGTTTTCAGTATCTCCTTAACATCTTTAGATTGAGTACTGTAGATATCTTTCTTCATCTAATAAACATGCAAACCAACAAAGCATTTGATCTCACCAAACATAGACATTTCAAACTTAGTTTTCATCTCATTTGAAAAATTCTAACATAGGACATCTTGTCCTCCAACTATGATATCATCAACAAAATTTTAGTTAAAAAAATCCCTTTACCTTTCTTTGTCTTCATATATAGATTAGTATTGTCATTTGTCCTTGCGAATGCAATTTTTATGAAACAATTATGTAGTCTCTCATACCATGCTTTGGGGGCTTCTTTTAATCCATACAATTCCTTCTACAACTTGCAAACCATATTTTTCTTGCTTATATCAACAAATCCTACAAGTTGTTCAATGTATACCTCTTCTTCCAATATACCATTCAAAAATGCAGATTTAATATCTATCTGATATACTTTGAATCTATTATATCCACCATATGAAAGTAGAGTCCTTAATCCTTCTAATCTTGCAATAGGGGAAAATGTCTCTCCATATTCAATTCCTTCTTCTTGTGCATACCTCTTACATACCAATCTTACCTTATTTCTTGTGACCTCTCCATGTTCATTTAACTTGTTTTTGAATAGCCATTTTGTTCTAATAGCATTCTTGTCTTCTGGTCTTGACACCAAAGTCTAGGTATCATTCTTTTCTATCTGCTCTATTTATTCATTCATTGCTTGTATCCCATTATCATTCTATAAAGTATCTTTTACAGTTTTAGGCTTTCAACTTGTCAAGAATCCACATTCTTGATCTCCAATTATTTGTTTAGGCTTATGATGACTACTTACATACTTAGCCATTGTAGGTTTAGATTCATTTTCTCATTGTTCTAGATCTTTAGATTCATCTTGCAAGTTATCAATTTCATCTTGTGATTTCTCAATAACATCCTCCTGATGCTTGACATTATGTTCCTGATTCTCAGAAGCATCCTCTTGATGCTTGACATTACTTATCCATGAATCTGCATCTAATTTAGGTGTATTACTTACCTCTCATTCTTCCATGCATACAAAAGATCTATAATCTCCAGGTTCTTTCTTTTAGTCAACTTCATTTCTTTCTACATATTCATTAACTCTAACATTTGCACTTTCCACAATTTTGTTAGTGTTAGAATTCAAAAACTTATAAGATTTTCTCTTAGTGGAATATCATAGGAATATGACTTCATCACTTTTTTTATCAAATTTTTCATTCCTATTGTCTTTGAGTATATATAATTTACTCCCAAAGACTTCAAAATTCTTCACATTCTATGCATAACCATGCCATAACTTAAAAGGTGTAGCATTTGTACCTTTCTTGATTTGTACTCAGTTTAAGGTATAAAAAACTCTACTTACAACTTCTCTCTAGTATTTTTGTTCAACATTCTTCTCTATCATCATGTGAGGCCTCACCCTAGACCCATCATAACCTTTTCATTATCAATATGATAGACCTAGTAATTGACCTAAGGTTTAAATGAATTAATATGATTTTATCTTTTTGACAGGAATTTGATTACAGTAGATGTTGAGAATTAATATTTGTCTTATGCTTTCCATACATAGGATGTTGACTGTCGACCTTATGACACATTATCACTGACATTAAGATAAATGATTTAGATGAATACTAGGATGTTGCAATTTGGGTATATATATGTTGTTATGAGTTGATTAGGAAAATGATTAATCACAATTTGAATTGATTGTTGCGATGTGAAATTTTGTGAAGGTTGAAGGTTAGGTGATGAAATATATTGATGGATTTCAAGACATTATTATGAGAATTACTTGTTGATTTGGTTACTTGATTGTATTTCATATAAATTATTTTAGAATTGATAGAATTAATGCTTAGGTAAATTGGATAAAACTACATCACGAGTTATATAGATCTGGACTAATTAGTGTGACATACGAGTTAGTGAGATTATGTTCTCCTCATTCAATTTACATTTGTTCATTTGATAGTAATGATTAAAGTGATGATTAAAATTATGATGAAGCATTATAGAGACTAAAATAATGTACCTCATGTGATAGATAATTTAATGTTAATGTTGATTCTTCATTTTGGATTTTGATGACTATACCTCTTGAGGATTACTGATGTTTAAATTGAGTGTGTAGGAATCATGGCCATGGAATTTTTTAGAGAATCATGACTAACCCCTATGTGAATCCTATAAAGCGAAGGTTGCATCTATTGAAGAGAGAAAACCTCTTTTTGATGTATTTTCCTTCGTATAGTGTATGGTGTGTATTTTATTTGCATTTGCATTCATTTGCATTATGAGATTTACAAGTGGACTTGCCAAGTTTGTTGTGATGTGTTATGTAGTGCTAATTGGCACACTTCTTGTAAAAATGATGTGTCATGGCATGTCTTCTTGGAAAGCTTGAGGACCCACCTTTCCCACTAAGTACCTAGCTCTATTCCCCATAAGGACCACTTGGTTTGTGAGCCCAAGGTGGAGTCACATCCATTGAAATTCGTATGTAATCTTAACTAGGGTTTTTGAAGTGTTATATGGCCACCTACGGTTGGGTTTAACCTATTTTTGACTAGCCCACTTCATATACCTATGGGTTAGGTGAGTTTTTGACCATATGATACCTTTTTAGGGCCTTGGAAAGCCTCCAAAAAGTTACTTATCTATGATGGCCGAAAATTAGTATGGGAAGCATGACCTTGGGAAGATCACATGCTTTGGGAAGGCAAACCTTGTCTACTTTTCATGCCACTATCTTTTAAAGAACCTTTATTTTAGTAATGTGTGAGGATTTAGGAAGACTGACCTATAGGAGCTCACACTTCTTCCTAGGATGGGAGAATGGGAGGATTTTGAATATAGAGGGGAAATTTGAGAGATTTTCTCTCAACCACCCACTCTCTAACTTTAGAGACTACTAAGGGATTTAGGAGAAAAAAGGAAGAAAAAACAAAAAGGGAAGGGCTCTACTTCAGTTTTCATTTTTCCATAACTTCTAAAGAAAGGTTGGTAGTTCTCAAGCTTTATAATTCTCTTTTATGGTGTCTTTCTTATGGCTTCCATGAAAGATTGAAGAAAGATAACTCTTGTTTATGCTGCATAATGTATGTTCTTGTTGGTATGTTGATTTTGTATTATGAAGTGTTGTTATGTGAAGTAAAAAAATTTCATAAATTTTCTTGTCCTTTTGAGTGTTGTTTAAGGGATTCTGGTTCAAAGCCTCACTCACCCTTGGGAGGGAAGAGTGGCCTTGTGGGTGAAGGGATTTTGACAGACCTCTTGGTGTAGAGTCTCTCTCCTTGGGAGAGAGGGTTGCACCATGGATTATTGGGTCCATGGTAGGCTAGTAGCATTGATATGCTTGGGGGTCATAACAGTTTTCTTGGGGGTCATAAGGGTTTTGGCCATGTTTGGTTGTTTTTATTTGGGGTGTGAAGAGGAGTTATGTTTCTTTTATATGTAAGAATTGTTTCTTTGTTGAAGGCTTGCATTTTCATCTCTAGCCTTGTCTCCCATTGGGTACTTGGTCCACCTTCACCCTTAGGAAGCTTTGTTTCAAGCTCATTGTGTTAGCCATGGGAGGGTGTAAAGATGTGTGTATTATGTTCTGGATGTGTCACATTTGATTTCCTTCATACTTCGATTAGCATTGGTTTTCCTAGCTCGGGGGTGGTCTTGAAGGCCTAGGCTGGGAGGTAAGCTTCCCATGGCCATCCTACAAAGCTTCCTTTTGTAGATCCTTGAAGCATATTGTTTCCATGAAGAGATTTAAAGAGGAATATGCTTTTATTGGAGGATTTTTTTGGTCCTCTTAGAAATGTAAAAGAGTAGATCTCTTGGTTTAATTCTTTTCAAAAAGTATGAAGTTTGTTTAAGATGTAAATATATGTATTTCTCATTTGAAATTAAGTGTCTCCAATTCTCTACATGAAAATTATTGAAGTCATTGTGTTGTAAAAAAAAACTATGTTAACAGACAATATATGACATGACAATAAAAAGAAGGTTTAAATTTATTGTGTATTTTGACAAATTTCTGTGTTTCAAAATAAGATGAAATGTAAGAAAAAACTATTGTAGAAAATTTCCTCATAAGAAAATGTTGAATAATGGTTTAGGGATAGATTTGATTTTAATTAAGTATCTTTATTTTCCTTATGATAGAACTATGTTGGTTTATAAAAGAAATAAAGCATGTTACTTCTAAAGGTATTCCTGTTTGTTATAGGCATCTGGTTTTAAATAAAGTAACTATGTTGTGTTCTTCCTAGTAGTGGATTTTTTGGGCATGACACATCAATGTTCTAGCACAATCCATAATTGACTTGTTTCTTCTCTCTGTTAGGCCATTCTATGGAGGTGTTCTTGGTAGAGACATTTGTCTCTTTATTCCTCTATCATTTCAGAATAGATTGAACTCATTTGATATAAACTCTCCACCTCAATTAGATCTCAAACATTTCAGGCTTCTACCTATCTTTTAAAAAAAATATAAACCAATTCAAAAATATTTTCAAAAGTATATATATCTTTCTTTTAAAACTAGACTTTGTCATTTTTCCCAATTGACACTATTTACACATCACATTATCAGGTGTCTTCAATCTCAGCAAACCTCTAAATTTTTTCTTTTTACTAATAGTTTCTAGATTGTCAAAATTCACATGACATAGCCTCTTATGCCATTACCATACATCATCGAAATGTGAAAATAAACATGTTTCTTTAGAGAGATATAGATAAAACAAGTTACCTTTTGTCTATTCTCCACATCCAATTAGTTCACCAGTGGCATCAAATATTTTAGCCTTCTTGCGATGAAATTCCATGCGGTAACCAATACAATTTAAGTATGCAATACTCATCAAATTATAGTTAAGACCTTCAACCCAATAAGCATTTTCACATGTGATCTTATAAGTCCTCTTATAGGACATAGTGCATCATTACCAAACTTAACACTTATACCTTTGTAATGATTTAGGGTCTCAAACTTACTATTATCACCAGTCATGTGATGCGAGAAACCAATATCAATAATCCATTTATCACATTTACTCACATAATAAATAAGTGTAGTTTTATCATACTGATCAAAATCATCTTTCATAGCAATATAAACATCTTCTATATCACATTCATCAGATTCAATAGTTTCGCTGTCAGTTTCCTCTTTATCAATATAACAGGATTTCTTAACTTTATCTTTGTAGTCTTTGTACCTTCAGTGATCTCTATCATTTCTCTTATCTTTGTACTTGCTTTCCCTTCTCTCATCCTTATCAGTCCTATCAGGTCATCTTGCTACAATATGGCCAACTTTGTTACATGAAAACTATATTATAGGAAGTTTACCTTTATATTTCCCTTTTCCTCTTTTAGCCTTCTAGCCTTGAGTGCCTCAGGATCATCTAGTTCATCATCATAGGTGTCACTATCACTATCACTTTTCACACATTTTATTTTACCTTTTTAGACTTATACAATACCATTTATGACTTGAATGCAGATTCAACATAAGGAATAGTGTAGTTATCATAATTAGATAGCTCAAAAGCAATAAGCTTGCCAAGAAGACATTCCAGAGTCATAAAGTTACCAAGGTTGCATCTTGATTCTTGTATTGCATAAATTCTAATAACATAGATAGGAAGAAAATTTCTCAATACTTTACCAATAACAATTTCATCATTAATGTTTCCATTAGATCCTCTAATAGCATCCACTACCTCCTTATTTCTACCACAATACTAAGAAATATTTACACCTTCTTTCATTTTCATTTCATCAAACTTACCTCTCAAACTTTTAGATTTTTCTCAAAGTACATTTGTATCTCCACCATAGATAGTTGTAAGAGTGTCCCACATTTTCTTCGCAATAGTGTAGTCCTTGATATCTTCAAATTTAGGATAGCGCAGGGAAGATGCAATCTCCAACATTTCTTGATTGTGTTCTTATTTTTCATTCATCTCCTTGGTAGTCAAAGGTGCATTAGGTATAACATAGTCATATTCCAGATAGTATTTCATTGAATCACTAATACCAGATAGATGCAATTTGATCAAACTCTACCATGCAAGGAAGTTGTCTTCATTCAGTTTTGGTACCTCCTTTTTGTACATCTTGATTATTTTCTTCAAGTACCTTTCAAGTTTTCTCTCAAAGAACCAACAATTATGATACCAATTGTTAGAATGATTTTGAATAGCTGAGAGGGAGGTGAATTAGTTATCCTCAAGTATAGATGTACCAATTGAACTTTTTAGTACTCCAACAACTCAAATCTAATTAGCAATTCAACTTGGTCTCTATAAAATATAATATGCAATTCATTGTCTAAAAGTAATTAACTTGAAAAATATAACAACATTCACACAAGTATAAAACCAAGATTTATAGTGGAAACCCAACTTGGGAGAAACCACTTTGTAACATGCTACTGATTTTCACTCTTCTTAGGTGAACTCTTTGAGAATCCAACCTAGTTAAAGGTTTACAAACAAATTTTTAGGTGTGACCATTTTAAAGGATTTAAAAAAATCTATCAAAAGTGGCCTGGTTAGACCACTTAAGTACATCCCATTAGAATGTCACCTTGATTAAAGTATCTATACAATGACTATTACCTTAACCTCAATTAAAGGATTTAGACTAATACAATGGTTAGAAAGTAACAATATTTTTTGATCTAAAAAAAATACAACTCTCTTTGCAAATACATATCCACTTCGCACATAAGTATTTTTACTGATTGACATTCATTTTTATCTCCATCTCTGATCTTCTTGGAATTCTCTTCAGGCAATCGCAACAACTTTGTTTAGGTTCTTCACATCTTCTCCCTCAGCCTTATGCTTAGACTTATCAGTCAATAACATCAACCTCCTTCACCTTACTATTCAACCTCACTATTAGGTTTTCCTTTATACTACTTCGATTAGATAGATCAATCTTTTGATGCTTAATCTCCTTCATAGATCTTAGGTTTACGTCTGATTCATTGAATCCTTCCATTATTATATTCTTCATCTTTTTCTTCTAGATACATTTCCAGACTTCTCTTTCAGTCCATAAGAAACTAATTTACAATGTATTAAATGCTCCATACAATTCATTAATAATGTCAACACATTTTACATATCCCAAGAATTCAACTATATCAATTGGGATCCTCAATTATTTTTCCAAATGTAAATTACTGATACTTGGTCAATACTATGTATCTCGGTCATCACTACAAACTATATTCCTCGGCGTACATTGTCTTTTCTCATTAATCTCCTATCACTTGTCAATTAATGATGTTTGTTCAACACTAGATTTACTCGGCATATACTAGTACATGGTCGACACTAACATCACTTGGCTTAAACTAGATTTCTTCACTTTTGCTCGGTTAAGCCTACCTTTCTAGTCTTTTTTCTTACTTAGATAAAATAAATACATTATCTTATCAGTGTGACAACTAACTAAGTACCCATTGAGGCATCAAATAACTCAACCTTTCCTTAGGTTCTCTTGTTATCTCCTTTTCCCAATCCTCTTCATCAATCAATAGATATGCTACTCTCCTAGATAGAAACTATCTTACTAGCTAAGGTTTGACATCAATGACAATATAATAATTAGTTTGATTGTAGTTTCCAACAAAAACTGCATCATGGATGGTTTTTTTAGGAATGGGAACACTGAGAGGGGGGGGGGGGGGGAGAGAGTTAGTGTTTACTGTATTTTAACTTTTCACTTTAAACTGAATACTAAATGATAAATGCTTAAGTATTGAATTAAACATTCACATAAACATGAAACATGAAATCAACACATGACACCAATATGGCTACAGGGAAACCCAAATAGGTAAAAACCCTAGTGGGACTTGATACCCACTAATAATTTGCACTAGTGTTTTGTGATCCTTGTTAGAAGATCCTTTACCCTATTAGGAGTAGCTTTACAATGCTTTTAGTAAAATAGACCTTGTTAAGGGTCGAACCCTATTAGGAGTCTTTTAAAATGATCCCTGTTAGGGGAGTGGACTCACTATCCTAGAGCTCACTACTCAAATGATGAAGGCTACAACCTTCTGAATCAAATACACACTATATCTATAGGTGAACTATTACTATGACACTTCTTATCAAATTAGTTCTTTTGGTGCACTGATGCTTTGACCTCTTAAAAATCTCTAATACATAATTTGCTCTCTTTTCATACCCTTTCTCTACTTCTCACAACTCTATTTTCACTTCCATACCAAATACAATGGGTGCACCTTATATTTATGAGCTCATATGAATTATACAATTAGGTTGGCCCTATAACTAATTACAAATAACACTTACAAATGAATTGGCTTAATCATGCTTGCAATTATACATATACATATGTTGGAAACCTAAATACAATGGGCACATAGCCTATAAAAAATTAATTTACAATCGCATTTACCAAAATAGTCACTGTCGGTTCTATGCTCTCTTCTCTACTAGCAGACAGTGGTTGTGCAACTTCAACTGACTGTAACTTTCACATCTTTGCATATCTACTTATGCTCTCTTAGAATAAGTAAGAATATATTCTAACAACCTTAACTTCTAGGATGCATACCATAATTCATCTATACGCATGGGTGCAGGTGCTTTGAGTCTCTGGTGCTCTATATGTTGTCTAGTCTTCAACACTTAACTAGTTTATAATCTTTACACTTAGTGTGATGAGTCCAAACTGCTATATGACTTTGGTTCCATAATGAAAACACTATATCTAGTCATATACTTTATTATAGATAACTTTCCAACAATATCCCCCTTTGTCGTTAATGGCAACAAAGGAATATGGCCAAATCTCTAATTGATCCTTTACACAAAAAACTTTTGTCTTCTATACATTTTATACAAACTCTTATATCTCCCTATACATATATGTACTCCATATTCTATACAAATCCCCCTTTGACATTAATGATAAGGGTGCATCAAAAAACTTTATTTACATACACTCACTGAGGGAAAACATCCTGATATGCAATCTTGAGTTTCTGGATCTCCTTCTTTCAAAAGGTTATTAGAGAATTGACTATCTATACATGGGCACATAATGCATATTGAAGCTTCTCCATCTTCTCCAATTCTGTGCTTGAACCTTGATCATAGGTTATCATGGTTGCATCAATCTCCTTTATGTTTTGATAGAGAATGTCTAGTGAGGGCACAAGAGCATTCCTCAACTGAGTCTATTTAGACCTTATCTTCTCCATTTCTTTCTTTGCCTTCTCAATTATGTCCAACTAATCTTGATAGACATTGTTGCAAATGTTTACATTAGTGGATGTATCTAGCACTAAAATCTTCACCTTCCCAGTCATTGCCTCTACATTTTTTATCTTCTTAAGATGGGCATCAGTGAACTTATCCTAATCCATGGATTTTTCAATGACTTTCCTTCCTTGATCTGCAAACTCCTTCAATGATGCCTGACTAGACTTAAGAGAGTTCAAGTCTTGTGCAAAATTAATCATTAGTTCATTGAGTCTCTTCCTTAAGTATTTCTCCTTTTCCACTATGGCCACAAATTCTTCAAGGCTTGAAAAATTTACTTTGAACTGAGAGATGACTATTCTCACATCATCAACTGAATGTACATTTACCATCTTCTTATCCTCTAGCAGAAAACTATTCAAAATATTTACTAATTCCACCAAGAGAGAATTCCTCATTACTTGCTTCTCCTTTGCCTTCTCCATAGCTATGATGCTAAACTTAATCAAGTCTTCTTCCTTCCACGAGTCCAAATTGCTAGTGTCAGGTGTGAAACTTGACAACAATGCTAAGGAGGGAATGATGGGAGTGCTATCCATCACCTCTTGCTTCACCTTGAGAAAATCAATAGAAGATTCATCTTTATTTTCTACCTCTAGTCCTTCTTTCTTTTCTTCTTCTTTCTCATTAGATATATTTTCTATGATTACTTCTTCTTGCTGAGTGGGAGAGGTATTGCTGCCATGGCTATTTCCACATTATCTATGATAATTGTGATGTCTTTGGGTGATTCTATCATAGGTGCAGACTAATCTACTTATGTTTGAGTTTCTACTATGGGCATTGAGTCCTGAGGACCTGTCATTGGTACATGTCCAATCCAAAACAAGTCATCATGGATTCTGCTCAATAATATTTTAATTGATTCAGTTTCATAGAATTCATATGCCATGGCATACTCAAAAATGGGGTGATCATTCCATTTGGTTTATTCATCCATGAATGTTTTGTTTAGTTTCAACATTGTGTTCATGTGCACCCTTAACCTATCTAGTCCAACAGGTTCCTTCTTATAATAGATGTAAGCCCTTCTGTCTTTTACATGCATGACACCCATTGATGTGTGGGAGAATTCTCCCTCTAAATCATCTAGGGTTGATTTAAATGGGTGCCTCTTGAAAACATACCGCTTCTTCTCAATAACATCAAAAACAATAGGAGTTTCCATGACTTACTTGATATTCACTTTCCAAAAGATCTCTAAGATGTTCTAATGACTTCCAAACCAATGCAATGAGCTAGGGTTTCTTGCAAGTAATCAAATGCACTGCAATCACTGATAGCTCAATCTCCAAATCTTCACAACAACTTCCAAGGCTTAATCTTCTCTCCAATCACTCTGATTATGAATGTAATGAGTAAGAAAACATCTTTTTGTGTACTTAAAGTAAGAAATTTTCCATTAATGCAACTCATGTAAACTAGGCTGTCACTTCAAATTTTCAAACTTGAGCTTTGCTAACAATTAGCATGTTCACTCTTGCACAAAGGTTTCTATATAATCCAAAAGCTTAAGTCGAAAGGTGCATACTTCGAGGATGATTATACCGGCCACGCAGGGGTCTAGAGCTAAATTAGGCCCCCCTCTGACCCTAAGGGCCATTCATGCAGATGTAGAGGGTACATCCACTCAAGATGCATCCAATACATTACCATCAACATTTTATTTCTTTCCATGTGACCAAATCATACTCGCATCTTCTGATGCCCCTACAAAATTGACTTCTACTTCAGGATCCAAAACTGGTTCTTCAACCTTTTTAGGGCTTTCCCGACCTTGCGTCCTTGATCTACAAAACTTTGAGATATGTCCAGCCTTGTTACTAGTGTGACAAATCACTAGAGGTCTATTATTCCTTGGTGCATTGACATGAGTCACCATTCTACATTATTTTTTTGTATTACCATTATAGTTACATATATGACATGTAACATTTTGAGAACTTCTTGCATTGGTCTGATTCTGATTTCTTTGATTATGTTGAATCCTATTTTTCTTACTAGTCTTTCAATTTATTTCTCTATAACCAAATCTATTACATGTATAACAATAACCATTAAAAGGCTTTACCTCTATATAGTTCCTTGTAATGTGTCCATGCTTGTTACATGCAAAACAAGTGCATTTAACAAGCTTGTGCTCATTTTTAGGAGGACTACCATTGTCTTTGGTTTGATCTTTAGTCTTCTGAGTATCAGTAGATTCCTTTTGTGTCTCCTTTCTTCTTTGCATCTTATCAATCTGATTTTGTGCTTCATTGTATACAACATAGCTAGTGTCTCCTTTGACTCTTCCTGCATACAACTAAGATTCTATCAAATCAGAACTGGTGTGCAATTTGTCAATGTGGTTCTTTGCATCTTTCAATTCAGACTCCAATCTTGATTTGCAATTCTTTAGATCCAAGATTTCCAAATTTTCTTCCCTTAATTATTCATTGAGTTGAAGGTTCTCCTTTACTTGTTCATTGTAGACATCTTGATTTTTCATCAGTTTGTCATCAATTTCTTAAAGATGACTCACTAAGGATGCATTTTCTTCATTCAACTTCTTGACCTTTTTTTCAAGATCATTGTTAGAGCGTCCCTTCAATTCTTTTCTTAGTCTCTTGATAACTAATTGAGCATCGCTGACTTTTTCTTTTATTTTTTCAATTTCTCTTTCTGAGTTGTCTAGGTCTTCAAGAGTTGCTTCAAGATTATTCTTCAAATATTCTTTTTCCATGATCTCCTCAAGTGGTTAAACTTCTCTGCTGAGGACCAGAGCTCTGATACCAATTGTTAGGAATGGGAACACTAAGAGGGGGGTGGGTGGGGGTGAATCAGTGTTCATTGTATTTTAACTTTTCACTTTAATCTGAATACTAAATTATAAATGCTTAAGTACTAAATTAAATATTCACATAAACATGAAACGTGAAATCAACACATGACACCAATATAGTTATGGGGAGACCCAAATGGCTAAAAACCCTAGTGGGACTTGATACCCACTAATAATCTATAGTAGTGTTTTGTGATCCTTGTTAGAAGATCCTTTACCTTGTTAGGAGTAGCTTTACAATGCTTTTAGTATAGTACACCTTGTTAAGGGTCAAACCTTGTTAGGAATCTTTTACAATGATCCCTATTCAGGAAGTGGACTCATTTTCCTAGAGCTCACTGCTCAAATGATGAAGGCTACAACCTTCTGAATCAGATACACACTATATCTGCAAGTGAACTGTTACTATGACACTACTTGTCAGATTAGTTCCTTTGGTGCACTGATGCTTTGACCTCTTGCAAAGCTCTAATACATCATATTCTCTCTTCACATACCTCTACTCTTCTTCTCACAACTCTATTTTCACTTTCATACTGAATACAATGGGTGCACCTTATATTTATGCAATCATACCAATTATACAATTAGGTCAGCCCTATAAATAATTACAAATAACACTTCCAAATGAACTATCTTAAGCATGCTTACAATTATACATATAGATATGTCTACAACCTAAATACAATGGGTCCATAGGCTCTACAACATTAATTTACAATTGCAAACCAAAATAGTCACTGTTAGCTCTACACTCTATTCTTTGCTGGCACACATTGGCTGTGCAACTTTAATTGACTGTAACTTTCACATCTTTGCATATCTACTTATGCACTCTTACAATAAATAAGAATATAGTCTAACAACCTTAACTTCTATGGAACATACCATAATTCATCCATACACATGGGTAGAGGTGCTTTGTATGCTGTCCAGTCTTCAACACTTAACTAATTTCTGATCTTTACACTGACTCCAAACTACTATATGACTTTGTTTCCATAATGACAAAACTATATCTAGTAATATACTTTAGTATAGACAACTTTCCAACAAGTTTAATTAGATTGATGAGAGGAAACTATAAACAATGGTGTAATTGGTCCCCACTCAAATTAGTCAACATAATTTCTATTGTCCTATTTGTATACCTACTAGTCCTTCTTATGATATTGAATCCTAGATAAAATTTCTTAATGTAATACATTGGAATATGGGTATGGATGTTATGGATTCTATTGATGACTACAAATACAAGACAAACTATTTTTAATCTTATGATAATTCTTTGGGAAATTTGTGGAGATCCAAATGTTCATCCACTCCCAAAAGATATAGAAGCTCTAGTTTTATCTCCTACTTCTCCTATTAAGATTGTTTCTACTATTTTTCCTGATGATATTTTCCTTTATACAACCATAGGTTCTTTTGATATAGTACAACAATATATTCCTTATCTTCTAGTTTTAGTACCTTGGGATGACTACTTAACAAACATCGCAAGATTATTTGCAGAGTCCTACATTGAGGATTTGTGGGACTTCATTAATGTCATTCATTTTCTCTTTTTGAGGATGATCCTTATTCATTTGTTTTAAGGTAACACTCTAACCCTCATCATTCTATACTTGATCATCTCTTTGAGTTTTACATGATTGTGGATTATTTTGGTACATCATTTGGAGGAGGTCTCTTTCACTTTAGAGAACACATTTGAGTCTTTGGATATTGCATGAGTCTCAACATTCACTTGAGATGTCACATTTCATGGTTCAAATTGATCATACTCATTTAATAGAGATCCCTATTCTATTTCTTGAAACATCACATATTGTAAGGATCCTTCCAAGAGATTGGAGAGGATTCATTGATACACCTATTGAATTATTTCTTCCTTAAGTGAGGAACATCATTTAGTTCCTTGGAAAAGTTTCTATATTGATCCATGAGCATCTACCATTGTTGTACATTTTACATTGAATGAGACTTCTTTTATTCTCTTCCTAATTTATCTTTTGAGGAGACATCCTTGTCTTTCATGTTTGTTCTAAAATCTTATATGGATAAGTAACCATTGGTTCCTTTCTTATAATCTTATTCTATTGGATATTTTCCCAATTGGTTTGAAATATCTTCATCAACCAAGGACATGGAAATACATTAGCACAATTTAGAGACATCATACTTCATTTGGATTCCCCTTTATTCATCCAATCCATAATGGGAAAATTTCTTGCACTTGTAATAGGAGTATCTTCTTCCTAAGGGTAGAAATGTTGTTTGTAGCAATTGGACTATGTTTTTCCTTTAAGAAATCACTATCCTTGGAGAAGATTATTCTCTATTGGGGAGATATCTTTTATCCTTGTTTCCTTCCAATGAGGGGATATTTTATTGCATATACATGATGTATGTCATAATGAGGGCTCTTGATTACTCCATCCATCCATGCATCTTTTTTATTATATTTTGTGAGGCCTCACTCCAAACCTATCATAGCCATTCAGTTCTGCATTCGAGATAGACATATTTTATGATTATATTTTGATGCTCTATGGATTTTATTGATACTTTATGTTATGGTTTTATCACTTTAGTAATTTGATGCACATTATATTATGATTGGATGATGATTACTAAGACATCGGTTTGGAACTTACATGTGTGTTCTTAATTATATTTAATGAATGAATTATAATGTCATGCAGATATTTAATTTTCAAATTAAAATTATATATGTATGCAATGACTATGTTTCATGTTTAATTTAGTGTTAAATTGTATATTTCATGATGAGATGTATGTAGGTTATGGATAAACAATTATTGTCATGTGAATTATGAAATGATAGATGAATTATCTTGATTATTAATGTTATGAATTTACATGTTCTATTTCCTTGGACTTGATTGTGTAGGGAAACTGGCCATGGTAAATTCAAGGAACCATTGTAGAGACTAATGTGAAAATCTGTTTGAGCCAAGGTTGCTTCTAGTGAGAAGCCAAAAACCTCATTATAATGTATTTAATTTGTAAAAGTATGGTGCATGAATGTAATTGATTTATATGTTAATTGTAAATGTTATTTATTTAAGAATACCCAAGTGGATATGCCACATGGCTTGTGATGTATCTTTTTTGTTTGTGTCACTTGACACATGTGTTTGTACTTGTGGCCATGACATGTCCACTTTGGGATTGGTTGAACACCAACCTAGGAAGGAACCCTTTAGGATCCCCATGAAAATCACTTGGTTAGAGAGCTTGAGGTTTGTCTTATCAATGAATTTCGAATTTCATCTTCAGATGGGTTTTTAGGAGGCTTAAAACATGTCTAGGGAAGTGTTAGGGCCATTTTTAGAAAGCCCACTTGATATACCTATGGGTAAGGGGCATTTTTAAATATAGGAAAACCCCATTTTGACCACAAGATACCTCCAAAAGTTGGATTTTCCAAATGGCCGAAAATCCACTTTTCAGGCAAGGTCTTGGGTAATGTTTCATCCAATAAAGTGGTAAGTCTTTCGTGCACTTTTTGGGAAACCTTTTTAAGAATCCTTATTTGGAAACCCTCTAAGAAGCTTGCGAAGGTCATCCAATTAGAGAGAGATCCTATCCCTAGGAGAGTGTGTGGAGGCCTTTTTAGAGGGGACTCTTCTTTTGGAAGAGTTTCACTGCCACTCTCTAGATTTGGAGACTTACCTATTTTGGAGAGGACTTTCAAAATTGGAAAAGCTCTTCATCAACTTTCTTCCACAAGATTGGATCAACATTGGTGGCATTCTTCACTTTGTTTTTTTTTGTTTTCATGTTGAGAGAAAGAGCTCTCATGTATGTTATTCTTGTAAGAAAAATTTAGTTATTGTGTTTCTTGTAGTGTATCGTTGAGAGCTTGTTATTTTTGTGATAATGGAGGATTTGTGAATGTTAAGTTTTGTTGTAGTGTTATTTCCTTTGTGTTGTGAAAGTTTTTATTTTATGGATGTTATGAGAATCATAAGCTTGTTGTTGAGCATGATTTCTTAGCATTGTAAATGTGTAGTTTCATTTGTTTTTTTTTTAAGTTTTCATATATGTGTTGTAGTTTTTTGTAGAGAGAGTTCTCAAGGCCATACTCTCCCTTGGGAGGAAAGAGTAGCCTTGGGGGTGAAGGGTATTTTTGGGAAATTCAAGGGTGTAGAGTCTCTCCTTGGATAGGAGAGGGATGAAACATGGATGTATGGGCTCTATGTAGCCATCTATATTATATGTTTTGTATATTGGGGGTCATAAGGAGTTTGTTGAGATTGTTGTTTGTGGTGAAAGATTCATTATGAGGAAGCCAAGTGATGGCTTATCTCTTATCATGAGATGTTATTTCTCCCCTTGAAATGGTTCCACCTTCACCCCTCTTTTTGAGTCATTTTGAGACTCTTTGTGTTAACCTTGGAAGGGAGATTTCATTATGTTTTGTGTTGTATGTTGTTGTTATTGTGGGTTTGTTTGAGTGTCTCCTTGTCTTTGTGATGGTTCCCCTAGCTCGGGGGTGGCTTCATAGAAGCCTAGGTTGCGAGGTGAGCACTCCTTGGCATATGTATTTTTGTATTGGAAGATTTTGGAGCCATTGAAGACTTCATGGTTTGTGTTGAAATCTTGAAGAGTTGATGATATTTCATATTTGAGATGGATCTCCTGTGTTTCAAGATTATTGTTGTTGTAAGGGAGTTTTGTGAATCCCTTGTGTTCAATGTATTGTGTAATGTAGTTATTACTCCAAGTCTTGTATTTGTAACAAGTGTTGTTGCATCAAAATTTGAATAAATGAATGATTGTATATTCCTTTTGAAAGGTCCATGTTTATTTTATGTAAATAATGTATGATGCACAAGGGAAATAACACTGTATTAGGTTGTTATTTTTTATATTACTTCAAGAAATGAAATTGTAATAAACATTATTAGTTTTCCTTAAGTTCTTTGAAATGGTCCTTGAAAAATAATAATGATACTATTGGTGTTAGTGTATAATGAATAATGAAAGGAAGGGTTCACAAAATTCTATTGTAAAAATATCCTTAGTAATTGAATCACTAATATGTGCAAATAGTTATTCATGTTTATGGTCAAGTCACAGAAATATTGAAATTTACAATTTCAAAGTTTAGTTGTTGATTTTGAAAAAGTTTTATATTACAATCATAGTTTCTTTTATAGTTTTCTGTAATAAATTCCTATCACCTTAACTGAAGTAAGACAAAAAAAACTGAATAGGAAGAGAAATAAATCAACAAAGTGAAGAGAGAAAATCAAGTGAAAAATATCAAGTGAAAAGTTGAAAAAGAGACCTACAGGTCTCTAGAAAATGTATGGGATAAATTTCCCATACATTTTCCATTACAGAGTCAATAAATAATAATATATTATACCTACTTGGCATGGGAAATAATAAACAATAGAATAACACTCTATTTTATTCCCCACTCAATCTGTTGGTGGGTCCCACCTGGGTCCCCACCCCCTATAAAGTCCAAAAAGACTATAATTTTTTTTAGCATACTTTTAAAAAGGTACAAGACCTTTTATAATAAAAAAAGGTATATAAAAACCAATTATTATAAAATGGTTGAGTTCATATGTATTTCCTTTAAAAAAACATTTAAAAATAAATAAATAAAAAAGTTAAGTTGGGGGGGGGGGGGGGGGGGCTGGTCCCACAGGAGGCTGTTTATTGCATGACAGGTCCTGCTACGATAGGTTCCTTGCTGCTAGTGGGGGCCACTCGTGGGGTTACCACAAAGTCAGTGCGTGCCCCACGGGGTACCCCTCTTTTATTTTGCGAAAGAAATACATATATAAACCACTTTTTTTATTGTTTTTTTTTTAATTTTATTTATTAATTATTTTATATTATATATTATTTAATATTAATAATGTTAATTGATATAAATAATATTTATCAATTTATTTATTATTTATATTATTTAATATTATTAATATTAATTAATATATAATATTTAAAAATTTTATTTATTACTTATATTATTTATTAATATTAATTAATATATATAATATTTATTCATTTAGATTTATATTTAATAATTATGTTAATTAATATATAATATTAATTAATATAATTATCATTTTATTATTAGATTAATAAAATTTGTTATTAGAAAAAAGGTATTAACTAGATGTCATTAATTAATATAATTAATGTTTAACTTAATTATTTTATGGTATGTCAATTATTTTAAGTAAGTATTAATAATTAATATAATTCTATTATTTAATAAATTATTTAATTATCTTGTTAATTAATAATTATATTAATTACTATTAATTGATATAATTATTATTTCAATTATGTACTTTTAAAAAAAATTTAACCTATTAAGGGTTGAAAGTAAGTTTCTAATGGAAGAATATTATGGGATTAAATTATAGAAAATTTCAAGTTAAATTTTAATCTAAATGTTATGATTAAATAAACATGTATGGCTATCAATTAGCTAAATAAATTCCTTAATTTATTAACATAATGCTTTAATAAATGAATCCAATCGACTCATCAGACTATAGCATTGGCATAGGGATCAATTATTTGATATTGGTAAACCTAAAATTATAGTGGGTACTTTCATGAATGAACTTAAATGTTAGGTTGACTTTTATTGCAACTTCGCTATCTAGATATCATCCCTTGATAAAACTAATTCATTTAGTAACTTAAATCACCAATGTTTGTAAAGAAATATTGTATCAAATTCATTGCAAACTTTTTTCTTAGTTAACTATTAACCTGCAACATAAAATTAGACTTAAATTACCTTTAGAAAAATAATTTGGTATGTTTTTATAGTGAAATTTTATTGGCATGACACTTGGTATTAGAGCCTCGGTTTCAACATTGGAACCTAAAACCCATTGCGTTTCTTAGCTAACCATTAACCCTTTTGAATTGTTAGGATACCTCCTCTTACACGTCAAGCTCAGAGATGTATGAGAGGACAAGGGGCTAGGTGAGCTCCCTCATCTCGCGAGCAAGTAGAACAAAGGGCTAAAATATCAACAGTTAATCAACCACGACCACCACCAGACCCTAATCAGGAGGTCCTATTAGCCTTATAGAACCTCATCGGGGTTATACACAAGAGGTTGCCTCCAGTTAATCCTTAGCTAGAGCACCAACTATCTGGGGGATAGAGATCATTGGTTAGAGAGAGGACTAGGAGTCCTCCATAAGATCGAGAGGAAAGGCAGGGGGCACATGAGGAAGATTCGATTCACATGCTAGAACCACCACCTGGATTTGTTCAAAGGGCACCCCATGATGCTAGAGACCATATTAGAGATCTCCTACGGTTACAACCACCTTTATATCATGGTTCTACAGAGGGTACAGAGGCTGAGGCATGGCTTCTGAGCTTAGAGAGGTGCTTTGGGTTGCGTCAGTATGATAGCAATGTCAAGGCTTGTTTTGCAGTACTCCATTTGAGAGGAGGTGCTTCCACATGGTGGAAATAGGAAGAATATAAGAACAACACCACTATGGACACTGTGACTTGGGAGACCTTCTTAGAAAGGTTCAGAGATAGATACCTATCATAGCACTATAGAGAGAGGTGTATTGATGAGTTCCATGAGATCCAGTAGAGGGGACTCATAGTACTATAGTATGAGACCTGATTCCTTGACTTGATACCCTATGTAGACTACATGAAGGATGAAAAGCTATGAATCAACCATTTCATTAAGGGACTCAATGATTGGATAGAGGGATAGGTTCGCATGACCAAACCAAAGACCTTTCGTGAGGCCATAGAAATGGCCTTGGTTGTAGAAGAGACTCGGGGTAAGTCTAGAGATGCTCGTGATAGGTCTCAAAACTATAACTCTATTAGAATAACTTAGAGGGGTTGAATCAGTTATACATTGTCCCAAATCAAAATGTATAATCCAAAACAGTTCTACTACTTCTGCAAGTCGATAAACATATAATACTTTCACTGTCTATGTATTTACCGATTGTTAGTCTAAACTTTATAATAATTATCAATTAAATCTAACATGTAATATGTAAAGTATGATAACAAATAAATATCACAGTCAACATATAATACAAGAGATTTAACATGGAAACCCTATAAAGGGAAAAACCACTTGGGACCGGCAACCCAAAATTGTTCACTCTAGGGTTGATAGGATAACAATGTTCACTCTATGAATGAAACATCAAAAGACTTTCATAGTCCACTTGGTTAAGAGATTTGACTGTGTACAATGGTTAAATATGTAACAGTAGATGATTTGCCTAAATACAACTTCAGTTTGCAGTTTACAGATCAATGTTTAGTTCATTCAAATATTTTTGACTAATATAACACTTCAGATTCAATACTGTATCAACTTACTATGGATCGGTAATAACTCTTTCTAGCTCAGTAACTGTTCTGTAGCTTGGTTCTTATTAACCAGTATGATTAGAATGCATGAAAACTTCTCCATGCAATAATTCTATAGTATCTTCTTCTTCCGGCATCTTTTTATAATGAAACCAATGTCTCTTATATGGATGAGTAAATCATTTTCTTTTCCTCCATCAGATTTTTCCGCTTAATCATATTCATAGATTTTGCCTCTTTAAGCTCCCTCGGCTGATGTGTCAGTAACACATTTCAATCTTCTCCATTAGATCCCTTTTGATTTATGTTAGCCATCAATCTTCATAACAAATATTATTTATTACCTCGATTTCATACACTTTATAGCTCATCACTTTAATAGCTAAAATGATCATTTAATTCCTTTCTATTTTTCTCAGTTAACAAAGAAATGCATTGGTGAACACAAGCTCGGTTAATACTACACTTAGTATACACTATACTTTGACAATGTATACTGAAATGCTTTATTTACCGACAACACTGCTTTGTGTTTTTCAGCTCTATTCTTCATCATAGATGAATGTAACATAATAACGTCAATTTCATCAAGTCATAAACTCATCAACAAGTTACTCAGTGTATTCCTTATCCTCATCTATCATATACATCTTTCTCATGTAGATATTTATTTTCTTGATCTCTTTCACCTTCCTTCAGATGTGTCGGTATAGTAACTTACAAGATAAGTATTGTCAAACTAGTTGATATCAATGACAACATAATACTAATTTAATCATCTTGCATATGTAATCATCAACTCATCAGTAATCTTGAATTATAGATTCTTCATTCTAGTTCTAAATCAGTTGTAGTTCATCAATCTCTCCCTTTGGCATTGATGGCAACTTAAGTAATATGAAATATACTGTACACATACCAAACATGTATTCTATAACTTTGTGATCAAATGCTATGTGGTATAAGCTCTCCCTAGCTTAATGTGTTTAATCACTACGTTGCTAAAACAACATTATAAAATACAGGTTTGTCATTCTGATTCTGTGGATATAACCTTTTCAGTTCTCAAGTTCATTTCAGATTATCTCTCCCGTAGATAGTTCTCATCGGTGTATATCTCATTTTCTTTTCATATTATTTATCTCTCCCTTTAACAACAATGTCAAAGAAAAAAATAAATAATTATCTCTTTAGTAGCTAAGTAACTCTATGGTGTCCATTACTTCCTTTGTATCTTAGTATACTTATATCCCAATCTATTTCAGTTCTTCAAACTTAGTCACAACCTTGAACAAAATTCAAAGTGTGAACTATGCTACATCAACATGAGTGATCTTCTAGTAAGATTAGGCTGATGCAACATCCAAATCACATTAGTGATTGATAGACAGGGGATGAACCCCAAGTCTAGTCCTCAAATATTCAAAAGTGTCCTTTGGTAGAGGCTTTGTAGAAATGTCTGCAAGTTGTTCTTTAGATGTAACAAATTCTAATGTTACTTGCTTATCTTGCACTTGTTCTCTTAAGTAGTGATACTTAGTTGATATATGCTTTGTCTTAGAGTGCATCATGGGATTATTTGAAATATTAATAGTACTTATGTTTTCATAGTATATGATCACTAGGCTAGTGATTACCTCATTCATTCCTTCCAACACTTGCTTGAAATATGCAATGTTTGAGCAATTAGTAGCAGAAACAACATACTCTGCTTCAGCTATAGACTAAGAAATACAATCTTTCTTTTTACTTGTCTAGGTTAGAAGTCTTTCACCAAAGAAAAATGCTCCTCCAGTGGTAATTTTTTTGTCATCCACATTTCCAGCCCAATCAGCATTGGTATAAACTTTTAGCTCAAACATACCTTCCTTAGGATACCATAACCCATAATCCTCTTTCTTTTTCAGATATCTTAAGATTATTTTAGTAGAAATCAAGTGTGATTCTCTAGGATTAGTAGAATATCTAGCAACAATTCCCACATCATGTGCTATATCTAGTCTACTATGAACTACATACATGAGCTTACCAATCATGGATCGGTAAATGTCTAGTTTACCTTTGTAGTTTCATCTCCTTTTTTAATTTACTTCTAGTAACCATCAGTGTTCCCATAGGTTTATCATCTTCCATGCCAAATGTCTTCAAGACTTCCTTTATCTACTTGGATTGTGTGATGAATATCCCATCACTCTGTTATATCACTTGTAGTTTGAGAAAGAATTTAATCTCTCTGAACATAGACATTTCAAACTCATTCCTCATGTCATTAGCAAAATATTTACATACATGACCTTGACCTCCAAAAATAATATCATCAACAAAAATTTTAGCAATGATAATAGTGTCATCAGTATCACCTTTCATCTACAAATTGTTCTTTTCACTAGTTCTTACAAATCCAATACTTAAAAGTAAGTATGCATCCTTTCATACCATGCTCTCGGTGCTTGCTTCAAACCATATAAAGCTTTGTGTAATCTACATACCATGTTTTTGTTGTCTGATCAACAAATCCTTCAGGTTGTTCTATGTAGACCTCTTATTCAAGTATACCATTCAGAAATGTTGATTTCACATCCATTTGATAAACCTTAAATTTTTTGTGTAAATCATATGCAAGTAACATTCTAACTCCTTCCAATCTAGCAATAGGTGAAAATGTTTCACCATAATCAATGTCTTCTTCATGTGCATATCCCTTGCATACCAATCTCACTTTATTTCTTGTCACTTCACCATTTTCATTCATTTTGTTTTTGAATATCTATTTAGTACTGATAACATTCTTATCTTTAGGTCAGGGTAGTATGGACCAAGTTTTGTTTTTCTCTATTTTTTCTATTTCCTCCTTCATTTTATTAACCCATTCTTCATTTTCTAATGCAACTTTCACATTCTTTGGTTCAAATTCACAAACTAGACATGTACCTTGTCTTGTTTTGCTTCTTGTCTACATTCCAGCTTATCTATTTCCAATAATTTGTGTCTTAGGATGATGTATTCTAACAAAACTAGCTAGTACTTAGTTTCTTCTTTCTTTTTCATCCTGTTCAAGTTCATTTTCTTGCTCAGTAGCACCATCTTGTTCATCGGTTTCCCTTTCCTATTCCTCGGGGTTATTTTCCTGCTGACCAGTTATCACAGGTTGTGACTTTGGTAGATAGTCAGGAAGTTCAATGCAAGTAAATCTACTATAGTCTTCTGGTTCCTTTCTTTCTTCTATGTTTATATCAGCATACTCATCAACATGAACATTAGTACTTTCAATCATCTTATTTGTAACCTTATTTAGATATTTGTATGCTTTACTCTTAGTAGAATATCCTAAGAATATTCCTTCATCACCTTTAGAATCAAATTTTCCATTTCTCTCATCCTTCAGAATAAAACATTTTCTTCTAGAAATTTTGAAATAACTTACAATGGGTTTGTGTCCAAACCATAGCTCATATGGTGTTTGGTTGGTGTTCTTTTATAGTTGTACTTAGTTAAGCACATATATAGTTGTGCTGATAGCCTCCCTCCAATGTGTCTGAGCAAAATTATTTTGTAGCATTAGTGTTCTAGCACAGTCAATAATTGACCTATTCCTTCTTTCAGTAATCCCATTCTGCTAAGGTGTTCTTAGTGCAGAGACTTGTCTCTTAATACCATTCTCATTACAGAAATTAGTAAATTCATCAGAGATAAATTCACCTCCTCTATCAGATCTTAAGCATTTGATTTCCTTTCCAGTCTCTTTTTCTACCTTAGCCTTATACCATTTAAACAACTTAAAAGCTTCAAATTTATCCTTCTGGAACATAACATCCATTAGTCTAGTATAGTCATCAACAAAAAGAATAAAGTATCTATCACCATAATAGCTCTGAGTTCTCATAGGACCACATAGGTTGCTATTTACTAATTCAACTATCTTCTTTGTTGAGTTGTCTTTTCTTTTAAAATTGGACTTAGTCATCTTACCTTTCTGACATTCATGACACATAGGATGATCTGGTTTTGACAAGTTAGGCAATCCTCTAACTCTTTTCTTCTTACTAATCTTGATCATGTTATCAAAATTCACATGACATAACCTCTTATGCCACAACCATGCATCTTCATCTTTCATTAATAAACAAGAAGAATGATCAATATCCAGATAAAATAGATTACCTCTGGATTGTGTACCGATTCCAGCAAGTCTTCCCCCATCATCATAGATTCTTACTTTTCTTCTCTCAAAAGAAAGTCGGTGACCTAAGTTGTTCAGTTGTGCCACACTTATCAAATTGTAGTTCAGTCCATCTACCTATTATTCATTATCACATTTTATTATGTCATTAATCATTAGTGAACCTTTACCTCTCACCATACAAGGCTCATCAATTAGATCAAATTTATCTATATCACTAGTCATATGATGTGTACAACCACTGTCTATGATCCATGTATCATTTCTGCTTACTTTAGAGATTAGTGCTATCTCTTCATGTTTCACTTCTTCTTCTGAATCATCCTACATAGCAACAAATACTACTTCTACATCATCATCAGTGTCAGATTGAGATTCAAATTCAAATTCTTTGGCTATGTAACATACCTTTTTCCCTTTTTCATAACTATCTCTATTGTCTCTGTTGTTGTGTTGGTAGCCTTTGTTGACTCTTCTCCCATAGCTTCCTTCAGATCGGTCTTTATATCTATCATCATCTTTCTTATTCGAACATCTAGTAATGATGTGGCCAACTTTTTTACAATTAAAACATGCTAGATGTAACTTGCCTCTATATCTTCCCTTACCTTTGGGCAATCTTCTAGCCATAAGAGCTTCAAGCTCGTCAAGTTCATCATCGGTATTACTATCACTATCATTATTCTTATCATTCTTTCTACTAGACTTACCAATCTTCAAAGAGGACATGAAAGTGGATTCAATAGAAGGTACAACATTGTTGTCAAAGTTATTCAATTCAAAGGTTGTAAGCTTACCAATCAGAGTGTCAAGGGTGAGGTTGGTTGTAGCCCTTATTTAATGAATTGCAGAGATCCTGATCGCATAAACTAGCAAAAAAGTTTTGAGAATCTTGCTTATTATTGTTTCATCATCAATAACTCTACTAGATGCTCTAATAGCATGTAGTACCTCTTTTAGTCTATTTGTGTATTGCACAATGTTCTCACCTTCTTTCATCTTCATATCATCAAATTGACCTCTTAGGATTTCTTCTCTAGCTCTCTTGACATTCACATCTCCACTGTATATTAGATTTAGTTTATCCCACATGGCTTTGGTAGTAGTGCATCCCCTAATGTCTTCAAATTCAGCGTCAGTATAGGCAACATCAAGTTCCATCATAGTAATATTGTGTTCATGCCTATCCTTCAGTTGATCAAGATTCAAGGGACCTGGTGTCAGTTCAATGTAGCCATTCTCCATCAGTTCTATTGCAGAATTCCCAATTCCAAATATGTGCAACTTCATCTGGCTATGCCATACTATGAAGTTATCTTTGTTCAGCTTTGGCACTTCCCTCTTATACATCTCGAGACCTTTTTGTTGAAGTCTTTAAAACTCTATTCTAAGCAACCAATTCTCTAATACTAATTGTTAGAATAACTGAGAGGAGGGTGAATCAGTTATACAGTGTCCCAAATCAAACTATATAATCCAAAACAATTCTAATACTTCTACAAGTCAGTAAACATATAATACTTTCACTGTCTGTGTATTTACCGATTGTTAGTCTAAACTTTGTAATAATTATTGATTAAATCTAACATGTAATATGAAAAGTATGATAAAAAATAAATATCACATTCAACACATAACATAAGAGATTTAACGTGGAAACCATATCAAGGGAAAAACCACCTGGGACTAGCAACCCAAAATTGTTCACTCTTCTGAAGTGAGGTTGGTGAAGACCCAACCCTGTTAAAGGTTTACAAACACACTATTAGGTGTGACCTTGTTAGAGGATTTTAGACTAGAAGTTATCATCCAACCAGTAATCACTCTAGGGTTGACAGGATAACAATGTTCACTCTAGAAATGAAACATCAAAATACTTTCATAGTCCACTTGGTTAAGAGATTTGACTATGTACAATGGTTAAATATGTAACAATAGATGATCTGCCTAAATACAACTTTTGTTTGTAGTTTACATATCAATGTTCAGTTCATTAAAATATTTATGACCAATATAACACTTTATATTCAATACTATATAAACTTACTATCCATCGGTAATAACTCTTTGTAGCTCGGTAACTGTTCCGCAGCTTGGTTCTTATTAACTAGTATGATCAAAATGCATGAAAACTTCTCCATGTGATAATTATACAGTATTTTCTTCTTTCGGCATCTTTTTCATAATGAAACCAATGTCTCTTATATAAATGAGTAAATCATTTTCTTTTCCTCCATTAGATTTTGCTGCTTAATCATATTCATAGATTTTTCCACTTTAAGCTCCCTCGGCTGATGTGTCAGTAACACGTTTCAATTTTCTCCATTAGATCCCTTTTGATTTATGTTAGCTGTCGATCTTCATAACAAATATTATTTGTTACCTCAATTTCATACAATTTACAACTCATCACTTTAACAGCTAAAATGATCATTTAATTCCTTTCTATTTTGTTTGGTTAACAAAGAAATTCATCGGTGAACACAACCTCGGTTAATATTATGCTCAGTATACACTACACTTCATCGGTGTATATTGAAATGCTTTATTTATCGACAATACTATTTTGTGTCTTTCAGCTCTATTCTTCATCATAGATGAATGCAACATAATAAAATAAATTTCATCAAATCATAGACTCATCAATAAGTTACTTAGTTTATTCCTTATCCTCATCTGTCATATACATCTTCCTCATGTAGATATTTTTTTTCTTCATCTCTTTCACCTTCCTTTAGATGTGTCGATATAGTAACTTACAAGATAAGTATTGTCAAGCTAGTTGACATCAATGACAACATAATACTGATTTAATCATCTTGTATATGTAATCATCAACTCCTTAGTAATCTTGAATTATAGATTCTTCATTTTGGTTCTATATCAGTTGTAGTTCATTAAACTTCGTATCTTAGTCACAGGGGCACCATAAGAGTCACTGGAAGAATAATAATAAGAATTCCTCAAGGTCTTTTAACAAGAACCCATAGCAGTAAACTCAACAAAACTAGAAACAAAAGCCACCATAGGCACAATAGGGCTCTAAGCCCAAAGAGTGGCACGTACAGGGATAGAGAAAGGATCAGTGATAATAGTATATAGATGCTTCCCCAACACAGACTCAGGAGTCATGTTGGGGGTGTTTCAACAGTTCTAGTAGGACCAGTGGTCAGCAGTTCTCTAGGCCACAGGGAGTACAGACTTTCAAACGAGGTCCTTTCTATGCATGTGGTGCCATGGGGCACTTATCTCATGATTGTCAATAGGGTCAGATGTTAGGCAATCAGTGTGTGGCAATTTCTGAGCTTACCATTGGAGACTTTGGAAAGTCTCGTAGAGTATTTTCAATGGTTGATAACCGCCAGGCCGAGCACTAGGCCACAATGATAGAGGCTACAGGTATGATGCATAGTATTAGTTTTCCTATATTGTTTGATTCAAGTGCTACTAATTCTTTTATATCTCCATTTTTTGTGGAGTGTTGCAGGCTTGTGGTAGCTAGATAGGAAGTTAGTTGGGAAGTAGAGTTAGCATCAATGTCTAGAGTGTCAGTCAACTCTTTAGTGAAGGATAGCTAGGTGTAGATTGGTGATTTCATCACTATAGTGGATCTTTGTATCACATCTCTATGTTCTTATGACATAGTGCTTGTCATGGATTGGCTTTACACCCACAGAGCTAATTTAGATTGTCGACAAAAGAGGATTGAGTGTCTTGATGATAATGGTGCACCTATTGTGCTTTGTGGGATTCAGAGAGGCATCTCTCTTCATATGATGTCTACCATGCAGCTTAGGCAGAGCATGTGGAAGGGATGTCAGATTTTTTCTATTACTATTAGTGATACAGAGGATGAGGAGGAGAGGAAACCATCTCTTGATGATTATCCTATACTTCAAGAGTTTGAAGATGTGTTTCCTACTGAGCTTTCAGGCATGCCTCCTCGTAGAGCAGTAGATTTCCATATTGATCTTGTGGCTAGAGCTGTTCCAATTTTGAGGGCACCTTATAAGATGACCACTAATGAGCTTAATGAGCTCAAGATCCATTTAGAGGAGCTTTTGGAGAAGGGTCAGATTTTTCCTAGTGTTTCACCTTGGGGTGCACCTGTTATTTTTGTTAAGAAGAAGGATGGATTCTTTTGGTTATGTATGGATTACTAACAGCTTAATAAGCTTACCATCAAGAATTGGTATCCCCTTCCCAGGATTAATGATTTATTTGATCAGCTTAAGGGTGCTAAAGTGTTTTCCAAGATTGATCTTAAGTCAGGTTACCACTAGGTACAGATTATTGATAGTGATATTTCTAAGATTACATTTTGTACAAAATATGGGCATTATGAGTTCACAGTTGTACCTTTCAGACTCACTAATGCTCCAACAATTTTCATGAGCCTTATGAATGGGGTATTCTACACTTTCCTAGATAAGGTGATAGTTGTGTTCCTTGATGATATCCTTATTTATTCATGGGATGAAGAGTAGCATGAAGAGCACTTGAGACAGGTATTACAGTGTCTTAGAGACAATCAATTCTATGGAAGTTTGTCCAAATGTAATTTCTATAGGACAGAGATTCACTACCTTGGGCATGTTATTTCAAGAGATGGAATCTTAATAGATCCATCTAAGATTAGAGCCATGATGGATTGGCCTACACCTACTTCAGTGACTAAGGTCAAAATTTTTATGGGATTGGTAGGTTACTACAGGCAGTTTGTAGAGGGATTTTCTAGAGTGGCACATCTCATCACTTCTCTTCAATGTAAGGGAAAGAAATTTGAGTGAATTGAGAAGTGTAAGAGGGCCTTTTAGGAACTCAAGAAGGCACTTACTAGTGCTTCTATTCTAGTAGTGCCTAATCGTTCATCTAATTTTTTTGTTTACATAGATGCATCCTTAGATGATTTGGGAGTAGTTCTTATGCAGAATGGACAAGCCATTGCATATGAGTCTAGGAAACTTAAGACTCATGAGCTCAATTATCCCACTCATGACCTCAAGTTAGCTATAGTGGGTACATGCTTTAGTGAGATGGCAATATTTTCTTTTGGGTCATTGGCTTGAGCTCCATTCAAATCATCAGAGCTTACATATATCTTCTCTTAGCTGAACCTAAATGTACGAAAGCGTAGGTGGATGGAATTCCTTTGTGAGTATGATTTTGATGTCCACTACATCAAGGGGAAGGAAAATGTGGTTTTTTATGCTTTGAGTAGGAGACTCCATGGGGCCTATGCTATGATAGCATGTACTAAGTCGAGGGATTGGATATTGCATCATTTACTTGAGGATGTTTGGTATGCAGAGGTTAGTTAGGTAATTCAGTCTTAGAGTACCCTTGAGGGTATATATTTAGACTATTCCCTAGATTGAAATGGTCTTTTATGCCATAGATGATGCATCTATGTCCCATCCTCCAGTGACTTGTGATTTTTCATTATGCTAGAGTCTCATAGGGCCCCTTATGCAGTGCATCATGGAGTCAAGAAGATGCATGCAGATTTGAGGCAGTTATATCATTGGCCAGAAATGAGACAAAATGTAGCTAAGATAGTGGCATGATGTCTTTAGTGTTAGATGGTTAAGGTAGAGCATCATCACCATGAAGGTTTGCTTCAACCTCATGAGATACTAGAGTGGGAGTGGGATGTTATTTCCATCGACTTCATCATTGGTTTCCCTATTTCATCTTGATGCCATGATGCCATCATGGTGACAGTTGACAAGCTGACCAAAGTAGCCCACTTTTCACTTGTTCAGACCACTTTCATAGCCCCAATAGTAGCTCACGTTTTCTTGTGGGATATTGTTATACTTCATGGCATACCTCATAATATTATTTCAGATTAGGATTCCCTCTTCATATCATCTTTCTGGAGAGGATTACAGATAGCTTTGGGCACTAAGCTCAATTTTAGCACTGCTTATCACCTAGAGACTGATGGGTAGATAAAGAGGGTAAATTGGGGTGTTGGAGGATATGCTCTACATGTATGTCATGGATCATCAATCTAGGTGGGAGGAATACCTTCATTTGGTGGATTTTTCCTATAATAATGGGCATCACACTTCTCTAGGTATGCCTCCCTATCAGGCATTATATGGTAGACCATGCAAGACACCATTGAGTTGGGACCATATTAAGGATAGAGTTTCTTTAGGTCCTGAGTGAGTGCAAGAGTTAGAGGAGCAAGTGACATTGATCAGACAGCATTTGAAGGAGATACTAGATAGGTAGAACAAGTATGTAGATGCAAAGAGGGAAGATCATAGTTATCATATTGGAGATAGGGTCTTTTTGAGAGTGTGACCTCATCAGAGTCAAGTCTATTTTGGAAAGGGCTCTAAGCTTGCACCCAGATTTGTTGGGCCTTTTGAGATACTTGAGTGGATAGTACCTGTCACCTATCATCATGCTTTGCCACCGAGCCTGTCACACATCCATGATGTTTTTCATGTGTCAGTGTTGAGAAAATATATTTTTAATGAGACTCATATCATAGATTGGGATGCCTGGCAGGTGGAGTCAGACGGTCAGTTGGCTTTGGAGCCAATCCATATTTTGGCTCACCAGACCCTAGCACTTTGAGGCCGAGAGTTGGACCAGGTTAGGGTCCAGTGGGATTGCTATGATGAGGTTATGGTATCACGAGAGGACACAACATAGATGAGAGCATAGTATCCCCATCTTTTTGATGAACTCCAGGAGGAAGTTCAAGTCTAGGGGGGAGGATGTGAGGCCTCACTTCGAGCCTATCATAGCCATTCATTTCTGCATTTGAGATAGACATATTTTATGATTATATTTTGATACTCTATGGATTTTATTGATACTTTATGTTATGGTTTTATCACTTTAGTAGTTTGATGAACATTATATTATGATTGGATGATGATTACTGAGACATCAGTTTGAAACTTACATGTGTGTTCTTAATTCTATTGAAAGAATGAATTATGATGTCATCAGGATATTTAATTTTCAAATTAAAATTATATATGTATGAAATGATTATGTTTCAAGTTTAATTTAGTGTTGAATTGTATATTTCATGATGAGATGTATGTAGGTTATAGATGAATGATTATTGTCATATGAATTATGAAATGACAGATGAATTATCTTGACAATTAATGTTTTGAATTTACATGTTATATTTCCTTGGACTACTGACATTGGACTTGAGTGTGCATGGAAATAGGCCATGGTAAATTCAGGGAACCATCATAGAGACTAATGTGAAAATCCATTTGAGCCAAGGTTGCTTCTAGTGAGAAGTGAAAAACCTCATTGTAATGTATTTAATTTGTAAAAGTATGGTGCATTAATGTAATTGATTTATATGTTAATTGTAAATGTTATTTATTTAAGAATGCCCAAGAGGATATGCCACATGGCTTGTGATGTGTGTTTTTTGTTTGTGTCACTTGACACATGTGTGTGTACTTATGTCCATGACATTTCCACTTGGGGATTGGTTGAACACCAACCTAGGAAAGCACCTTTTAGGATCCCCATGAAAATCACTTGGTTAGATAGCTTTAGGTTTGTCTTATCAATGAATTTCGAATTTCATCTTTCAATAGATTTTTGGGAGGCTTAAAAGGTGTCTAGGGAAGTGTTAGGGCCATTTTTAGTAAGCCCACTTGATATACCTATGGGTAAGGGGCATTTTTAACCATAGGACAACCTCATTTTGACCAAAAGATTCATCCAAAAGTTAGATTTTCAAAATGGTGGAAAATCCACTTTTGAAGCAAGGTCTTGGGTAATGTTTCATCCAATAAAGTGGTAAGTCTTTGGTCCACTTTTTGGAAAACCTTTTTAGGAATCCTTATTTGAAAACCTTGTAAGAAGCTTTGGAAGTTCATCCTATTAGAGAGAGATCATATTCCTAGGAGAGTGTGTTGAGGCCTTTTTAGAGGGGACTCTTCTTTTGGAAGAGTTTGACACCCACTTTCTAGATTTGGAGACTTAGCTATTTTGGAGAGGACTTTCTAAAGTGAAAAAAGCCCTTCATCAACTTTCTTCCATAAGCTTGGATCAAGGTTGGTGGCATTCTTCACTTTGTTTGTTTTTGTTTTCATGTTGAGAGAAAGAGCTCTCATGTATGTTATTCTTGTAAGAAAAATTTAGTTATTGTGTTTCTTGTAGTGTATGTGTTGAAAACTTGTTATTTTTGTGATAATGGAAGATTTGTGAATGTTAAGTTTTGTTGTAGTGTTATTTCCTTTGTGTTGTGAAAGTGTAGATTTTATGGATGTTATGAGAATCATGAGCTTTTTGTTGAGCATGATTTCTTAGCATTGTAAATGTGTAGTTTCATTTGTTGTTTTTTGAAGTTTTCTTGTATGTGTTGTAGTGTTTTGTTGAGAGAGTTCTCAAGGCCATACTCACCCTTGGGAGGGAAGAGTAGCCTTGGGGGGAAAGGGTATTGTTGGGACATTCAAGGGTGTAGAGTCTCTCCTTGGATAGGAGAGGGATGAAACATGGATGTATGGGCTCCATGTAGCCATCTCTATTATATGTTTTGTATATTGGGGGTCATAAGGAGTTTGTTAAGATTGTTGTTTATGGTGAAATATTCATGATGAGGAAGCCAAGTGATGGCTTATCTCTTATCATGAGATGTTCTTTCTCCCTTTGAAATGGTTCCACCTTCATCACTCTTTTTGAGTCATTTTGAGGACTCTTTGTATTAACTTTGGAAGGGAGATTTCATTATGTTTTATGTTTTTATGTTGTATGTTGTTGTTATTATGGGTTTGTTTGAGTGTCTCCTTGTCTTTGTCGATGGTTCCCCTAGATCAGGGGTGGCTTCATAGAAGCCTAGGTTGGGAGGTGAGCACTCCTCAGCCTATGTATTTTTGTATTGTAGGATTTTGGAGCCATTGAACACTTCATGGTTGGAGTTGAAATCTTGAAGAGTTGATGATATTTCTTATTTGAGTTGGATCTCTTGTGTTTCAAGATTATTGTTATTGTAAGGGAGTTTTGTGAATCTCTTGAGTTCAATGTATTGTGTAATGTAGTTATCACTCCAAGTCTTGTATTTGTAACAAGTGTTGTTGCATCAAAATTTGAAGAAATGAATGATTGTATATTCCTCTTGAAAGGTTCAAGTTTATTTTATGTAAATAATGTATGATGCACAAGGGAAATGAAAATGTATTATGTTGTTATTTTTTATAGTACTTCAAGAAATGAAATTGTAATAAAGATTACTAGATTTTCTGGAGTTCTTTGAAATGGTCCTTGAAAAATAATAATGATAGTATTGTTGTTAGTGTATAATGAATAATGAAAGGAAGGGGTTCACAAAATTCTATTGTAGAAATCTCCTTAGTAATTGAATCACTAATATGTGAAAATAGTTATTCATGTTTATGCTCAAGTCATATAAATATTGAAGTTTACAATTTCAAAGTTTAGTTGTTGCTTTTGAAAAAGTTTTATATTACAATCATAATTGCTTTTATGGTTTGTTGGAATAAATTCCTATCACCTTAAATGAAGTAAGAAAAAAAAAAACTAAATAGGAAGAGAAATAAATCAACAATGTGAAGAGAGAAAATCAAGTGAAAAATATCAAGTGAAAAGTTGAAAAAGAGACCTACAGGTCTCTAGAAAATGTATGGGATAAATTTTCCATACATTTTCCTTTACATAGTCAATAAATGATAATATCTTATACCTACTTGGCATCAGAAATAATAAACAATAGAATAAGACTCTATTTTATCCCCCACTCAATCTGTTGGTGGGTCCCACCTAGGTCCCCACCCCCTATAAAGTCCAAAAACACTATAAAAAAAAAAAATAGCATACTTTTAAAAAGGTACGCATGACTTTTTATAAAAAAAAAGGGTATATAAAAACCAATTATTATAAAATGGTTGAGTTCATATGTATTTACTTTCAAAAATTTATTTAAAAATAAAAATTAAAAAATTGGTTAAGTGGGGGGTGCCCTTGGGCCCCACACCCCATCCCTGTTACGGAAGGGTACCCTATTGCAGGCAGGCACTACCACACTACAGGCAGTTTGCCATGGTAGGCTATCTGTCGCACAAGAAGTCCTGCTATGATAGGTTCTTTGCCGCCAGTGGGGGCCACTCACGTGGTTACCCGCGCAGTCAGTGCGGGCCCCATGGTGGACCCCCCTTTAATTTTGCAAAAGAAATATATATATATATATATATATATATATATATATATATATATATATATATATATATATATATATATATATATATATATATATATATATATATATATATATATATATATATATATATATATATATATGT